>OX940806.1:28422344-29022344 GCA_954870605.1 Acer campestre | reverse complement strand
TATATTACTTTAAATTATATTTGATACTTAAATGCATACGCAAGAATCTGTAAGAGCTCCGACCCTTTGCTTATATTCTTTTGTTCGAGTTCTGTCATTGCAATCTCTATAGCATATTCTCATCTTTATTCGGCACTTTTTATCGTCTCAACCTGAATTATTGTAGCTTGCACATCAATATTCTAGTGCCAAATTGTGAACTTAATGAGATTAGTTTCTTTCTAGTCAGGTTGCAGATCAAAATTGAGTTGGGTTGGAAAATATAAGCCTGTAGTACGGAATACCGACTTAATAATTTAGGACAAGACGTTCGTGGGCCTGTGTACTGTTAGTGGGTACTCCAAGGCCTACGTGGTTCTGTGCAAACCGCAGTACAGATATAGAGCATCAGCCGCGGAACCTATAGCGGTGGATTCCAGAGGTGACATGCCGTGTAGACCGCGTGGCAGACATGGTACTCGTGCACGACCCAAGGGGTGAGGTGGTGCCATATTTGGTCATTACTGTTCTTATTTAACTTTTATACACTTTTTGAGGTTCCATCACTTTACAGATTGTAAGAAAGAGACTGGTGACATTGTGACAAAAATATCCTGCACTTCACTGTTCAACGATTGTGAAAACTAATCCGACCTAATCATTTCTTTTCGATGTAATCAAACATACCAACTCATCTCGCAACACGGAAGTCTGAACTGTGAAATGTCATTGTTCTGTTTAAGATTTTCACCTCTTCTAGGCGGCGTGATGCTTTTTTTTAAAAAAATTATTTTATTTTATTTATGTCGGCATGTTGCTTCTTTTTTTTTTTTTTTTTTTTTTTGAACTTGTACACTAAATTCGAAGTTTGAAAAAGGAACTTGACGTGAACCCAATAAATTTGGAGTAGAAAGGAATTGACTTCAACCCAATAAATTTGGAGTTCGGAGAAATGAATTGACTCAAACCCTATATTTTAGTGTAGCCGTAAGGATTAAGGACATACCATTGGGTCAATTTCATCTCATTCTAGAGAAAGAACGGTTTAACAATGTTTAAATTGTTTGAGGATAAGGAAACAAAAACATTAACTACATGATATTCAAGATATCAAAGTCAAAGAAGACATTAAATGTATAAATGTGGAGTTCAAGAGAAGATTTGACCCAAACCCACATTTCATTATGTTCTAGCGATACAATTGTTTGACAAAAGTTTAAATTGATTGAGAAGAAGAGAGCAAAACATAAACTACAACATGATATTCAAGATATCGAAGTCAAAGAAGACATTAAATGTATTAAATAATACGTGTAGGATAGTAATTTCGACATTTTGTTCGGGCAGACTATTTGATTATGATTTTAATAGATAATTTTAGGTTGTTAGGATTTTATGGATTTATATGATTTTAAAGACAATTAGGATTATATTTACCAGACTTTTAGGATTCTAAAAAGGTCTTTAGGCTTTTTTTTTTTTTTTTGGTATCGAGGATCCTAGACTTCGTCCAGGCACCCATCCGCCTATCCTCCCCAATTGCGTGACACACCCATAGCCAACATATTGATTTTGACGGTCTATTTGTTGGATGTTATGGAGTAGGACAAATAGAAAACCTCGGCCTACACCCCCGGCCACACAAAGATGCAAGCGGGTAAATCAGAACTCGTCTTCGCCTAGGTAGGATTCGAACAGCTGACATGGGAGTTACCCGTGCCCCATGCCCCATGCCCCATGCCCGTCATTCTACCAGTTAAGCTAGTGCCCTGATGACTGGCTACAATGTAATTGCCAAGAATAAAACTAAGGATTTGAGATTTTCATCCCAAAGCCTTGGACCACCAAGGCAAGCACCTCGTGGTTAAGTCTTCAGACTTTATTTATAGACTATTAGGATTATCCCGACTTTAGATTATTAGGATTTGTTCATAGGAATATTTTGACAGATAACCGTGTTTGGTTACATATGATTTTTATTTTTTATTTTTTTTACTTTAAAAAAACTATGATTATAATTTATTTTTTTCACAATCTTCTTGCCTTCAAGTCCCATTCTCTTGTCCCATTCTCTTTGTCTTCCTCCTCCTTACCCATACCATCTTCCCCAATGGTCCACCACCCACTCTTTCTTGCCAAGATCCCACCACCCACTCTCTGATCATCATCTTCCCCACCCACTTTCAATTTTCTAATTAAAAAAGGCAATAATAGAAAAGCAACAAGCCAAAGCCAACAAAGAGAGAAGCAAAGAAAGCAAAACATATAGCAAACATGCTGCAACCCAGACCTTCAACATTTTTTTCTTCATATTTTGGTGAAGATATTTTCAAAAGCATGGCTTCACCATAACCAGATATGAGAGTATTTTTTATTTATTTTTTCAGGTGATAGTAGATTTGTGATGAAGATCTGATGGGTGTATGGAAGTTAAGGAAGCTGAAGATAAGAAAGAAGAAGAAGAAGAGAGCCTTACGATGAGAATTGCAAAGCCGATTTGAGAAGCTTGAAATGAGTGGAAAGTCTGTAAAGTATTGTGGGAGATGGCAAGACAATTTTGGGCTCTAGCTATTTTATATATATCATTGAAAAATCTGGAAAATCTATTTTGTCATGAAATTCTACGAATCTTAATCTTAATCCAATACCATTATACAATTTGCTACCTCTTGAAAGTCCGGATATAATACCACAAGACTTTATGGACTTATTAAAAAAAAACTTAAAAGTACTGATTGAATACCACCAGACTTATCTAACTTATTAAAACCACCAAACTTATCTAACTCAATCTAACAACAGACTTTTACTTCCCAAAATTGTTTATTAAAAATGAAAGGAAAAAAAGTAAGCTATAACATTTTATATAATTTAACAGTAACAAGAGATAAAAAATATTAATGGTACATTGAAATTACAGAATTGATAATCAAACATATTAAAATTAACATTTAGCATCAATTCATATTTCGTTCTTTGTATTGTTGTGATGAGACAAAAAAAAAAAAAAAAATTCCTAGATTTAATTATCATCCATCTATATTTGAGTTTTAACTATTTTTGCTTTCTTTCTTCTTCAAAAGTCAAAATTCCTGCAAATAGAAACAAAAATTGAGTTTAACCTAAGGTAATTAACCAAAAAAATAAAAAATAAAGTATAGAAAACAAACCATACACACGCATAAAGAAAGAAATGAATGATGAAATTAGCTGTACTGCAAATGTGTAAAATCTTGACTTAAGTCCAGCAATATAAGTCATATTATTATGAGAGAAATGATAAAAAAGACAAAAATCTAATAGATTCACTTTCAACATATAAGATATGAAAAACAAATCTAATGGATACTACACTTTAAACCCCATAAAATTGAATATTTAAAAAATATATATATTAAATGAAGAAGAAAAATTATAAAATGATATACGAAGAAAAATGACATATAAATAGAATGAATACAAGGAAAGCCATGGTGGAATCAAAAAACATAAATTACATTAAAATTAATCTTATTAATTTCATCTTAAAAAATGGAAAGGTTACATTGCAATTAATCAAAACAATTGAATTGAATTTTATATATATATCTTATTCATCTCATCTTAAAAAAATGGAAAGGTTACATTGAATTTAATTTTATTAAATATGAGCAATTCCTTCTTAATAAAATGAAATTGTTACATTTAAATTATTCTTTACTTTGACACAAAAGCACATAAATTTCATTTGAAATAATGAGTAATGCTACATTGTCCAAATCTGGTGTCCAAATGATGTGGCAATATTGTAAATCATTCATTTAAATTGTATTAGATTTGGATGATTTAAATGAATGGACTAGAGTGTTGCCACGTCATTTGGGCACCAGATTTGGACACCAAATTTGGGCAATGTAGAATTACTCTGAAATAATATTATTAAATTGGGAAAAACAAAAGTCAAATACAAACTTGAAACTAAATCTCAAAAATTAAATTGAAATTAATCATATTAAATAATATGATTTAAATTATAATTCATAATATATGATTAAATATTATTATATAATCTTATTTTATGAAAAGTTGTTAAAAAATATTTTATAAATAATTATACATGATTATATAATATCATATCTTATTATTATATATTATATATTATATAATATTGTGATAATTATAAGGGTATTAATGAATAATACGTGACAACTTCTAGTGGGAAGAAGTTATTTTTATATGATTATATATGATACGATATTATGTATGATTACATATGATATATAATAATAACAATAAATAATGAAACATTTCATTGTATCACTCCCATATGAAATTCAACTATTTTTATTATATTATTATATATGATATGATATATAATATGATTTAATAATAACATAAAAGAATGACACATATCACTCCCGCATGAAAAGTAGATACTTTTATTACGTTATTATATCATATATGATATGATAACATTATTATTATAAGTTATGATATGATGATTTTATATTAATAATATTATTATAAACTATTATTGTACATGATGCTATTCTATATGATTTTACAAAACATTAAATAGGAGGATCAGGGGTGTATCCAGGATTTTTTTTTATAGGGTGGGATAAAACAAAAGCATATATATAAACTTAATGATAATAAAACTTTAGCAATACTATAAAATTTTATTAATCGAAAAACAAAAACAAAGTGATCGAGGTAATTAGGGTCTGTTTGGTAATGTTTTTTGTTTTTGTTTTTTGTTTTATATATCTTCATTTGGACACAAGTAATTGATTTTCAAGTTTTCAGAAACTGGAAAATTTTGAAAATGCGTGGGTAGAAATAATTGAAAATAATATTCCAAAAAAAATGAATATGTATTTAATGAAATTGTTTTAAAAATACCTTTTTAATATATTATAAGAGTAAAAATAATATTATTTGTAGTTATATTATATTATATACATTATCAAAAACAATTAAATTATGATAAAATTATATAAAATGATATTTTTTTATCTATTAAAATGATTAAATAAATATTATCAGTTATTGATGAAAATTTATTTATATATTATTTAATATAATTAAAATAATATAAATTTTTTACTTTGAACTTTGAAGTTTGAACTTTGAAGGGAGTGTACAGGTAAAAAATAAATAAATAAATAAATAAAAATAATTGGGAAGAGGGAGAGAATTGATACGGTGAGAGAAAGAGAAATAGAAAGAGTGGGAGAGAATTGAATATGATATTAACGTGACTTGTCTTTGTAGCTACTTAAACTCGAGTTTACTTTTGCTCACCTCCTTCAAGGGGGTGAGCATTACCCCCCTCCCAAAAATATGACGTGTCCATGTAGGGGGTAAATTTATCAAAACCCTATTATAATTTTAGATAAATTTACCTTTTCATAGACATATGTCATGTGTTTGAGAGGGGGGTAATGCTTACCTCCATTGAAGGTGGTGAGCAAAAATAGACTCATTTAACTCTATTGTTAATTAAATAATATTAAATATATTATAATTTTTTATTTTTTTTACAAAAAGCTAACTAGGCTATAGCCTGGTTTACCCCTTCTACTGTCCGCTCCTGAGGAGGACACATGTCAACTTTGGGTTAAAAAATACTGATATTATATTATTATATGTGATATGATATATGATTCGATTTAGTTTTTGTAGGATCTACTGGTATAAAATAATGGGTAGATTACACTCACATCCTTAAGGTTTGAGACAGACACTTAGATGGAAAATTTTAGTTATTCTACACTAACACCCATATATTGTCAAAAATGCCTTTGTATAATAATAAAAAATAAAAGTTTTTTTACACTAACACCCAAGGGCATTTTGGACCTTACTATGGTTAAATAGGGGTGTGAGTGTAGAATAACTAAAATTTTTCATCTAAGTGCCTTTGCCTAAAACCTTAAAGGTGTGAGTGTATTTACCCTAAAATAATTGTTATCAATAGTAATATGCAGTTAAGATTTCTCCTTTTGTTTAATGATTAATTTATAAACTTAATTGCATTTAAAAATAAAAATAAAAATAAATAAAAAGAGGAGAAAGAAGTGGAAATTCTCCGATAAAGGCCCACAGAGACATTAAAAGTTGATCTTTTTGGGAGAGCTTTTCAAGTAGATCTTTTTGCAGTAGATCTTTTAGAGGTAGAATTTTTAAATAAAAGTCGTTGGTCATTTGGTTGTCAATTAAAAGAGAGTTTTTTTTTAATGATAGAATTATCAAAATAAACTAGCAAATATTAAATTATAGGGTTATATTGGAGATTTTACCGTTATTAAAAAAAGCTCCAAAAGATCTACTTGGAAAAGCTTTAAATTTGGGCTTCTCCAAGTAAACGTAAAACAGTTTTTTTAATTATCTAAAAGCACTACTGGGTGACAACAAACGATACAAAAAAAATTGAAAATAGTTTTTTTAATTAAAAAAACTCTTCTAACCAATAGACAAGCTCTCCCAAACAGACACTAAGACACTAATACAATAACTTGTTAATTGTCTTTGGAGGACATTAAACTGTTGACAAACTCATCAATATTCTTATCAGAACTTCCTCCTTCACTAACTGCTTTCTCTGCCGATTTCTTCCACTTAATAGCATTCTTCTTGATCTCTTGGCTTCTTTCTCCTTCCATTACTTGCTTCATGCACTTGATGATCTCTTCTTTCCTCACAATTCCCTTGTCATCCTCCTTAGCTCTAACACCCACTTCCCATATCTCTTCAATGTACTTGGCATCGGTCAATTGATCAGCCCATTGCGGCACACCCACCATTGGCACACCAAGGCTTAGACCTTCAAGGGTCGAATTCCAACCACAATGTGTCACGAAACAGCCTATTGCTTTGTGCTCTAGCACTTCTAGTTGGTTGCACCATGTCACAATTAGACCCTTCTCTTTGGTTGAGTCTGTGAACCACTTGGGCAATCGATCGAGTTGTGATGCTCTGACTACCCAAAGAAAATGCAGATTGCTTTCCCTGAATCCCTGTGCTAGTTCTTCCATTTGCTCTGCCGTCAGCGACACCATGCTTCCAAATGAAATGTACACCACCGATTTCTCTTGCTTTGTTTCAAGCCATTCAATGCACTCTTCGCTCAGTGGCTTCCACAGACTCGATCCATATCCATTGTCCCCCTTGATACGTCCATCCAGGTATGCAGATGGCACCATCGGACCAACAAGCTTCCCCTGCCATTGCTGTGACACACTTCTTGCTTCCTTAAATTCCATCACATAACAAATTAATAACTATCATCAACACTACGATAGTTGAAAATTAAAACTAAAAAATAATAATAATACAGTTCCTGTATAGTAGCTGAACCCATCCTTATATATATAAATACTAATCGATGATTGATGGTATATATACATACCTCGCCTTCTAATTCTTCGAATGTATTATCAAAAATCCAATCTGCCTTGTCCAAGTTGGAATATTGATTGAGTTTCATAGCTAAATAAGCCGGATTACTCTGAGGAAACCTGACAAAAGTGGGCAAATCATGGAAGTTCAAAGGAGGAAGACCAGGAACCAACAACGGCATGTCTTCAATATTGACAGGCAGAGTAAGCAATCCATGGTGTATGCGACAAAAAATGTTACAAATAGTAGCTGAATTGGTGAAAAATGATGCACCGTACAACCCATGTTGCTTTGCAACATCAAGAGCCCAAGGCAAAAATGAATCATACACAATACAACTAACTGGGTTGCTAGTGTCCAGGTATTTTTTGATGACCTGAGACAGAGTTTTGGAGCCATTAGACTTGAATGACTCGATATACAAGTCCTCTCTTTTGGCTTCAGCGAAACCACCTTGGTCGAACCCATCAGAGATGGGCTCGACACCGACGTGCGGTGCACATATGGAGCTGACTGTGTAATGGGTGGTGGCTATTGTAGCTTTGATTCCTTTGGAAGCCAAACGTTTTGCAAATTGAAGAAGAGGGTTTATGTGGCCTTGGCTTGGATATGGCACAACCACTACATGCCCTGTATTTTCTTTCATATTTTCTGTGTCACTTTTTTTTTTTTTTTGTTTCCTTCCTTCCTTCCTTCCTTCCTTCCTCTCTCTCTCTCTCTCTCTCTCTCTTGGCAGAGCCTTCTTATTTATAGGCTGTAGAGTATAGAGAGTGAAAACAAAACGCGTGTTTGGATTAAGGATATAAAATTTAATAGAATTAATTACTCTAGACCAATCGAATATGATGATAAGGTAAAGATGACATTCAAGATAAAGAGATAATGCAAATCCTTAAAGAAAAAACAGACAAAATCATACGGTATTAGAGCATCTCTAATAGTATAAGCAAATTTGGATCCTCAAACGTTGCCACCTCAACATTTGAGGATTGTTTTCAGGGATTGCTAATTTTGATGATTGTATAGTCCACAATAGTACACTTATAATGGTACATTATTATTATTATTATTATTATTATTATTTTTTTTGCTATAAAAAAAATTATAAAAGACAAGAGAATGTATATAATATAGGTATTGATCCATTCGTACTGAAGAGATGAATTTTACCTGATTGAAAATTATGGGGTTGAAATAATGATGAGATACATAGGTGATAAGAGGAAAAAAAATAGAAGGTAAAAAAAAAAGCTACAGAAGAGAGAGAAATAATAAAATTACGAGAGTTATTTTGGGTTAAGTTTGTATTTGATGATTGAAAATCAATCTTCAAATTTGATTATTGAAAAGACAATTTGATTATTGATAACCGTTATTGCTAAATTTTAATGACTCTGTTGGATAATGTTTTTTTAGATAAATAATCAAATTTTGATTATTCTCCTACTTTTGAGGATGCCATTGGAGATGCTCTAAGAGCATCTCCAATGGTATAAGCAAATTTGGATCCTCAAAAGTTGCCACCTCATCATTTGAGGATTGTTTTCAGGGTTTGCTAAATTTGATGATTATGTAGTCCACAATAGTACACTTGTAATGGTGCCACAATGATATATTAGTTTTTTTGCTAAAAAATAAAAAAAAAATTATAAAAAACAAGAGAAGGTATATGATATGGGTATTGATCCATTCGTAATGAAGAGACGAATTTTACCTAACTGAAATTTTTGGGGTTGAAACAATGATGAAATATATAGATGATCAGAGAAAAAAATAGGGAAAAAAAAAAGTAACAGAAGAGAGAGAAAGAATAAAATTACAACAGTTAATTTGGGTTAAATTTGTATTTGATGATTGAAAGTCAATCTTCAAATTTGATTATTGAAGAGGTAATTTGATTATTGATAACTACTATTGCTAAATTTTAGTGACTCCATTGGACAGTGTTTTTTTGGTTAAATAATCAAATTTTGATTACTCTCCTACTTTTGAGGATACCATTGGAGATGCTCTTAGCCAGGCATAATTAATTGTATTAATTATCATGGATTATGTTATTTTTTATTTTTAAAAAGGTAATTAATTGTATTAATTATAATGGATTATGTTGCCATATATTTTATATTATAGTAATGCTATTTTGTCCAAATTTATTATTCAAATCTGATGTGCAAATTATGTGACAACACTCTAATCCATTTATTTAAATCATGCAAATATAATACAATCTAAATAAATAGATTATAATGTTTCTACATCTAAACACCAGATTTGAAAAAAGTAGCATTATTGTTTATTTTATTCTATTAATAATCGGATTGATTATGTCAAACTTAAAAAGGATGAAGAGATGATCCAAATATGTAAAGAAAAAACAGATAAAATCATACCGTATTAGACGGGCGTAATTAATTGTATTAATTATCATGGATTATGTTTTTATTTTATTTTAAAAAAAGGTAATTAATTGTATTAATTATAATGGATTATGTTGCCATATATTTTATTGTAGAGTAATATTATTTTATCAAAATCTGGTGCCCAAATAATGTGGCAACACTTTGATCCATTTATTTAAATCATACAAAAATAATACAATCTAAAAGAATGGATTATAACGTTCCCATATCATTTGGACACCAGATTTAGACATTAAATTTAGAAGTAGTATTATTGGTTATTTTATTCTATTAATAATCGGATTGATTACGTCAGACTTAAAAAGGAAGATGACGTAATGGGTGATTCACGTTAATGTTGTCATTTCTGACGTATCGAACACACTGCCGTCCGCCGATTTCCATTTTATGTGTTGCACTTGTGACTTGTGACTTGTGACTTGTTGGAGTTGTTGGCTCAATATGTATAGGGGTGTGAGGCGGATCGGATCCAATGGATTTGCCATGATTCAAGATCCGATTGGATCGAAGAAATTGAAATCCGATCCGATCTAATTTTATAGAGGGATCCAATCCGATCAGATCAGATCCGATCCGATATGATCCGATGGATCGAATTAATATAAAGTCATTCATACTATATAAAAGTTATAATCTGAAATAAATAAAATCAAATAAATTATTTAAACATTACTAATTAACTCAAATAAAATTAACATTAGAAAAATACATTACATAACTTGTAAACTTTATATAATTCAAAAAGTTTATAAATATTATTCATCAGCTCAAAATGTAAACTTAATAAGCCGTGATGTTGATAGAATAAAAGAAAAGAAGATGGTGGATTGTTGGCTATAGAGAAATTGAGAAAGAAAACCCAAAATAGTAACATTAAAAATTGTATTTTTGTTGGGCCTTTACATTAGAAAGTAGTGAATAAAATAAATTGCCCAATATAAAAATAAGGCCTAATATTTTAGGCAGATTGGCGGATTCGGCGGATTTTCAAACGAAAATCCAAGATCCGATCAAATCCGATGAATTTTAGAATTTAGGATCCAATCCGATCCAATCACCTCTCTGGATCCGATCCAATGGATCGTATTGGATTGGATTGGATCCTGCACACCCCTAAATATGTATATCACCAATTCATCGGTCATCACATGTTAGTGTACAAAATATTCGAGCTGTACTTCCTTTTCAGGCGAATTTTAGAATCTGTTTAAAATTCGATCACATGGGAAGACCCTTCTATTTTTTTTTTGGTTTACACCATCCGGTTTCCGGGTGGGGCGGATCCACCATACGGTGCAATCAGCCCAGACCACACCCCGACTAATCCGGACTCGCACCGGGTCGGCCCACTAAGGGGTAAAGTGCTCCCAATATGTGTAGCTCCGTTCACAAGGGGAGTTGAACTCACGACCTTACTTAAGGGATGAAAACGCCGAACCACTCATACCAACACATGATTGGTAAGACCCTTCTATTTTATTTAAACAAGAATTGTATTCTAGCATCTGTTTGATTCGATAGACTCCTAATTAACCTGAACAATTTGTTTTTTTTTTTGTTTTTTTTAATATAGCAAATAATTTGTTTTTATTATTCAAATCAAGGGTAATATGATAAATGACATTTATTTGTCATGTTATTTGAGTTGTATACTTTATTATATTATTTAATTAAAAAATAATATAATACATCAGTGTCAGTGATACATTTTTGCATTAATGATATTATAATTTTAATAATTTTTTTTTTTAAAATTGTAATAATCTTAGCATGGGTGTTAGAGCATCCCTAAAAGACTCTTCTATTTCTACTCTTCAAATGTCTATTTGCTTACCTATGTGGCAATTTGAGGAGTAAAAAAAGAAAAGTTCTTCCAAAAGACTCTTCAATTAGAAATAAGTTTATATTATTTTAATGAAAGTGCTCAAATTCCCCCCTCCCCACTAAAAAATCTAATTGCCCTAATAACTTTTCATGTTATTTATATATTATTATTAAATATTCAATATTAGTCTTGTTTTAAAGATCTACATGAGACCTTTCTAGTGGTATAATTTTTATGATGATATAATTTATAAATTAAAACTTATTATATATTAATTGAATTTAATTAAAAAGATAAAAGATATAAATGTTAAATATTAATGATGATGTGATATAAGAAATAATATAATAATAATTGAAGAGGGAGAAGTTGCTCTTCAATATTGAAGAGTGAGAAGCAAAATCTCATTTGAAGAATCTCATTTGAAGAGTCTGTTGGAGGCATATATGCTGACGTGGCTCGTTTAATTTTTTGATATATTTTATTTGAAGAGTCTTTTGGGGATGCTCTTAGACTGTTAGTGTACCCTCCTCTTTCATGTAGAATTTTTTTCACATTATTATAGAAGTAAATATCTAAACCGTACATGTGTTATTTAATCTCGATCCTGAATCTTAACTGACCTAATTAGATATGACCGTTATTTATAATAATTTATTGTACTCCTTAAAAGAAAAAAAAAACGAGTGAAGATATTTTGAAATCATTTTAAAAGAAAGATTCGTTATGATTCGGCCGTGAGTTGGAATATTAGAAATAGTTTTAAAATCACATCATGCATATACGCACCATACACATTTTATGATTAATATCATTCATATAATATCAAATTCATAAAAAATTTCGCTTATATTGGCCAATTAAATTGTAATTTCACTTATATTATTAATTATTTTGAGCATAAGTCCTCTCACCTAATTATATATAAGAAAAGCCCTTGAAAAACATTTCACATATTTTTTAAAAAGTGTCTATACTTTTCATGACAATCTTAACAACAGGAGAGAAGTGTGGGCCTGACCTGAGCTTCATGATCAATCACACATTTCAAATTCAAATGGGAATCGAATCCTAAGTGTTTGTGGTGAATAAGTGATCAAGTAGTCAATTTACGTGTGTACTAAAATTGTGCACACATGCAACACGGTTATAAACTTATAACAAAAGTAATTCTTCGTTTTCAATTATTTAAAAACACATGCAAATATATATATATGCATGTGTTTTTGAATAATTGAAAACGAAGAATTACTTTCGGTATAACAGTGTTGCATGTGTGCACAATTTTTTTCTTGTCAGTTCGACCTGATATAAAATACACTAGTGCCTTAAATGTGGTTGTACCATTAGATTCAAACGATTTGATTTGGTCTGTATGCATTTATCAGTGTTTCTTCATAATCCATAATTTATGGTCTACATTCAAGGCACTGATGTATTTTATATATATATAACCGAAAGTAATTCTTAGTTTTCAATTATTCAAAACACATGCAAATATATATATATATATATATATCGACCTTAATTTACGTGGCTAGCTTCACCATTTTCAAAAGAGGAGGCCCCTAATAGCGCCTCCTTAATTCGAAACCCTTTTCCAGCTGTATAGAAAAAGCCAGTTGAAATACTATACTTGATGTAAATGCTAAACAAATGTGTTTTAGAAATTGCAAATGGAAAGAAGAAGAAAAAAAAACCAAGGTGTTTAAGGAAAAAACTCACTCTCTTTCCGGAATTTTAAAGGCAAATGAATGTCAAAAATTTCAACTCTTAGGAGGAGGACCACTCCAATAAGGCAACAAGGGTTCAGATCCTCTCCTTGATTCTTTTTTTCCTTTATTTTATTTTATTTTATTTTATTTATTATATATAGTATCTTTCAAGTGAGAGATCCCTTACTTTAATTTTGATCCAAATCTTAATGAAATCTCATCGATTTGTATGAATTTTTTTTATGGATGATAAGTTCATTAAAATCTACCTATAGATAGGGATGGGCGTGGGGGCCCAATGGGGCGGGGGAGGGTACCCCCACCCCCACCCCCATTCCTCAAACCTTCCCCCACCACCTCCCCCAAAATCCATTTGGGGGGACCAGTGGGGGGATGTTTTGGGGGGAGGTTCCCCCACCCCCACCCCCAAAACCCATTTCCCCCATTTTATTTCCTTTTCAATTCTAAATTTAAATTTTCAATCCGAAAAGTATTAAAAACATAATAAAAATACAATACAAAATCCAAAATACAATACAAAATAATTGCATAATACATATATATATTTTTTGGGGGGTTAATTACACCTTATAAATGAACAACCATAACATTTAATTTTAATAATTTAATATTATAATTTATAATTTATTTTAATTGTTAAGTTTTTTATATATAAATAAAAATAAAAATAAAAATAATATATAAATATATATATTATTTTGGGGGGCCCAATGGGGTTTTGGGTTTGGGGGGAGGTACCCCCACCACCTCCCCCAAAATATGTTTGGGGGCAAAGTTTGCCCCCACCCCCACCCCCACCCCCAAAATCCATTTGGGGGCAGAATTTGCCCCCAAAACCCCATGGGGGCCCGTGGGGGATGGGGCCCCATGGGGAAATGCCCATCCCTACCTATAGATGAAATTTGAGAATTTTTCAAGCACTACAATTATTTTATGAATTTAACATCCAGCCATCTATTTCCACTCAATCCAAAGGTTATCATTAATCTTTTAATTCATTTACTTTTACAAAATTGGATCGAGAAGAAATGAATAGATGGATATTAAACTCATAAATTTAAATCAATTTTTTGAGTTAATATAGCTTGATCCATATATATACATATGGAACATTCTATGATGTATTGGTGTATATGTACACCCTTAAAATTTTATTTTATTTAAATATGGTCATTTGCAACTCACATGAGTGTACACACAAATATATAATTTTCTAATCGTGTGTGTGAACACACATGTGAGTATTGAAGAAAAAAAAAAATACTAAACATGTCCGACAACTATTTCCAATAAACAAAATGCAAAATACGGGAAACGAGAAATGGTGGTTCACGATGGAAAGAATGCTGAAAACATCAAATTATTTTTGTTTTCCTCACTCTTTCTTTTCCAATGTTCCATGTTTATTAAATTATATAAATCATTATATATATATATATTATATTATATTATATTATTTTAATCACTTTAATTATATAAAAATGATAGAATTGATTAACATATTAAAAAGAAAATGTAATATTGTTCAGGAGATGAGTCGGACAGAAATGACACGTAAAATACTGAACCACTACAAATAGCAAATGCAATGTATTATGTATAATTCATCAACAGTGGTCCACATCTTAACATTGAAATGCAATGTATTATGTATAATTCATCAACAGTGGTCCACATCTTATCGTCGTTGGCCTAGCTAATCCATCAACAGTGGTCCACATCTTATATAAAGTCCCTTTTTTCTACAAGCTTTCTTCTTTTTTTCTTCCTTGGGTTATATCACTGAAGCTAATTGTGTGACTTAATTCAATGGACTGTGGCCAAAATTTTGAAAATGGTAACAGTATATTTATTGTTGTCTGATAGACAATCAAATTTGTACCAATAAAATCAGCTGAAAAAATTAATATCTCTGGTCAATATAAGTTTGGTAAATTCGTATACCAATGTACAAGTGTTCGATTTCTTTGGGATAACCGAATTATTATCTAGTCCGTAGAAATACAATTTTGATTATCTTAAAATCATGAAAGTAACGTTGTAGATTAATTATCAAATTTAAACGTTTTTAAAATAAGTCGATTTGTGCCCAAACATTTATTGTTCCAGTCTATTAGTTCAAGTGTGTTTAAATTAGAAATAGAAAATTGACAATTATGTTCTAAATTAATAACAATACGTGTAACTCATTGTATTTTCAGTGGAAATGAAGCATTTAGTTGTAAAATATTTAATCACGAAACAGTTAAATTTTCGGCCGATTAGAAGTACTAGGCCCAATTATACACTGAAGCCCATTTGATGGGTGCTGTGAAGACGTAGTTTTTAGTTTGTGCAAAACACGGGCAGCGCCCAATTTGCTGAGGAAGGCTTAGGCCCAAATTGTGAGGAGAAGAAGGTAATCTGATGGTGTTGACGAGTTTGGACATGTTACAACGAATTTAGATCCCTTCTCACCTTATCTTGTCTTCACTTTATCCTCACTTAAATCAATGGTCTTGATTAATTTTATTTTTGGTAGAGTAAAAACATAAAAATTAATTGAAATAATCTAGACTGTATTGGACACGTGAAAATGGATTAAAGAGGTGAAGACAATTAAGATGAAAAGAGGATCCAGATCCAGTCACAATATGGTGACGACGTCATTTCTTGTTTTTGCGAACAATGAGCTGAGCTCAACTTGCGAAGGACTGTCCAGGCTAAAGATTTGCAGGGAAGAAGCCAATCTAATGGTGCTGAAACGACATCATTTCTTCCAATTCGATATTTTGATTGATAAGAGCCGAATGGGGGGGCCAATAATTGTCATCGTTCTTTATAATAGAATGTGCTCTTTAATAGATTAGATAAAAAAAAAAAAAGAACAACAACTTCATTGTCTTTATGAGAAGATTTTATTCTAGTTATAATTTTCTTTCTTTTCCATGTGCTAAATTTTAGCTTAGACACAATAATTTGACACAGCATTGGAAATGCTCTAATACTAGTTGCAAGTTGAGGGAGACATGCAGTTCAGACCATTAATTCTTTTATTGTGTAAAGAATACATATGTAAGAAAAATAGAGTAAAAAAATGGTGATGGGCTAAATGGGTAGTATATGGAGCACTGGAAAAGGCTGGAAAATTAACCCCATCCCTGTATCAAAGGGTTATGTCTCCCTTTGTGTAATAACCAAAGTTTATAAATCCAACAAGTGATTCCATTCCAATACTAAATATCTAATTGCTGTGAATTAGCTGTATCCCATATCATCTGCAGTTGCCACCGCCTACAGCAAATAGAATGGCACAAACATTAAACACTGTTGTTTCGTGATTAATGATGAAGAATCTGATCACTTTGTCTTTGTTTGTCTGTTTTGGTTTAGATAAGAGAACAAAATAGAATCCATTCATTACAACTTATCTACAGATACTGATGTAGTCCTCAGACAGTTAGATGTTTTAGATAGAGTGCTTAAATACTGTGATATGTACACAATGAAGACATGCAAACCGCAAGTCTCACATGCATGGGGAAGGACTTGGTCAGCCATGATTGATGTCATGGTAGTTGTTAGAATAAAGTGGAAGATGTACTGCATGCACCCACGATCTGCAGGCAAACTTGGTGGAAGAGTGCTCCCACTATTTCCCATTTATATCCTATTTTTATGTAATGATGGTGTCAATTGTTAGTATTAACTTCTTCTACTACATTTCCTAAAAAATAAAAAAATAAAACCTTGTTCTACTCATTCATATTGTAGGCCTATTTATAGCCAACATTGGTTGGATGAGATTAATCATGAAATGAATATTGCTTTCTTCCCAAACTTTCCTTATTTCTTCTACTTCTTTTCTCTATAATTCTGTTGAGGCTATTTGGTACACAAAAATAAGGTATCAGAGCAACGTTCCATGGAGATGTTGGTATCCACGTAGTGGAAGGGCGGCAGGCCCTGTCTTTAAAATTTTTCATAAAAACAAAAACATTTTAGCCGGATCGTTGTGAATATATTGATTCTAATATTTAATATAAACAATAGGGAAAGAAATCGTTACTCTTGTAGACTTTCCGTGATTCACTCGAACCGAATTCCTCCACTATAGAATCTTCGTGATTCCCTCGAACCAAGTTCTTCCACACCGAATCTCCAGCACCAAAGAACCGACGAGTAGACGTCTCGGTATTGAACAGAAAAATTCGACTCTTGAATTTTTGTACTTGTTGTATACTCAACACTTGAGACAACTAGAAAAATATTGAGAGAGACTCTCACAATATTCTTTTGAGGCTTAGATCTTAAAAATAAAAATTTTCTCTTATAAATGAAAACCAGAGAACCTTTCTTTGTTCCTCTCTCTCTTGTAAGAACTTGTGTTTCTCAAAACAAGAACTCTTCTTGTCTTGTTTTTATCAAGCCAAAGGGAAAAACTACCTTTATAAAAAAATCTCCTTTTTTGAATGCTTCTATCAACTATAGAGAGAGAGAGAGAGAGAGAGAGAGAGAGAGAGAGAGAGAGAGCTATATATATATGGGGTGGTGAGGTTTTTTCAACGATAATTATACTAGGGTGGGTGGTAAAAAGAAGTATAGAATAGGAACTTATTTTCAACCTTGTTATTAATGCAATGTGGAAAAAAACAAACAAAAGTTTTGCATATAGTCTAAGTAAGAAGACTTCGTAGTATCGAAAAGATATGCATCTTAGACTACATAGACACATATGAGGAACATGTGAATCAATAGGGTGGTAACCCATCCAAGTCTTATTGACTTTCTATTTGAATAAATAGTCAAACAAAACAAAATTTAAAAGAAAGCTTTTGGGTGGTGAAACCACCGGCTACCCTATATATATATATATATTAAACAATAATAAAACCCACCAATCAACCACTATAAAAAAAAAAAAATTAATAAATATATATACTAAAATAATCAAAATAAAATGATACATATTTTTTTTATGTATAGATGAATTTGCTCATTATACCTTAATGTTCAATACAGTGCTATGGAGATGGCATGAGGATATATGGACCTATAATTTCACGCTCCAATAAATCTTTTATATTTAATTAAACTCTTTAATTAAATATTAGATTTATTAATTCCAAATTTATTCCACTAAAAAACTGGAACTGCACTCTTGTCATTATAGAATTAATTACTCGAATAGGAATCGAATAGTCCATTGATATAATCATTAGATATAGATCAATCATCCATAAACAGTTCGTAATATGAGCTAAGTTCAAATCCGTTGACCTCTCAATTACGCTTTTATCCTTGAGTGCTAATGATTCTCTAATGAACAATTATTTATGATCTTATCATAAATTGAGCGCTCTATTGTTCAAGACCCGAATCATTTACTCAAGAGAACTGTTAGTCTACTTCAATTAAGAATAAATGGATTCCATCTTGTATATTATCATTCCTAGCTAAGCATATTATCATGTCTCCAAGATACAAGGTTTTAGGTTTGGCAATTAAAGCAAACCATACCAAGTAAGTCAAAAGACAGAACTCTATAAGTAGGAGCCTGTTAAATACTCAGGATTAAGATCATTCCATATATGACCATTTGATTGATAAAAGAGAATACTTTATTTCAAGACGGAGATTATTAAAGATTCTAATTTATCGTGTCCACGTCTTGTATAATCTTATTATACAAAGTACTTTCATTTTAATGTCACCATGTAAGATCCTTGATTTGTATTGGCTTGATTCCATTGCAAAACTCTATATATTAGTAATAGTTGTTGCTTAGGTGATTCTTAGAGAAAGAAGCTTCAAAGGTGAAGAAGCAACATCTTATGCAAATATCATATTTAAGGGGAACATTGCATACTTGGAATCTAAGGTATCAAGATTCTTCTTCCTCTTTGTAAGATCCGTTATTTGTATTGACTTGATTCCATTGCAAAACGCTCTATATTTGTATTAGTAGTTGCTTAAGTGTTTCTTGGAAGAAAGGAGCCTCAAAGGTGAAGAAGCAACATCTTGTGCAAATATCGTCTTCAAGGGGAACATCGCATACTTAGATGCTAAGGTATCAAGATTATTCTTCCTCTTGCAAGGCGTAAGCGCACACACACACAATTCATACATGTGTGTCCCTGCATCATAGTTCAAACATTTGGTATAACACTTTCACACACATTTAGTATGCACATGCATTTATCTCATTGTTAACAATCTTGTAGAATTGCATGTTTTCTCACTATCGCTTAGATATGGCATGCTTGTGTTGCATAGTGTTTATTTATTTGTGTTTATTGTGTTTTAGACTTGAACATAATCTTATTTGATTCCTTATTGAGTTCCGGTCATTTCGGTTACTCATTCGTTAAGTTTCGAGTCCATACGACGTAGTTATGCTACTTTGCATTCTCATTCATTGAGTTGTGTTCGTCGTCATTTTCCGAGATGAATTCTCAACCATTTGTCAAAGTTTCATAGTCTTCGTTGTGCGTGAGGGAGTCACGGTTTGTAATCTGAAAATGGATTCGAATTCGGAGTTCGGATGACCGAATACGGTCGAAGAACGTGCGAGGTGCGCGAGAGGAGCAAGCTGGCCAAAGGCCATGGTATGGCCACCACGTGTGCCACACGGCCCAGCCAGCTCTCTGGCCACGTGTGGCACACGCTGACCACACGTGGGCATGGCTGAAATGCCTTTTTGGTTGGACAAAATTGCCCCTCTTCCCTCCTCTTTAAATGGCCTCACTTCCCTCCATTTTCCATGAATTTGAACATCATCAAATCTGATTTTCTGCAGAAATGTTCATGATTTTCATTTTCTTATTTTGATCATAACTCTCTCATACGAACTCGAAATTGAGTGATTCAAAAGCCAAAATTGTTGGTCTGGAAGAGAGCTACAAACCCCAAGCATTTTCAGAGTCATTTGAATTCGTGATTGGTCGCAGCATGCTGTTCTTCAGTCCGAGTTTCATTGTTGTATGTTAAACTTCTTCTTCTCACTTCATCTTTTGATCTGCACTTTAATCTTTCTATTTGATATATGATTTGTGTTTAGAATGATGTTAGAACATATTCTAGGGGTGGTTGATCATTTGGTAATTGAGTTTTAGCTTTGTGATTTTACTTGAACAAATATTTGCTAAACTTGATTAATCTTGAAATTGATTCTAGAAATGATATATGTGATGTGCTTTATGACATTTTCTAGGTTTAATTTCATGATCTAAGAACTAGGTTTTTAGTGTGATATATTGAATATTCATACCTTGTTTTTATTGATATACATGCTTTGATTTCTAGGTATTTTTGTGATTGATTGTTGAAAGCATATCCTAGAATGTATGTAAGCATGTTCATAGAGCTTGATTGATTATCTAGCTTTATTTGTTTGTAAGTGATTCATCTTCTTCTTACTTTCATTATTGATCATCTCTTTAATTGTCTTATTTGATTGATGAAAAGTAATATGAATGATGTTAATTCACATGCTTAGGTCTAGATACATTTTGTGATTGAGTTGTGATAGCTTTATTCTAGATTCTCTAATTGCATGTTCATGGAGTGTGTTTGATCAACTTGCTCTATTTGTTTGTGATTGCATCATATTGCTTGTCTGCACTTCACTTAGATCATTGCCTTGTGAAAGGTTGAAGTCTCTTGCAAAGTGAGTGAAGCTTTGTCTTGAGCAAGAAGACTTGGCTAGGAAAGGATTCTGGATAGCCAAGCAAGAAGTCTTAGTTAGGATCAAGAGGATCCGGATAACTAAGCAAAAGTCTTAGCAAGGAGTTGCGTACTCCGGATGGTTGAGCTAGGGTAGCTTAACTAGGATCCTAGTGATCTAGATTGCTAAGCAAGGAAATCTTCCTAGAGGCTTTTTAGTCTTGGATAGGAAGTTGCTCTCTAGAGGTGTAGGACACATCTTGGATAGAGAGTAGGCTTTGTGAATCACTAGCCCGAGGGTTGATTAGGTTTTGATAGCTTGAAGTGGATATCATAGTGTTGATAACTTTGAATGTGTAAGGTCTTTTCGTATAGTGGATTTGCTTTGCCGGTGGTTGTGGATTCAACCCATGGATGTTTCCTCTTTGAGGTTTTACCACGTAAAAATATTGTGTCTCATTTTCGCTTTATATTTCCTTATCTTCCATATGTTCACTTGTATTGATTCTATTGTATATTGATGCTTACATGAATTGATTCATATTATACAATTGTTATATCATTTCAAGTATTCATTTCATTCTTATATTCCGCATTTTTGAATATTAGAAGAATTTGGGACTATACCTATTCACCCCCCTCTAGGTATAAAACACTATTGCTTTAAAGGGAATTTCACTCTTGCATGGTATAAGCGCACACACACAATTCATATATGTGTGTCCCTGCATCGTAGTTCAAACATTTGGTATAACACATTCACACTCATTTAAGTATGCACATGCATTGGTCTCATATAGACAAACATTGTAGAATATATGTTTTATGACTATCGCTTAAATATGACATGCTTGCGTGACATTGTGTTTATTTATTTGTATTTCTTATGTTTTGGACTTGAACATAATCTCATTTGATTCCTTATTGAGTCTCAATCATTTTGGTTACTTATTCATTCGGTTTCGAGTCCAAACGACGTAGCTACGCTACTTTGCATTCTCATTCGTTGAGTTGTCTTTATTGTTGTTTTCTAATATGAATTCTCAACATTTTGTCAAAGTTTCATAGTCATTGTTGTGCATGAGGGAGTCACAATTTATAATCCGAAGATGGATTCAAAATCGGAGTTCGGAGACCCGAATACAGCCGAAGAACGAGAGCGGAGCACGGGAGGAGCAAGATTGGCCAACGGCCAACCTTAATGGCCATGTGTGGAGGCCGTGTGCCACACGACCAGAGATGCTCTCTGCCCATGTGTGCCACATGCACCCTACACAGGTATGATAACATGGCACACTTTGATTTGGTGCTTCTTTTCCCTCTCTCTCTTTTTTAAAAATAATTTTCATTCCCTCCAAACACAACTTGAAGAAAATTGAAAAAAGAAGAGTGTGCAGAAAAATCTTGATGATTTTTGGTGTCTTGATTCAATCATAACTTTCTCATTTCAACTCCGAATCACTTGATTCAAGAGCCAAAAATGTTGGTCTTGATGAGAGCTACAAACCCCAAGTATTTTCAGAGCCAAGTGACTTTGTGATTTTTAACTGTGAGCTGATTTCAGTCCGAGGTTCATATTTGTAGGTGAAACATCTTCTTCTTACTTTCATTTTTGATCATCTCTTTTAATCTTCTTATTTAATTGATGAAATGTGTTAAGAATGATGTTAGTTCACATGCTAGGTTTGTATGATTGATTGATTGATTGAGTTTTAGGTTTGTGATTTCATTTGAACATATTTAGCTAAACTTGATTGAACTTAAAATTGATTCTAGAAAAGATATATATGATGTGCCTCATGATATTGTCTAAGTTTAATTTCATGATCTAAGAATTAAATTTTTTTGTGTGATATATTGAATATTTATATCTTGTTCTTATTGATTCACATGCTTTGATTTCAAGGTACATTTGTGATTGTTTGTTGATAGCATATCCTAGAATATCTCTAAGCATGTTCATAGAGCTTGATTAATCATCTAGCTTTATTTGATTGTGATTTGCAGCATTTGCATCACTTAGATCATTGCCTTGTGATAGGTTGGAGTCTCTTGTCAAAGTGAGTGAAACTTTGATTTTAGCAAGGAGTCTTGACTAGGTCATGTGGTCCGGATAGTCAAGCAAAAGACTTAGCTAGGAGTGTGGTACTCCAGATGGTCAAGCTAGGGGAGTTTGACTAGAATCCTTGTAATCCAGATAGCTAAGCACGAAACCTTCCTAGAGACTTGATAATCTTGGATAGGAAGTTGTTTCCTAGAGGTGTAGGACACATCTCGGATAGGAAATAGGCTTAGTGAATCACTAGCCCGAGGGTTGATTATGAGGTGATAGCTTAGGGTGGATATCATTGTGTTGATAGCCTTGAGTGTGTAAGTCCTTTTCTTATAGTAGATTTACTTTACCGGTGGTTGTGGTATCAACACGTGGATGTTTTCTCTTTGAGGTTTTACCATGTAAAAACCTTGAGTCTCATTTTCGCTTTAAGTTTCTTTATCCTCCATATGTTCACATGTATTGATTCTTTTGTATATTGATGTTCACATATATTGATTCATACTATACAATTGTTATATCATATCAAGTGTTCATTTCATTCTTGTATTCCATAATTTTTGAATATTGGAAGAATTTGTGCCTATACTTATTCACCCCACCCCCCCCCCCCCTCTAGGTATATTACACACCACATCAATAGTTCGAATAAAACTGTTCCATTCTTATTGGGAATGAACCGTACTAGTTTTTAATTAATTAAATATCCCAACTTTAATTATCAATTACAAACAATTAAGATTGTTACATTAAACATAATCCTCATATATATAACAACTTATATACTATGTTTAATATTACATTTAATAATCATGGAATTTTATGTTATTAATACAATATTAATAACATTAAATGCACATAAATATATAATAGAATGTCAATCTAATTATTAATACAGCAAGAAGATTAATAACATGTGTTCTTAGGGCATTATTCCCAACATGAGACTCGTATGAAATCAAACACTGAATTTCGAAACGAGGTCAGCGAGATTTTGGCTCGTCATGAGTCAGGACTTGACCTCATCAACAACAAATTTGAGAAGGTCGACTCAACAAACTGTCATTGATGAGTTGAAAGCCTTGTGTTCCCACTAGAATCCAACGCCCACTGAAAGAGACATGAATCCATTCGCACCAGATGAGGCCTCACCCAGCCGGAACACCAGCCACATTGAAAATTCCCAGGTCACCCTTTATCTTGATCGTAACCACACCCCTATTGAATCATGACCGTGACCGATACAACACCCAGCTGATCGGTCCATTTGCATACATGTTTTAGGTCCCTATTTCCTATTATTTGTGCTTTGTTCTTGAGTGAATAAGGCTGTTTAATGTGTTTGTTGAGCATGTGTAGGTCTCCTTCCATAAAAGTGGTGTTGAATCGTATTTTGGAAGAAAAGGAATCAAAAGATGGAGAAAAATAGCAATTTGGAAGAAACCATGGAAATGTGAAGTTTTCCAGTGCAGAATAGTCAGATTGCGGGGCTCATATCTCTCAACTCCGATTGAATTGTGTATCTTACCACCCATGGATTGAAAGCCCCAGAAGTCTAGTTTCCGGTGCACTTTTCGGATTGCAATTCTGATATTCCTAGAAGAGATTATAGCCGATTTAATAACCAAAGGTCAGTGCTGAAAAGTCCACCGCGGCTTATACCGCTGCCCAGACCGTGGTTTGTGCACGAGTGCCTAGGGAGCGGCCTAAGCAACGGAAAAGAGCAGAGGTGCTCCGCTTTGTGTGCAGCTACGGAGGCAATTGTCTAAGGAGCAACCTAGGCAGCGGTAACTCGTAAACCTGGTTCGTTTGGGACAACAAGTGACCTATTTTTGAGAGGAATATATATATAATGGATATCTTATTTTTGGGAGAGAGCCACACAAGGGGATTAGACCCAAAAACACCATTCTTTCACATTCATTCATTCCATTGATTCTTTCAATCAATTCCATCCATCCTTGGAGGATTCTTGGAGGCAAGAAGAAGGAGATTTCCAGCCAAGAAGCTATCAAGATAAATATGGGTTTTCTCTACATCTTTTCTATGTTTTTATCTTCTCCATTGATGTGTAACTAAACCTTTAACTAGGGGATTGATGTAATCGATTTTGGGCAACTCTATGTAATCAATTAATCTATCTTTTGTTAATCAATTGGATTTAGTTTTATCTATTGAATTAATTGCTCTACATTACTTATTCATATTATTTTGTGGACTCAATTGATATGGGTTTGTGATTTAGTTTATCTATGAGATTAGGGTTTAGATGTAAATGGCCTTTTCCATTTAAACCATAATCAAAAGCTTAATAGACTTGAAAATTAATGTTTGCATGGCCTTATTGCATTGATTTGGCTTATAATTTTGTTCTAAAGGATTCCTTACTGTCATTTGACACATGGTCTTTGTGCGAGTGGTGGGAAGGAGATTTGTTCTTAATTGTTTATCATCAAAACAAGCCCTAAACTAGATTGAAGTGTTTATTGAGATTAATTGAGAGCATTAAGTGTCTAAGAAAGGTGCATCGATTCCCTAGTATTTCTCTCCATATATTCATCTCTTGTGTGATCCTTGATTGATTTTAGTCTTTAGTTCAGATTCTCATAATTTAAGTTAATTTTATATTTCAACAAATTTCCAAAGAAAAGCATTATGCAATATAGTTTCCGCATTTAGAGTAACCTTACTAGGTTAATTGGCTTTGACCGATAGAATCACCGATCCCAGTAAACGAACTTTCTTAGTAAATTGAATACATATTTTACTGCATCACCAGCTGAAATTAACCTTCCAAAAATTCAACGGTAACAATCCCAACAGTTGGATATATTAGTTTGAACAATACTTCGACTTTAAAGACACCCCTCACCAACAGAGAGTTCAACTGGCTTCCTTCCATTTGGAAGACATTACCTTGCAATGGCACCAGTGGCTTAGCAAATTCAGAGGCCCCCTAACTTGGACAGAATTTACCAAGGCCATACTACAACGGTTTGGACCCACATATTATGAAGATCCATTTGAGGCCATCTCTCGCCTAAAACAAACCACAACCGTAGATGTGTACCCGGCCGAATTCAAGAAATTATCCCAACGCATCGACGATCTTCCGAAAAATTATTGGTAGGTTGTTTTGTTGCAGGACTCCGAGACGATATTCATTTAGATGTAAAGGTGAAGCATCTGCGTACACTACTGGATGTAATTGGAGTGGCCCGACTAATAGAGGAGAGGAATCAATTACATAAAAAAACCCAACATTTTTTTTCGGCCAACAAATTTTACCAAACCACAACAAAACGCACCAAACAACTTGGTAGGCCTTCTGGGACCACCGCCTGCTCCAAGAATTAATCAGACCCAACCAGTACCAGTCAGACGAATCACAAGTCAAAAGGCTAGAAATCAACGTGAGAAAGGTTTGTGCTACTACTGTGATGACAAATTTATTCTAAGACATTGATGTCAGTGACCCCAACTCTTCTTGATCGAAGACTGCTCGTTGCCAGAAGAGGACGGTGAAAAAGAAAACCCAATTGAACCAGATCCGTCTAAATCCATCCCAGAAATTTCCTTTCAAGCAATTGCCGACACCAACCATCTGCAAACTATTAAAGTGACTAGAAAATTGAGGAATCGTGACATGACCATTTTAATCGATGGCGGAAGTACGTACAACTTCATCGATCAAACAGTTATGTCAAAATGTGGGTTACCAATAAAGTTACAGGTTATGGTAGGCAATGAAGACAAAATTGAATGTAATAGATGTTGTTTAAACCTAACATTGGTCATCCAAGACTACCCTATGTGTGTAGATTTTTATTGTCCTTCCAGTGGCCTCTTGCCAAGCCATTTTGGGGGTGCAATGGTTGGAGACTCTTGGACTTGTGGAGACCAACTACCGCAATAAGATATAATTGTAAAGAAATTTTAGGGTCTCAGCTGACCCCCGCTTGAAGCTTTGAGTGATAAGGAATTGATGAATTTAGAAGGGCTGGGTGTATTGTTACACATGGTTCTAGGAGATCACCAAACAGAGTTAGTTGAGTAGCCTAGAGACCTCACGAAATTGCTTGTGGATTTCCACCAGGTGTTTTCCAAGCCCAATAGTTTACCACCACAACAAGACCATAACCATCAGATTGTACTATAGTCGAACCAACAACCCATCAACGTCCATCCGTATTGATATCCCCACTACCAAAAGGAAGAAATTAAAAGAATGGTGAAGGAATTTCTGGCTTCATGTTTGATTCGGCTAAGCCACAATCCTTTTCATCACCTGTGTTACTAGTCAAAAAGGGTGACAGAGGTTGGTGATTTTACATCAACTATAGGGCCCTGAACAATATTACCCTAAAAGATAAGTACCACGTTCCCATGATTGACAAACTGTTGGATGAATTGTATGGAGCCAGGTTCTTTTTAAATTGGATTTACGCTCCAGGTATCACCAGATTCGAGTTCAAACAGCGGACATTCCAAAAACGGTGTTCCACACTCATGAAGGACATTACGAGTTCCTTATCATGCCATTTGGTCTCACCAACGCACCGACCACATTCCAAAGTCTCATGAATGACCTATTCCGACCTTACCTACAAAAATTTGTTTTGGTCTTTTTTGACGATATCTTGATATACAGTAAGACATGGTCAGATCATCTTTCTCACTTACAAACTATTCTATTACTACTATCATCTAATCTATTGTTTGCCAAGAAATCAAAGTGTCGATTTAGGGTACTATAGGTAGACTACCTCGGGCACCTTATTTTAGAAAAAAGAGTATTGGTTGATCCAACCAAGACATAAGTTGTTAACAATTAGCTGTTAACAATTAGCTGGTACTAACCATAACTAAGGGTGTTCGTGGATTCCTAGGCTTAACGGGCTACTATCGGAAATTCATCAACTGGTTCGACGGTATAGAAGCACCACTCACACAGCCGTTGTCCAAAGAAGGGTTTCAGTGGACACCGGAAGCTGCTGCTGTATTCAAATAGCTCAAACAAGCATTGATGTCCCCATCGGTTCTCCGTTTACCAGACTTTACACAGCCATTCATTGTTGAAAGCGATGCTTGCGGTGTAGGAATCAGTGCCATTTTTACTTCAAGAAGAACGGTCAGTGGCATTCTACAACGAAGCTCTGAAAGTAAAATTCCTAGTTCTTTCCACCTACGAAAAAGAGATGTTGGCCATCAGAAAGTGGCAACCCTATTTGCTTGGAAAACAATTCATCGTAAGGACCTATCGGTGGAGTTTGAAATATTTGTTGGAACAGAGAATCACCACTCCCAAACAATCATGTTTGCTGCCAAAGATCATCGGTTACTATTATAGTATTCAATACAAAAAGGGCAAGAAAAACCAAGGTGCTGATGCACTGTCACGCGTGTGGCAAAAATAGAATTCTCAGCCATCTCCATGCTTATTGCATATTAGCAGCAAGAGGTAACACAAGATTCCTTCTATGACCAACTATTTGATACGGTTTCAACTCCCAATGCAAAGAAATTCTACTCACGAGATGGAGTTTGGTTCAAACAAGGACGGGTATGCTTGAGTCTTACCTCATCTCCAATAACTTTGATTTTGGCTGAACTTCATTCTTCTGCTGTTGGGGGAGACTTTGATTATCATAAATCGAATCAAGAAAAGATTCCACTGGCCACAAATGCAGAATACTGTAAAAAATTTCATCAAGTATTGCGACGTTTGTTAGCGTTGTAAGCGTGAAAATACCAGTCCCTGCGGACTTCTTCAACCCCTGCATATACCCGACAAAATATGGTATGAAACATCCATAGATTTTGTTGATGGGTTACCTGTCTCCCACGGTCATTTGGTCATCATGGTTATGGTCAATCGTTTATCAAAATACGCACACTTCATCCTTCTAATGCATCCTTATATAATGCTGATAGTAGCTAAAGCCTTCGTTGACAACATCTTTCGCCTCCATGGTATGCCAATTTCAATTATCAGTGACCGCGACAAAGTGTTCATTAGCTCCTTTTGGAAGACGTTTCAGTTACACGATACAACTTTCAAAATGAGTTTGAGTTACCATCCTCAGATCAACGGCCAAACCGAGGTCATTAATCGGACACTTGAGCAATATCTCCACTGCTTCACAAGCAACCAACTGAAAAAATGGTTCGATTGGCTTTCATGGGCAAAGTTTAGCTACAACTAGGGTTGCATATTTTCCCCCGGACCCCCGTTTCCCCACTTCCCCATCCCCATTTGGGGGAAAACTTTTGGGGGAAAATGGGAAAATGAGGAGGGATGGAGATGAAAATCATCCCCAAATTAAAATAGAAATGGGGATGGGGATGGGGATGGGGATGGGGGGAGGTACTCCCATCCCCATTTCCCCATTTCCTCCACAATATTATAAAAATAATAATATATATTTATATATATTTGGTAATGTATTTTCTTTGACATTATTTTGTAATATATATATATATAACATTATTTTGTAATGTATTTTCTTTTGCATTTGTAATGGAATGTTTTTTTTTTTTTTTTAGTTTAATTTGTAATTTTCAGTCAAATGGGAAAATGGGGGAACGGGGAAAATGGGGAAACGGGAAAAATGGGGAAATGGGGAAATGTGGATGGTGATGGGGGGACCTCCCCCCAAAACTCCCCCATCCCCATTTTCCCCAAATGGAGAAATGGGGAGGGATGGGGAAGGGTTTGAAAAGTGGGGATGGGGATGGGGATGGGGATGGGGATGGGAATGGGGGGACCTATATCCATCCTCATTTCCCCAATGTGCATCCCTAGTTACAACACGTCTATGCATTCATTAACATGAACAACTCCTTTTGAGGCAGTGTATGGAATTCCACCACCTAATTTATTATCTTACATTCCAGGTACCACAAAAGTCCAGGCGGTAGATGAACTCTTGCGAACTATAACCGAAATTTTACACGACTTATGTAGTTATGTCACAACCTGACAGTTGCGTGTGATTGTATAAAGATGTAAGCTAATCATAACCAAAGGGAAGTCTCATTCAATGTGGATGATTATGTGTATTTGAAGCTCCAACCCTATCGACAGAAAACAGTCGCCTTCCGTAGCTCTCTCAAATTGTCTCCGCGATTCTTCAGACTTTTCCGTGTACTCACAAAGGTTGGTCCAGTCGCCTATAAATTGGAGTTACCAGTAGGTTCCTTGATGCATGATATTTTCCATGTAAGTCAATTAAAGAAACAACTAGGTCTTGTGTCGACCGTGCCTCAGAGTCTTCCACCTGTTTCGGTTACATCCACACGATTACCTCAAATTGAAGCTATTTTGGACCGGTGTATAATTACCAAAGGTAAATACTGCCCAAAACCTGAGATACTAGTCAAATGGGTTGGTACGTCCACCGAGGACTCATCATAGGAAAACCAATGACACTTTGCCCGAACTTATCCCGAATTCATCCTTGTGGACAAGGATAATCCGAGCGGGGAGGAGTGATATGTACACAATGAAGCCATGCAAACTACAAGTCTCATATGCATGGGGAAGGACTTGGTCAACCATGATTGATGTCATGGTAGTTGTTAGAATAAAGTGGAAGATGTGCTGCATGCACCCGTGATTTGCAAGCAAACTTGGTGGAAGAGTGCTCCCATTATTTCCCATTTATGCTCCCACTATTTCCCATTTATTTCCTATTTTTATGTAATGATGGTGTCAGTTGTTAGTATTAACTTGTTCTACTCATTCGTATTGTAGGCCTATTTATAGCCAACATTGGTTGGATGAGATTAATCATGAAATGAATATTTCTTTCTTCCCAAACTCTCTTTATTTCTTCTACTTCTTTTCTCTATAATTCTGTTGAGGCTGCTTGGTACACAACATAATAATGCTGTTGGGTCATTTCCTATCTATTTAAGTTTTTTAATAAGTTATTGGATTGATCTAGGATTCTTGATTCGAGTCCCCTTACGTGCATTCATTTGTTTAAGAAACATGCTAAGCCTGTCGACAAGGCCGGTCCTAACCTTTAAGAGGCCTGAGGCGAAAAATCTGAAATGGACCCCTTTATCCATCTAAAACCTTGAATTTTTTTTTTATCAAACACTATCCGTGCTCTCAAGAATTTTTTGAAGCAAAAAAACCAAAAAGCTTGATTTATTTATTTATTTATTAAACTCTAAAAGTATCTGCTCTCAAGATTTTTTTTCTCAAAAAGATTTAGTTTATAACTGAAAAAAAAAAAAAAAATCAATACTTTGGCAATTAAAAAACAAAAGCTTGGTTTTTTTTTTATTTATTTTTTTAATCAAAACTAACAGTATCTATATTGCTCTCAAGAATTATTTTCTCGGTAAGATTTGGTTTCTAACTGGGAAAATGATACTTTGGCCATAAGTAAAACAAAAGCTTGAATTTTTTTTAATCAAATACTAACACAGTGATAGTTTCATGATTATAACTATATATATATATATATATGTATATATAATGATTTATTTTTAATCCCAAAACGAATTTGTCCTTTTATCTTTGGGAGAATCGCAAATACCCCCGACTTTTAACTTAATGGCAAATCAAACCCTCTGGTTTGAACAATCAGCAAATAACCCCCTACTGTTAAATGTATACTAACACCGTTACACAAATAATGTCTAAAAATGATGAAATGACAATGGAGCCCTTCTATTTTCCATATTGTAGTAATTTTCCATGTTACCCTTATCTCAAAATATATAAATAAAATATATAAACACTTAATGGTAGGGGGTTATTTGTTGATTGTTCAAACCAGAGGGTTTGATTTGCTATTAGGTTAAAAGACAGGGGGTATCTGCGATTCTCCCTTTATCTTTTAGAGCCATTAATTTTGTTTGTATTACTTGGGCTCTTTTATCTTTAACTTGAATTGAGCCATTTGATATTTCATTAAAAACGAATCAGGCCCTTGATTTTTCAATTCCATTATCAGCTTGAGTGGCAATATTTAAACCCTTGAAAAACTGTATGTACACCCCTATTTGCATGACACCCCATTAAATTTTTAAAAAAAATGAAATTTTGTAAGTACACCCCATACATTACCAAATATACCCTTTCTTTTAATTTTTTAAAATATTATAAAATCAACATCTTTAATGTCAACCATTAGAACAATCCAAGAGTTATCATTTAATGACTCATTTTTTTTCTTTATTTTACATAAAACACAATAAAAAGAAAAAATTAGTAATAATGATGAAAAATGAAAAACGAATAAACAATAAAAAAATTGGAGAAATCTTCTTCGTCTTCATCTTTGATCTCCTTCCATCCTAATTATAATATATATATATATTTTTTAGTTTGTGTTGTTTTGTCTCTTTTTTTTATTTTTATTTTTATTTTTTTTTATAATGTAAGATAAAATTTGTAATCCATGCTTTAAAATATTATAGGAAGAGCCGTAGTAATCCATCTTGAAGAATAACTGACATTGATAACAAAACAAAAAAAAAAAAATCTAAAGAGATTTTGATTTTGAAACTAATTATAATTAATTCAAAAGTTTCACAACCAATTTTGGATGATTTTGATTCATTCTCTATACTTAGCAATCAATTTGTATTTCTTTGAAAGAAATTGATCAAAATATATTTGAAATTAATATTTAAAAGAGAATGTTTAAGAAAATGGAAAGAGTTATTAATTATGTATGTTAGCATATAATCCTTAATAGGAAACTTTTTGTTTTCACAAAAAATTAAAATAGGAAACTAATTAATAATTATTTGTGGGGTACCTACAAACTATTTAATCTTTTTGATAATTTTATACAAGGGTATTTTTGGATTTTCAAAAATATAATAATATGGGGTGTACATACAATTTTTAAGGGGTGCAAATATCGCCACTATATCAGCTTTTCATTTAATTAAAAAAAAAAATTGGATGCAACATGATAAGCTTTTAATTAAAAAATAATAATAATAAATTGAGCCTGGACCCTAGGCGGTTGCACCTGGTGCACCGGCCCAGGCCCGGCTCTGTCCGTCGATTTAACACGTAAACTTTTAGATCGGTTGGGTTTCTAACGTGAGAAACATTAATTCACTTACTACTATGTGGACATATATATATATAGAGAGAGAGAGAGTGGTCACATACAAAATGTCTTCTTTAAAGGAAGAGATGAGAGCCGAAACCGCATAGTGTGTCAGCCTGCTAATATTAAGACGGCTAGACTCTCATGGACCTTTCTACTCACAATCTTTGCCAGTTGCTTTTTCTTCTTTTCGATTTTGTTTACAAGGGTTTCTTCACTTTGGATTTACTAATTCACTCAACTCTCAACAGAAATGTGACTAATAGATTGTGATAGTGTTCTTTTTAGATAATTTTTTTTGATAAACCAATTTTTTTTTCCTCCAATAGACAACCTGAGAGAACTTTCAAAAAGGAAAAAATGAAAAAAAAAAAAAGAGAGAATTAATCAAATATATATCTGTTCTTTTCTTTTTCTTCAGTCCTGCAATATAAGTCATATTATTATGAGAGAAATGATAAAAAGATAAAAATCTAATAGATACTTCTCTTTCAACATGTAAGATATGAAAAACAAATCTAATAGATACTACATTTTAAACCCCATAAAATTGAATATTTTAAAAAATATATATTAAATGAAGAAAAAGTACAAAATATATGAAGAAAAATGACATAAAAATATGAAGGCAAACATATTAAAAAAAAAAAAAATGAAGAACACATGGGTTTGGTTTGATTTTCACTTATAAATAGGAAATGAATAACCGAGAGAGATAGAGACAAATATGAAATGGGATAGAATGAATGCAAGGAAAGCCATGGTGGAATCAAAAAACATAAATTACATTAAAATTAAGGGAAAGTATCATTTCCCCCCCGACTTTTGCCCTATTGTTAAGACGAGGACAGGGTTTGGCCATATTGGCCGATCTCCCCCTTCAAATGGAAAGAATGTAGTATATGCCCCTTATGTTACCTTTTCCATCCATAAATGTATAAAATGCCCCTTCTAAATTTTATGACCGTTAAAATTACCATTTAACCCTAAAATTTTCATTATATAAAAAATATATTTAAAAAACAGAAGAAATTTTTTTAAAAAAAAACAATAACAAAGATGGATTTCCACCATCCATCTTTGAGATGGACGGTGAATTTTTATTATTTAATTTTATAAAAAGAAATTAAAATAATTTAAAAAGTATTTAAAAACAAAAAAAATTTGTGGATTTGGTGGAAATCTAGATTGGACCTCCACCGTCCATCTCATGAGATGGACGGTGGAGATCCAATCTAGACTTCGACCAAATCCATCTCTTTATAAAAAATTCAAAAGAAAAATTAAAAAGAAAAATCCACCTAGAATCAAGAACACCAACCCAGAAAACCTAACCGAGCCACCACCACCAAATCCGCGCCGCCACCACCACCACCACCCAACTGCCATCACACAAAACTCCAACCGAGCCACCACCTTCAAACCACCACCAAATCCACTCCACCACCACCATCACACAAAACTCGCAACACAATCGAACAACTTCAAAATCAAAGCAACCCAGAAACCTGTTGAATTATTAATTTCATTAGTTTAAAAAAAGAAAAAAAAATTAATTTTTTTATTAATACAAAAACCAACCTGAAAACCTAAATCGATCACCACCCTAAATCAAAGCAACCCAGACACCTCCTTGAGATCCCTACAAATCCACTTAGAAATCGACACCAAACCCCACCCATAAACCGCCAACGAAACCACCCACCAAAAACCGCCATGAACTTGCCACCAATCCCACCCAAAAATCTTCCAAAAACCGCCACCACCTAGAGATCGATCGAAGGAGAGAGAGATCAGTGTGATGAGATTGAGAAAGAGAGATGAGATCGGAGTGGCTAGGATGAGTGAGTGAGAGAGAGAGAGAGAGAGAGAGAGAGAGAGAGAGAGAGAGAGAGAGAGAGAGAGAGTTTGAGATTGATCTCACTTTTTTTTTTTTTAATGTTTTGTTTTATTTTTGTTTTATTATTTTTTCAGTTTTATTTTTAATTACTGCCTATAAGGTAAATGTCGTTAATGCCCTTTTAATTTAACAGTCAACATCCAAAATGGACGGTAAAGGTGACAGAAAGGGGTTTTTTAACGTTTGTTTAATTTTAGGGGGGAAAAGGGCCAATATGCCCAAACCCTGTTCTTGTCATAACAATAGGGTAAACCTCAGAGGTATAATGATACTTTCCCTAAAAGTAATCTTATTCATTTCATCTTAAAAAATGGAAAGGTTACATTGAATTTAATTTTATTAAATATGAGCAATTTCATCTTAATAAAATGAAATTGTTACATTAAAATTATTCTTTATTTTGAAGCAAAAGCACATAAATTTTATTTGAAATAATATTATTAAATTGGGAAAAACAAAAGTCAAATACAAACTTAAAACTAAATCTCAAAAATTAAATTGAAATTAATCATATTAAATAAATAAAAAAAGAGGACAAAGAAGAGGAAATTCCCCAATAAAGGCACACAGAGACATTATTAATCTAGCACAATTACAAACACTTGACTTTTTAATAAGTTAATAGAAACATAAGCCTATCTCTCTCTAATGTGCTCAATTGTCTTTGGAGGACATTAAACTGTTGACAAACTCATCAATATTCTTATCAGAACTTCCTCCTTCACTAACAGCTTTCTCTGCCGATTTCTTCCACTTACTAGCATTCTTCTTGATCTCCTGGCTTCTTTCTCCTTCCAATACTTGCTTCAAGCACTTGATGATCTCTTCTTTCCTCACAATTCCCTTATCATCCTCCTTAGCTCTAACACCCACCTCCCATATCTCTTCAATGTACTTGGCATCGGTCAATTGATCAGCCCATTGCGGCACACCCACCATTGGCACACCAAGGCTTAAACCTTCAAGGGTCGAATTCCAACCACAATGTGTCACGAAACACCCTATAGCTTTGTGCTCAAGAACTTCTAGTTGGTTGCACCATGAAACGATTAAACCCTTCTCTTTGGTTGAGTCTGTGAACCACTTAGGTAACTGATCGAGTTGTGATGCTCTGACCACCCAAAGAAAATTCAAATTGCTTTCCTTGAATCCCTGTGCTAGCTCTTCCATTTGCTCTGCCGTCAGCGACACCATGCTTCCAAATGAAATGTAAACCACCGATTTCTCTGGCTTTGTTTCAAGCCATTCAATGCACTCTCCGCTCAGTGGCTTCCACAGACTCGATCCATATCCTTTGTCCCCCTTGATACGTCCATCCAAGTATGCCGATGGCACCATTGGACCGATAAGCTTCCCCGGCCATTGCTGCGACACACTTCTTGCTTCCTTAAATTCCATCACATAACAAATTAATAACTATCATCAACACTACGAAAGTTGAAAATTAAAACTAAATAATAATAATAATACAGTTCCTGTATAGTAGCTGAACCCATCCTTATATATATAAATACTAATCGATGATTGATGGTATATATACATACCTCGCCTTCTAATTCTTCGAATGTATTATCAAAAATCCAATCTGCCTTGTCCAAGTTGGAATATTGATTGAGTTTCATAGCTAAATAAGCCGGATTACTCTGAGGAAACCTGACAAAAGTGGGCAAATCATGGAAATTCAAAGGAGGAAGACCAGGAACCAACAATGGCATGTCTTCAATATTGACAGGCAGAGTAAGCAATCCATGGTGTATGCGACAGAAAATGTTACAAATAGTAGCTGAATTGGTGAAAAATGATGCACCATACAACCCATGTTGCTTTGCAACATCAAGAGCCCAAGGCAAAAATGAATCATACACAATACAACTAACTGGGTTGCTAGTGTTCAGGTATTTTTTGATGACCTGAGACAGAGTTTTGGAGCCATTAGACTTGAATGACTCGATATACAAGTCCTCTCTTTTGGCTTCAGCGAAACCACCTTGGTCGAACCCATCGGAGATTGGCTCGACACCAACGTGCGGTGCACATATGGAGCTGACTGTGTAATGCGTGGTGGCTATTGTAGCTTTGACTCCTTTGGATGCCAAACGTTTTGCAAATTGAAGAAGAGGGTTTATGTGGCCTTGGCCTGGATATGGCACAACTACTACATGCCCTGTATTTTCTTTCATATTTTCCGTGTCTCTTGTTTTTTTTAATTCTTTGGCAGAGCCTTCTTATTTATTGTCCGTAGAGAGTGAAAACAACACGTGTCTAATATATAAATGGGTTGTGTATGTGTCCCGAGTCCTAACCACTATAAAAAGAAAGTATTTATTATCCTTTTTAAATCAATCCATGCAATAAATCATAAATGTATTTATATAATAAATACTTTCTTTTTAGGTCATAAGTTAACACTACCTTATAAAAATCAATGGTTTAGATTAAGGATGTAAAATTTAATAGACTTACTCCAGACCGTTGATGGAATATGATAATAAGGTAAAGACGACATTCAAGATGAAGAGATGATTACGTCAGACTAAAAAAGGATGATGATGTAATGGCTGATTCACGTGACTGACGTACCGTTGCCAATTTCCATTAGCTTTCTATTAAAGCATCGCCGACAGTGGACTTCCTATTTATTTGTTACATTTAGAGCATCTCCAACCCAATACATCAAATATTACATCAACTTATCATACAAAGAGTATCTTTCTTATATTAAATTTTTTCCCACTCCAATGTATTTATACCAAATTTTACACCAAAAGAGTATCTTTAAATAATATTCCTCCAATAAATATTTATATAATACCAATCAGTTTCTATTAGTTAATTTATACAATATTCAATAATTTTATTAATATAAAATATATATCAAAGTGGGTATCATTTTAAAGATCTCAACGAGATCTTTTCAATGGTATATTTTTTGAAAATACATATTGTTATAATTAAGTATAAAAAGATTAAATTAGTAATTTTAGCTAAAAAATGTTGATGTGACATTTTAACAGAAAAAGAAAAAAAAATTTGGTGGAGCAATAGTACGCACCAGGTTTGGTGAATAGTGTAGCTTCATCAAATATATTTGACGTAATTGGTGTGTTGGTTAGAGAAAATTATTTGACGTAATTGGTGTGTTGGTTAGAGAAAATTATTTGGTGTATTTGGTGGATATGGTGTATTTGGTGGATATAGTGTGTTGATTAGGAGAAAATCTTCCATGCACCCGGTGTAATGCACCCTAGCCAATGGATTGTACCACGTGGCAAGAGTAACCAATCAAATGAGTTCTTCCTGCCACGTGGCACACACCTATTGGTTAAGGTGTATTGCACCGGGTGCATTAAAGTTTTTTTCGTTGGTTAGAGATGCTCTTATGACTTGTTGCTTCAATATGTATCTTCATTTCACTAATCTATTAAAATAATATTATTTTTCTTCTGGTCTTCTTTTTTACATTTTTAATTAAACTCTATTATTTATATATAATTTTTAATTTATAAATATAAGCAATATAGAAATTATACCATTAAAAATATTTTGTTGAGATCTTTCAATTGGGTATAATATTGACTATACTTTAATTTTTTTTATTAATGAACTAATAAGTATTTTAATTCAAAACAAACGTTTTCAAATCATCAATTTTTATATGTAATTAACATATATCATAATAATTAACTCAAAATAATTTAGTAAAACCAAATGATAACATTAATATTCTTAAATTAAAATATTATAATGGAAAAAAAAAAAGTACATTGAAAATGAAAATAAAACCAATAAAAATAACATTGAAACTTAAAAGTTAACACTAGTATTATAATAAGTCATCTCCACTCCAAAGTCCAACCATAGTAATTTGGAAACCGATCAAAGCTACTAAAATTACCCGACGACCGACCTTGAAATTGCCTGGAACTATTAAAATTGTCATGGATAATGTTAGTTGATGATCTTTGTTTATCAAAATCATTACATGTGAAAAAAGTTAGGTGTGAAAAATTATAAAATTTTAGATGTAATAAAAGTGAGTAAATTATTATCTAATAAGATAATGTAGAGAAAACAATTTTATTAAAGAAAGTTTGAAATATTATTTATAAAGTAAAATAATAATATTTATTATTTAGAGATTGTAAAATGAAGAATGGTTGAAGTAGTAAAATTATGAAGATGAAATATTCCATTTTCAGTTTTCAAATTGAAGATTGGTTGGAGATAGCCTTAAGCGAGAATTGTATTTTATAATCTGTTTGATTTGGGTAGTTTTTGGTAGACTCCTAATTAACCTAATCAATTTGTTTTTGAGTTGTATACTTTATTATATTATTTAATTAAAAAATTACTCCTATAAGGAGAGAGTACATTTTCAACTAGAAGATGTCGTATACTTATAGGAGATTACGTATAAAAGTGTATACTTAATTAAGAGGATTAGATTATGTCAAACCAAAACTAGAAGGCAACGAAATTATATGATATGAAAAAGTAAAAAATAAATAAATAAATAAGGATTAGATTACGTCAAACCAAAACTAGAAGGTGACGAAATTATATGACGTGACAAAAAATACGTAAGATATTGTCATTTATCATTTTGAAAAAGGTCGCAACTTAATTATTAACATATTGAGGTAGTAACTTGTAAGATTAATCGGAGTCAAATTAAGCAGCAAACTTGAGGAAACTCAATGATACATTTTTGCATAATGATATTATGAGTTTGAATTATAACCATTTTTTAAATTTGTAATAATTTTAAAAAAATTAAATTGTAATAATCTTAACATGGGTGTTCCACTGGTAGTGTACCTCCACTTTCACATCGTACATATTTTACAAGTATGGATTCAAAGTTTTCTCCACATTATTATCGGAGTCAATATCTGAATCGTATGTGTATTATTTAATCACGAGTGAAGATATTTTGAAATCATTTTAAAAAAAAGATTAGTTATGATTCCGTGAATTGGAATAGAAATAGTTTTAACAAGGAGAGAAGTGTGATCCTGGCCTGAGCTTCATGATCAATCACATGTTTCAAATTCAAATGGGAATCGAATCCTAATGGTCTGTTTGGTAGGGAAGAAATAAAATAGGAATGATAAAAAGATTTGGAGGAATAGAACATATGAGGAAAAGAAAGGAAAATGATTTTCCGTTGAGTTGTTTGGTAAACAGGAGGGAAAAAAAAAATCTTTTTATTAATTTTACTATTTTACCCTTACATTATATTTTATATATTAAAAAAATAGACAAAATTGTAATTTTAAATCAAACCAAAAAACAAGCCTTCTTTCCCTCCAATTTCCTCCCACTTTTGGAATGATTAAAATTGGTGGGTTCCACCTACAAATCTTTCCTCCCATTTTTCCCTTCCCCTTCTCTCTCCATACCAAACACATATTTCTTCATTTTCTTCTCCCTTTTCACTCCACCCTTTTCTTTTCTCTCCCTTTTCCTCCCTACCAAACACACCCTAAGTGTTTATGTGGTGAATGGTGATCAAGACATCAAGTAGTCAATTTACGTGTACTAAAATCATGCATACATGCAACACTGTTAAACACCGAAAGTAATTCTTAGTTTTCAATTATTCAAAACACATGCAAAATATATATAGGAAATTGCAAGAAATGATAAAAAAGTTTTTTAGTTTATTGTTTTTAGTCAAAAATTTATTTTTATTATACTTGTCACTTTTGGGTTTGAATCGATAAAATTGCCATCCAATTTGTTTTACTTCACGAAATTGTCCCACCCAAAATTCCCCTTCTCTTCAGTCTGATTTTGTCCATTTTGTTTTACTTCACCAAATTGTCCCACCCAAAATTCCCCCTCCCTTCAGTCTGATTTTGTCTTCCCAACGTATCAAAATCAGATCTCTCTCTAGAATATATATATTATATGGACCTTAATTTACATGGCTAGCTTAACCATTTTCAAAAGAGGAGGCCCCTAATAACGCCTCCTTAAGTACAGCAGTAGAGAAAAAGCCAATTGAAATACGACACTTGATGTAAATGCTTAACAAATGTGTCTTATAAATTGCAAATGGAAAGAAGAAAAAAACAGTTTTAAAAAACCGACTCTCTTTCTAGAATTTTAAAGGCAAATGAATGTCAAAAATTTCGCCTCTTAGGAGGAGGACCAGGACCACTTCAATAAAAGTTATGATCCTCTCTTTGATCTTATTTTTTCTAATTTTATTTTTTGTATTAGAAAGAAAAAAATATATTAAATCTTAACCATGTATTTTAAATCTATTTGTGTCTATTTCAAAACATTAATGGCGTGTTTAATAATCAGAATCACATCCATGGAAAGGAAATTAAGTTCCTAATTTTGAATTATAGTGTTTACTAATGTTTTGGGGAATTAAATTCCGTGGACCCCATCCACAAATCATGAATTAAGTTCCCTTTCCTGATTACAAGGTGAATTCATGTATCTTTACTAAACTATCTCCACATAAAATTAATAAATAAAAAACAGATGTGAATATATTTTTTTCATTAATATCTCATATGAAATTATGTTGTAATATATATATATATATATAATAAAATAAAAATAAACTGCAAATACCTTAAATTTGGTATTTATATATAAATGATTTCATTAGGAAAATAAAAAAGTTTGATATAAAAATAAAAAATAAAAACATAATCGCGACAAAAAATAAAATAAAATTGTGAACTATCGATTTCTTGCAGACGTTGCATGGTATATTGTGAACTATCATATACCGACTTCTTGCAAACATTGCATGGAATATATATAATGAATAAATAAATAAATAAAGGAATAAGAAACTAACATGCCTTCATTGTGGAAGACATAAGTTTGTATTATTATTTTTCTACCGGCATTTCAGTTTTTATCCTATTAAAATTGATATATATAGCTCTATTTTTTATATAGGGGTATTTTATATAGGGGTATTTTTGTAATCAAGTTTGTACAAATTTGATTATATTTTCAATTCTTCAAAATTAGTAAATGCTGGAATTTAATTTAGTAACTTAATTCTGATTCCTCTCCATTCCCTTTCCGATGGAACTTGATTCCGATTCATTTCATTCCCAATTAGTAAACGCATCATAAATAAAATACGGTGGCAAGGACTAATCATCACACTTTTTAAGAAATCAGAGTGATATCTCTACACACGTTTCTTTTTTTTTTTCTTTTTTTTTTTCTTTTTTGATAACCAAACAGCAAATACAACAGAACAAAACTACAAAACAAGCAATTTAGAGAGCTCAAGCGAATTCAAAACAGGGAGATCCACTTGTACATCTCTTCTCACACAAGGAGGGACATCCTCTATCCAGTAAAAATCCTCATCAACCGTTAAGGCAAACTTAGACAACCCGTGAGCGACTTTGTTAGCCAATATGGGAACATAACTAACAGAAATAATCTGAAGGCTGCAGCTCAGAGAAGAAATCTCTTCAAGGATACTTCCCCCAATTGAATCTCTATGGCTTCCATTCTTTATCCAATTTACAACAACAGCTGCATCAGATTCCACAACACACGGAAACAAACCACAATCTCAGCTAAAAATCAAACTCCTGTAAATAGCCATAATTTCCGCCACCTTAGCATCATAACACGCAATTAAAGGAATAGCACATGAAGCCATCACAGCTCCAGACATATTTCTAATAACAATTCCCAAACCCACCCTACCTCCTAACTCATTAATTGCCGCATCGCAATTAATTTTATAGCAATTCGAGTTCGGCGGACGCCAAGAATTATCAATTTGATAGATACCACGAGGAGGGATATTTAACAAATTCTCATAGCTGCAAAACTCTTCCAAAAACACTCTTACCCATCGACCAATATCCAAAACATCCTGCACAGGGGATTCATGCACCACTAAATTTCGCACAAACCAAACCTTCCAAACATTGGTACAGATCACACCCAAATCAACCGAACTCAATACAGCATGGCATTCTAACATAAAATCAAAAAAAACTGGCAAACTCCTTCCTCATTTTGACACCCAAAGGCAGCCAATCTTTTCTAGCACATTTTAATCTATTACAACTCCATAGAGCATGAATAGTTGACTCCTCACCATCAAAACAGACAGGACACATATCAACAACATTCATACCATGCTTATTGAGATTGGACATAGAAGGAATCCAATTAAAACATGTTTTCCAAATAAAAAAAATGTACCTTTAAGGGGATCTGTAACTTCCACAAGGAAGACCACCATCCTTGCAGCCGAGAAACGTTGGAAGAACTAGGAAAGCATTCTGCAGCTTTTCCTACCTGGTAACCACTCTTCACAGTAATCTCTACACACGTTTCAAGTAGTTCTTATCACATCTTTCAAAGCTTAAATCACATCAATGGAGCACCACTACCTACTTGGAAGTTGGAACTAGACTTGGCATGGTTCCGATTCCGGTTTCACGGTTAGGTGAAATCGAAATCGAAACCAGCGGTTTTGAACCTTTTTTTTTTTTCTCTTTGTTAATAAAAAAATTAGACTTATAAAACTATAAATAAAATTAAATATATAAATGATAAATTACAAAATAAAATCATTGGGTTGGGTCAAATTAAAATAAAACTAAACAAAATGACAAATTACATTTCATGGGGTATTTGGGTCACCCGAAAATAACATAAAATAAATAAATGACAAATTACAAAATTAAATTAAAATAAAATTTTAAAAAAAATGTAAAGTTATTAGACCTACACTTAATTTTTACCACAATTAAGTTGTCTACGTATCCTCTTGGGGGGTTTAAAGGAATCAAATGTCACATAATTCTCTTACCTTTTATTGCAGATTTGGTGATGAAGTGGACTAATTGTTGTCGTGATCTGCATCTGCTATTCCTGCTCCGCTGCACCACTTTTAGGTTCGTCATCTTTGAAGAAATCGTACGGTTTCTCCTGCTCGATTTCTTATTGTCTGTATTGCGCCTTAGTCCAGTCATCTACACAAACTTGCATCTATAGTGATTTCGGACTCAAGCACAAACGCTTATCATCTAGGATATTCCCCTCGGCGCTGAACTCTTGTTCCACCGCAACCATAAAAACTGGTGCTAAAAAAAAAAATTTGGCTATCATAGCCATGATTGGAAAGTATTTTCCATACTCTTTTCCACCATTGTAAGATATCAATTTTTTTCTCTTCCATTTCTTCTATAAACTCAAAAGAGTTACTTAATAAGATTCAAGCTCGAAATACTTGTTAGAGCCTGATGAAGAAGAACCTCGTAATTTTTTGGTTTTTTTTTATTACAAACTATACCTTAAATTCATAAATCCAAAGGATGATGGGGACTGAGATACATTTTGTGTTTGTGTAACATCTAAGTTCAGTGAGAGTCCATAAACTGTAAGATATTCATCATATAACTCATACAATAATTTTTTAACTCTATCACAACACGCATCAACATCATATTCCATTTTTAAATCTTGTGAATAATAGCCAATTAGATAATAAAACAAAATTTATAATTTACAACGTGGATCAATATCCCCGAAGCCTATTGTTCCGAACGAAGATACATTTCCATTCTATCCAAAAGAACATAAACAGACGCAGGCACATTCGCAGAAAGAAGAGATCGAGATCCCAGTCGAATATGGGGAATCCCCTTTCTCAAGGGTAGCAAGGGAGGAAAGAAGGTTTGGATCGGTTGCTAATTCATTCTCCCTCTCCGGTGAGGTCGCATCGGCAAAAGAAGGGTACTCATCGATCCAATTCCAGCTTTTGTCCCAGATCACTGTCTCGGAGAGAGGCTCGATGAAATATACATGTCTGTAAAGATGCGGACTACCTGCACCTGGACAGAAAGACCCTATGAAGCTTCACTGTTCCCTGGGATTGGCTTTGGGCTTTTCCTGCGAACACATGGCAATCAAATAAATATTTGAAAACTCCTTATAATATTCTAACCCTTTTTCCTTTGTAGCATTAACGGACTCCACTAATTCTAGGTCGGATTAATAATGAGCAAAGAGACCAGCAATATTAAGACTCTTAATAATAAATAAATGAGTTGTAGGATAATAAACACCAGATAAATTGTTAGTAGTATTATAAAAGACTTTTAACAAATTAAAAACGTTGTAACAAGTATCCCAATGACTTTGATAAAGAGTAATGTGACTAACATGAAATTGAATAAAAGAAACTAATAAATCCCTATAACACAACTTCTAACAAGCAATATATAAGTAGAATTCCAACATGTTGGGACATCACGAGGAAATCTAACGACACGTCTACCATTTTGTTTACAATATGTTGACCATGCTTTCATTGTAGAAGGATGTTTCCACAAAAAAATTTAGGGCTTTTTTAATAGGTTGAATAAAATGTTCAAGAGTGTCTAATCCTTTTTTAACACATAAATTTAAAACATGGCATGCACATCTTTGATGAAAAAATTTACCACCAAGATAAGGTTTGCATAAATCAAGTAAAGCAGGAATATCAACGATAATGCTAGAATTTTGTTTTCAATTTTATACTCAGCAAAAATAATTCTAAGTTGTCTAAAAATATTACGAGCAATGTGTGTATCATCATTAACTCTTAATGCACGAATTCTTTTCTAGATCTTCTATGCATCATCCATATAATGGCAAGTGACACTCAAGTATGAATGCGATCGCCAATGGTCACTCTATATGTCGGCACATATGCAAACACAACCGTTATTTTTTTCAAAATATTTTTCCAACTTTCTTTTTTCTTTTTCATAAATCTTTTCAAGTGTTGCTGTGAGCATGGCTCTATGAACACGACATGCAGCAGAGTTTAATGCTCGTCGACAATAATTAATAAAACCAACATTTTCACAAAAACTAAATGATAAGTGTTCTACTGCTACCATTCTAGCTAATTATTCTCTATTTTGTTCATCAATATAACGAAATAATTGTTGGTTAGGAGTAGCGTACCTGAGAATTTATGATTGTGACCTTGATCTGGTCTTTGCTTCTAGATGTTTGGTTAAAATATGCTTCCAATAAGTGCTATATCCTCCAGATTTGTGCCACTTATATACTTTTTTTGCAGTAATTGCAAACCACTACATAGCTTCCATCTTCTTGTCTAATTTTCTTCATATGTTTTATGAAGATATCATATTTGCTCAGCTTTTGTAACAGATCTTTTTGCTCTTCTGGTTTCGGTGGATCAAATTAAAAATCTAGAGGTGTATCAAAATCAGACAAATTTTGACCGGGGGGATCATTAAGATCAGATTCTAAAATTGTTAGAGGGGAAGTATGAGAGTTTAGGCCTAGGTCTTCAGCATATGCCCGATGTTGTAGATACTCGTGATAGGTGGTGTCATCATAACCGAGATTATCATTCATTTGACCCTTACCTATCATCGAAATAGAACGCCTAGGACCGTCACCCTTCCCCTCCCACTTCCACTTGCCATTTAAAAATTGAATTGTAAAATTCCTTGAACAAAAAATGTTAAGAAATTGATGGAAATAAATGGTTAGAAATAAATTTAGGAGAGAATTGGAAACTTAGTAGGTAGTAATTGCAAATAAATGAAATTGGAAACTTAGTAATTGGCTAATTGCAAATTAAATAAATTGCAAATGAGATAAATTGCAAATAAAATAAATTGCGAATAAAACAATTGCAAATAAAATAAATATTAAAAACTTAGTAATTGAGAATGAATTGGAAACTTGGAGAGTTGGAGAATTGAGAGAGAAATTAGAATTAGATAGAATTTGGAGGAAATTTGAGGGGAGGAAAATGAGGGGGGAGGGGGTTGTCCAATCCAGTTCGAACCGGTCGATTCTGTGAAAACCGGAACCGGCCTCCTCCAGTTCCGATTATAGAACTAGAACCGGATTTTTCGGTATCGATTCTGATTTTTACGGTTCGATTCCCTGGTTCAAACCGAAACCATGTCGGGTCTACTTGGAACCATAGAGTCGTAGACACACAAAATATGTATATCAATAATATAAGGTTACATCGTGGGATTTGGATTTTGTATAGTTATATATTGATCCATGCACACCTCCAAAGGGATCATATCACTCATAGGACCATAAATAAGGAGTCCAAAAACTTTCTAGCACTTTTTTGAGGTGGCTTTTCAACACTGACTCCGTTTTAATAACTTATGTTTAAAAAACACATATTATGGTGAACGAACATAAATGCCCCCCACAGTAACCTTCTTCACCATTTTGAATTTTTTTTTTTTTCCTTTCAAAATCCTCCATCAATGGAGGACCTTTATCAATGGAGGTGGAACTGACAAATCGACGAACACACGTACACCGACCAATCGACGAACACACATACACTGACCAATCGACAACCAATTGACGAACACATGTACACCGACGACGACGGTGGATCATGAACACGCGTACGTCGCTATTGACAACCATGACCAAACACAATAGCAACTTTTGATTTCTCTAAAAAAAACGAAGTATGTAACTTTCTCTGAAAACGAAGGGTTTCAAATTAGGGATTCGGGGTTGGAGAAGATGAATAGAACATAAACAGAGGAACACAAAACAACAACCCAGAAGTCTTGAAAAGCAATCACAAAGTCTCGAAACACAAACACAAAGTCTCAGAACACAATCACAAAGTCTCGAACACACTGGGTTATTGTTCTGTGCTCCCCTCTTTCTGTTCTGTTGTTGTTTCTCGTGTTTAATAATGGAAGATTCAAAACCAAAACAACATAAGGTTGTTTAACAATGGAAGATTCAACCGCTGAGTGCGTTAGTGTAGCACCACTAAATGAATCCAATGAAGATGCATTGATAATGTTATAAAGTTGGTTTTGTTTGATTTCGACCTTCATGAAGGAGATGGAAAAAAAAAAAAAAATAGAGTAAAGTAAGGGTATTTTTGAGAGTCGCTTACTTTAGTGCCTTTAAAATATAAGTTATTAAAGGTGTGATAATCTTAGAATACCAACTTTAAAAAGTAACAAAACCCCGTATTTCCTCCATAAAAACGTGTGTTGTCCTCCCCTACCTCGAGTAGGGTTCCGATATTTATATTCTTTATTGCTCTATTATATTGATCAATATGTTTATAGATAATATTACTAATTCCATTGGCTCTAATTACTAATTATTACATTGAGTTATTTTTTTTTAAAAAAAATAATTAATTTTTTTTTAAAAAAAAAAGACCTATAAGAAAGGGATTAACAGATTATGTTTGTCATCACATCAAACATGTTAATATTATCACTGATGTATGTAAATGTAACTCCTTGTTCAAAAACTATTCTGAGTGCCTTGAGCTTCTTTTAAAACTTATTGGGAAACTTGTTTGCTAAACCCGCTCTTTGGTGGTCAAAACGAATGGTTTCATTTATGTAGTTTCTAATTCTTCCAAAATCTATCACTTGGAGTCAATCTCAAGTGAAGAAAGATACAAGATTTCGCACTTGATCATACATATATATAATATAGGGTTAGTCGATATCAATTTAAAATATTTACTTAAATTTATGAATTCAACATATATCCATCTATTTCCACTCAATCTAAGAATTGTCATTAATCTTTTAATTCATTTACTTTTGCCACCATTGGATTGAGAGGAAATTAATGGATGAATGTTGAACTCACAAATTTAAATCAATCATTTTAAGCTAATATAGCTTGACATATATATAAATGGAACATTAGATGATGCATTAGTGTATACGTGTACACCCTTAAAATTTTATTTTATTTAATTATGGTCATTTGCAACTCACATGAGTGTTTACTGTTTACACACAAATATATAATTTTCTAATTGTGTGTGTGAACACACATGTGAGTATTGAAAAAAAAAATGTAATATTGTTTGACGGAAATGACACGTAAAATACTGAACCACCGAAAATAGTATCGACTCTCATGCAAATGCAATGTATTATGATACATGATTCGTTTGGTAACATTGTTGGCCTGTCAAATCCATCCAACAGTGGTCCAGATCTTATATATATATAAATTCCCTTTTAGTTTTATCTACAAGCTTTCTTCTTTTTTTCTTCGTTGGGTCATATCACTGAAGCTAATTGTGTCACTTAATTCAATGGACTGTGGCCAAAATTTTGAAAATTGTAACAGTATATTTATTGTTGTCTGATAGACAATCAATTTGTACCAATAAAATCAACTGGAAAAATTAATGGATATCTCTGGTCAATATAAGTTGGTAAATTCGTACACCAATGGACAAGTGTTCGATTTCGTTGGGATAAGTGGATTTGACTTACCGAATTATTATCTAGTCCGTAGAAATACAATTTTGATTATCTTCAAATCATGAAAGTAACGTTGTAGATTAATTGTCAAATTTAAGTCGGTTTCTTTTCTACTGATGAGAAGATTCAAGCGTTTTTTTTTTTTTGAAAAGGAAATATATTAACAAGAAAAGATCATACAAAGGAAGCTGGTATCCAATCAGAATTGTTCCCTAAGGGCACGTTTGGTGTATGGGATAGGATAGAAAAATTTTCATGAGATAGTATAGGATATGATAGGATTGGATAAAATTTAGTGCTAACATGTGTTTGGTGCAACACATGATAGGATTAAAAATGGATAATCTTGTGTTTGGTGCAACACAGGATATTATTAAAATTAGAGAAATTATATTTTTTATTAATTACAAACCTACCCCCAAGCCCAACCACCCACCGTCGACCACTACCACTACAAACCTAGAAATTACACAGCAATTAAACAAAACCACCACCACCGCAACAAAACACAAACCCAGAAATTACCCAAACCTAGCATCATCATGCATAGTTGACCACCACCACCACCACCACAACACCCAAAACTGAGATGGAGTTCCAATTCGAATTCAACCCACAAAATCAAACGTTCTATTAAACCCTAAATCAACCCAGAAAATCAATTCGAGTTCCAATTCGAAAATCAATGGAACTCGAATTGATTTTGGAAGAGATGTTGGAAGATGAAGACGAAGAAAGAAGAAAGAAGCAGCGGTGAGGAAGGATTGGTGGCGAGGAAGCAGCGGCAGGCGGCGGCAAAGATAGCTTGGGCGGTTGAAGAATGAAGATGGGATTAATTTGAATCCCATCTATTTTCGTGGGATTCATTTATCCCACCAACGTGGGATTCATGGGTCTGATGGGATAAAAATTATCCCATCCCAAGTAGGCACCAAACATGGGAAATGAGCTAAAAATAATCATATCCTATCCGATTCCCAGCTGCCAAACGGGCCCTAAAAGAGTAAAGGGCCGCTTTAGCAAGATTGCGAGCCAAGGAGTTTCCTGAAGGGGGACAGGCTTAGCACTTACAAACACCAATATCAAACAATAATGCCTTGATATCCTTTACAACAAAAGAGGCGTCTCCTAAATAGGGGGAATTAGAATTTAGGATAGAAATTATAGGGGGGAAATCGACTTCTGCTATCATAATAGGTAAACCAAAAAATTTAGCAAGCAGAAGACCTTCCCTAAGAGCCAAATGAATCCCAAACTCCTTACTAAAAATGCCGCTAATTTTCCTAGCTCGAGTAACAAAAACCTTACCTTTATCATCTCTAAATGCAGTCCCCAAACTAATGGCCCCAATGTGTTTTTGGGGGAGCATTGCAGTATTTAATTTCAGGCGCCTCAGGGGAGGAGCCAACCACTCACCACAAAGGAGGGGGGGGTCTCGAAGAAGGCCCTACCGCTGGAGTGATAGCAGAGATGGAGTTTTGGAATTCATTTAGCAAATTCTCGGCTTTGGACACCACTTGCTCCGGCAACAACACTTTCCCATTATTAAAGAAAAGGTTTCTTTGGTCCCAAATTGCCTAAGTAGTCATACAAAAGAAAGCCAAGTCAGCAAAAGAGTACTTGAAGGAGAAAAGCAAAAGGACATCCATTGCAGGGATATAGTTCAAGTCATCAAAAAAACTGTCGAAACGAGTCCTACCCCAGATTTTCCTAAATCACTACACTGGAAAAGAGCATGTTCTGAAGATTCAACAGCTTGATTACACCTGACACATCGTTGATCAACCATCACCTTACGCTTCCAACGATTTACGAGAGAAGGGATAGCGTTAAAACAAATCCTCCAGATAAAAACACGCACCTTTGGGGGTATGTTAAGTTCCATAAAGAGGTCCACCATTTCTGGGTAGAAGAAGAGTTTGATGTGTTTTCCTTGATTTTTCCTTTGAGCGCCAGTCTATATCCGCTTTTAACCGAATACATACCTTTTCTATCAAAGTGCCATGAAAGGAAATCGGGTCCTCCTGTCCTACTAACCGGAATTGATAAAACAACAACCCTATCAATAGGAAGCAGGAACTGGTTCAGCTTCGCTTGATTCCATCCCATATGATTTCTGTCAAGGAGATTAGCGACACGAAGATCAATACCATGATTGGGGGAAATAGGTCTGAAAGTTCTTGGACGAGGGAGCCACTGGTAAAGACTCGTATAGAATTTTCGTCTCCAATCTTCCACCATAAACCTTTGGTCAGAAGGGATCTTCCCCAAATAAGGCTTCTCCAAATATAAGAGCAACCAACCTTTAAGGGAGCATTCATGAAATCAAAATCCTTGAAATATTTTGCTCTCAACACCTAGCTTCGTAGGACCTCCGGGTTCCTCAAGATTCTCCAAGCGTTTTTAAAGTAAGTTGATTTGTGCTCAAACATTTGTTGTTCCAATCTATTAGTTCAAGTGTGTTTAAATTAGAAATAGAAAATTGACAATTATGTTCTAAATTAACAACAATGGGACAGCATCCATGTCCTTAATTTTTTACACAAATTTTAACGTAACTTTGTGTCCCTTAGATTGACAATCATTGAATGGTCTGGATTAATCCACTTTGAACTCTTCTTAAATGATTTGTTTGTGTTCTCTTTCATCTCTCCTCATAAATTCTTTTAATTTATTGCTTCAAAAAAAAATCTCTTTAATTTCAGGAAGAAAAAAAAAAAAGGCTCTTTCGGTGTATATTTCATCTTCTCTCTCCACCATCATATCTATCGCTTAATTCTCTCTCTTTCTCTCTCTCCCTTAACAAATCAAGTATTTTTACAAAAACAAAACCAAAACAAATCAAATATGATATGGGATTATTACTGTAAAAAAAAAGGAAAAAAAAAAAAGTATGATATGGGGATACAATTTTACCATCCATTCCATGGAGACCCCAAACCTCCTATTCACATAAACCTAAAATTACTTGAGTAAACTGATCAATGTCTCAAACTATATAGAGGGTAGCCAAATCTACTTAAATATATTCTAATAATCTTAAAAATAAAAATAAAAATTCTTTTATGGAAACCATTTTTTATTTTTATAATTTATTTGCACGGTTAAAAACCAAACCAATTAGCAATGAGAAAATACAGGAGAACATTTCAAAAAAGAATTTAAAAAAAAAATAGGAGATGAGAAAAAAGTGAGCAAATACCCGTTAATGTAACCAGACATGAAAGAAAAGTAGATGATAAAAAATAAAATAAATTAAAAGCATTAATTGATGAGAGATAATAGAGAAAATAAATGAAGAGATGTAAAAAAAGAGAAGAAAGTTACAAATGGATTAATCCAAGCCATTCAAAGATTGTCAATCCAAGGGTCACAAACTTGTGTCAAAAAAATGGGGCCATGGATCCTGCCCCAACAACAATACATGTATCTCATTATATTTTCGGTGGAAAATAAGCATTTAGTTGTAGAATATTTAATCGCGAGAAGAGAGGCTACAGTTAAATTTTGGGCCGACCAGATGTACCAAGCCCAATTATACATTGAAGCCCATTTGATGTGTGTTGTGACGACGTCATTTTTTGTTTTTGTGAAACACGGGTCGTGCCCAATTTGCTAAGGACGGGCAAGGCCCAAATTGTGTGGAGAAGAAGGTCATCTGATGTTGCTGATGTGTCTGGACATGTTACAACGAATTTAGATCCCCTCCTCAACTCATCTTATCTTCATCTTATCCTCACTTAAATCAATAGTCTTGATAAATTTTACTTTTGGTGGAGTAAAAACATAAAAATTAATTGAAATAATCTAGACCATTGATTTGCTGTATTGGACATGTGGCAATAGATTAAGGAGGTGAGGAAAATTAAGGTAAGAAGAGGATCCAAATCCCGTCACAACATGGTGATGACGTCATTTATTGTTTCTGCGAAAAATTTGCTGAGCCCAACTTGCGAAGAATGGTCCAGGCTAAAATTTACAAGGAAGAAGCCAATCTTATGATGCTGAAACGACATCGTTTCTTCCAATTCAATATTTGGATTGATAAGGGCCGAATGGGTGGCCCAATAAGTGTCATCGTTCTTTATAATAGAATGTGTTCTTTAAATCTTTAAGGTCATGTTTGTTTACTGTATTGTATTGTACTATCCAATTAAAATGTATTAAAACAATAAAGTACATTGTTCAGTGCAAACACTATATTATATTGTTTTAGTATATTTAAATTTGTTTGGTGCAAACATTGTATTGTATTGTTTTAGTACATTTAAATTGCTTAATACAACAAACACCGTATTAGTTAATACATTATATTTAGTGGTATTAGGTTGTATTGTATTAGAAAAAACACTTCTTTTTTTTTTCAACAAATATTGAATAATGATGAAATGTGTTATGTTGTTAACATTTTTTTTATAATTTCAAAATTATATAGGAAATATTTATTTTATTTAAAAAAAATATTAATTACTTAAATTTTTTGTTTCAATTAAAATAAATATTTATTGATTTTTAAAAAATATTTAATTTTTATAATATAATAAAATACAATAAAGCCATTTATGAATAACTTAATACGATATAATACAGTGCATCATTAATCACAGATTTGTATTAATGATAATACAGTTCAATACAATCCAATACGGTATACTAAATGAGCCCTAATAGATTAGTTATTTTTTTTTTTATAAAAAAAAATTAAAAAAAAAAAACTTCATTATTTTTATACGAAGATTTTATTCTAATTATAATTTTCTTTCTTTTCTCATGTTCTCTCTCATGTACTATTTTTAGAGTATTATTAATATATATATATATATATATTTTGTTGAGAGTTTAGCAAAAAAAAAAAAAATTGTGGGATAAAAAAGCCAGTATAGTTCATCTAGTTTTTCTCTCATACGCACACAATATAAGTATATTTATAGCATATTAATAAACATCACCACACTTTTGTTATGTAAGCAACATAACTTCAATCACAATAATAAACATGGTAAAAATGTGATGATTTGTATTAGTATACTATAAATATACCTATATTGTATGCCTACTAGAGAAAAATCATCGATAGTTCACCTCTAAATTCACTTTTGAATCCTGTATCATATTATAAGTTAACAAATAACTTAAATTATTATAAGCTAACACATAACTTAAATTTATAACGTGATTAAATTTATAGAATTCTATTTTTACTATTAAAGACGCATGACTTATGTGCTTTTCATTGAGAAATCATGACTTTTGTTTTAATTACTATCAATTCAATAATCAAATAATCAAATAATCAAATGGGTATTTGATTTGATTTGATAAGTATATAATATATATGCAAAACAAAATTGTAATTATGTTTTGTTTTACAAATACATATGCTTTTTAATTTGTATTTTTTTTTTTTAATAGTAACAAATTCTATATATGTTTAGTGTTCATGAATCTAATCTAATAGAAATACAGTGATTTATATTAGAAACTTTTTCATTACAAATATAATAACACAGGACTTAAAAAGTGTGTGACAAACAGAACATCCACACAAACATGAAACAACAAATGTACCCAGAAAAGAAAAGAAAAGAAAAATACACAAACAAGAAAAACTTGAGAGTTGAGAGGCATGCAGCCTCCTCCTCCTCCTCATCATAATCATCATCATCATCATCATCATCATCAGGCGCCGCAGGCTCTGATGAGAAGATATGTATATAAGATTGATTAAAGTTTCAAGGGCACTTGGGTCTGTTTCCATGAGTGGTCATGTCAGTGTAGCATCTCCCACACAGATGTCTGTTGCCTGAAGTGCCAGGAGGGACACACTTGCATCTCACACAACACGTCCCACATGCTCTTGTGCACACGTTTGGTCTCGAATGTAAGCTGCACCGAGCCTTGCACAGCCCTGTACAGTCTGCAACAACATACATATTATAAGCTTAGTAATTAAAAAAATGAAGAACACAAAAGCTGAGAAGGAGGAAATATATACCTACGAATGGCAAGAACCTTCTGCTTGATCCTTTCACCACATGGATGTTTTGGTGGTCTTGTTCAATCTTTGCTTCAGATGCAATCTGAGATAATATATAATCACAAGCAGTAGGAGATTTAATTAATTAATGTCAATAACAAAAGGACCACCAAAATGAGATATATATATATATAACACAAGTTTAATCTATGTACCTGAACAATGCAGAAGAGCAAAGTTGACACCAGAAGAACTAAGCGTATGGACATTTTTTCCATTTTTAAAACTTGTACAATTGTAGTAGCACTAGCAATGAAAATGTCTGCAGTATACTATAGCGGCTTTGGCTCTGGCTCTGGATATATAGTCGTTTCGTTGTATTATTATTACAAACTCCCCCAACTATTTGCAATTATTTACACTTCTCGCAACTCATTTATTGCGCACAGTTCATGACAAAATATCATCACCCGTTAATAAATAAATAAAATATTTTTATTTTTTCGAAATACTGTACTGAAAGTTATTTATTTAAAAATTGAATACATATGAAAAGTTTTGGGTTCTACGTTACAGTCATATTCTTCGGTTTCACCTTTTCATTAAGTGCTTACCCGTATTTTTAGTGTTTATTTTTCTTTTGAAGTGCATACCAATCAGATTAGGAGTCTGTCAGTATTTGTCGAGATTAAACCGTATATATGTAGTTTGGATATCTACTCCCATTATGAGTGCATATATATATATACATAAATGTTCAAGTCAACTCCTTAAAGCTCACCTCATACGTATATAATTGTAAAATGTGCATGGTTCAAACGAGAAAGCTCTTGTATAAGTATAATTGGAATATTTAACATTATTTGATAAACTATATTGGTCATACATGTTGCAAGTTGAGGGAGACATGCAATTCAGACCATTAATTATTTTATTGTAAAGAATACATATGTAAGAAAAATAGAGTAAACAAATGGCGATGGGCTAAATGGGTACGGTAGTGTTTGAAGCACTAGAAAAGGCTGGAAAATTAACCCCATCCCTGTATCAAAGGGATATGTCTCCCTTTGTGTAATAACCAAAGTTTATAAATCCAACGAGTGATTCCATTCCAATACTAAATATCTAATTGCTGTGAATTAGCTGTATCCCAATCATCTGCAGTTGCCACCGCCTACAGCAAATAGAGTGGCACAAACATTAAACACTGTCGTTTCGTGATTAATGATGAAGAATCTGATCACTTTGTCTTTGTTTGTCTGTTTTCGTTAGATAAGAGAACAAAATCGAATTCATTCATTATGTACAACCTTATCTACAGATACCAAAGTAGTCGTTGGTCTTCAGATACCGAACTTAAATACTATACTAAGTTAAATTAGCTTAAGTTTTTTGATATGTTATTGGTTCGATCTAGGATTCAGGATATGAAGTCACCTCACATGTTTTGTTTCAGAAACGTAAACTTTTGGATCAGTTGGTTTCTGACGTAAGAAACATTAATTCACTTACTGCTATGTGGACAGAGAGGGAGAGGGAGAGTAGTCACATACAAAATGTCATCTTTAAAGGAAGAGATGAGAACCGAAACCGCAAAGTATGTCGGCTAATATTAAGCTGGCTGGACTCTCACGGACCTTTCTACTCATAATCTTTAGCAGTTGCTTTTTCTTCTTTTCGATTTTGTTTACTAGGGTTTCTTCACTTTGGATTTACTATTTCACTCAACTCTCAAAAGAAATGTGACTAGTAGATTGTGATAGTGTTTTTTTTTATTGATAAATTTATATAATAAACCTTTTTTTTTTTTCCAATAGACAACCTGAGAGAACTTTCAAAAAAAAAAAAAAAAAAAGAATTAATCAAATATATATTTGTACTTTTCTTTCTCTTCACGAGATAACGGCCCCATCTTCATGTGGGTCAACATAGTAGTAATGTCCTTCATTACTTCCAAACAGGTCAGAAACTCAGAGCAGCAATGCAACATGTGAGTCCGTAATTCAAGTCACAGTATGAATTACAGATTCCAAAGGCATCCTTGAAATCCACTTCCCAAACCAACAACAATACGCGGTGGCAATTAGGTGCTCCCACTACAAGCAGCCATCAGGCATTGGGTGGCAGTGCCACCTGTTACTCCTCAATCCTCATCCCGATTACCATGCCACCACCTCTTGCCTGCTCTTAGGGTCCGTTTGGTAGGGAGGAAAGAAAATATGAAGGATGGAAAGATATGAAAAGATTTGAAGGGATAGAAAACATAAAGGGAAAGAAAGGAAAATGATTTTCCCTTGTGTTATTTGGTAAACATGAAAGAAAGAAAAAATCATTTTATCAATTTTACTATTTTAACCTTATATTATATTTTATATATTAAATTTTTTTAGATAAAATTGTAATTTACTCAAATGGTGAACCCCATTTCTTTTTTTCCCCTTTCTTTCCCTCCCTTTTCCTCCCAAAAATGGGAGGAAAGAAAATGGTGGGCCCCACAAGGTTTTCTCTCTCCACTTTTCTCTACATTTTTCTTTTCCCTCCACTTTTCTGTCCATACCAAACACGCACTTCTCCCTTTTCCCTCCACCCCTTTCTTTCCTCTCCCTTTTCCTTCCTACCAAACGTACCCTTAAGGTATAAGTGTGTGTTTGATACTTTGATATAATCAAAAGCTTTCTGTTTTGAAGATTTTTTGTTTTTTGAGTTGTTCGGAAAAACTCAAAACAGTTTTTTTAATATATGAATTGTCTTAACTATCTTTTTATAAAAGTTATTTTATATCCACTAGAAGAAGCCCAAAATTTAAATTTTTCCAAAAAGATCATTTTAAGCTTTTTAAGAACATATAAATCGTATCAACTACCTTTTATAAATTTTAGATATATCATCATACAACTCTTTTATTATAAATATATTGTCAACGCCTTTTTTGTAATTTATACAACCAAAAGTTAAAAGACATACTCTAAAAGCTCTACTTAAAAAGTCATACAAGCACACCCGCACCCTCACCCTAACCCTAACCCTACCAAGCGTTTCTTTTTTTGGCACTAGATTTCATGCATCCGCCGGCTCGTAAAGCCAATCACTTGTTTGCCTCATTGCCCACACTTGTTTTTAATCATACACATAAATTAAGGTTTCTGTGTATGGAGGAACTGATCAATCAAATTAGTGCAGAATTTGAACCATAAACATGTGTGCCCAATGGAATCGCGACCCATAAACCTAGATATTCAATTAGAAAATAAGCTTTAAAGTTCGTAAACCACTCTAGAACCTCTATCAATAATCTTCAAACAAAAATTATGTAATTAACATGGTAAAGCTAACTATAATTCCTCACTGTCAAAATTCCAATGTTCCTCGAGTGATAGGTATTGGTTACACCTTCTATATCTGACTTGAAAGATGGGAGTTCTTACAATTTACTAGACCGAAAGAAGAATTAACAAAAAGAATGGGGCCCTGTTCTAACAAATAACCACAAACTATTTGTCTGTTTTGCTTTGTGAATAAATAACCTAGAAAAAAATGTTGACTTCCTTTTCATTCATTTCAAATACATGGTCCCTTGCATCTGTGAGAGCACTCTGCATGATAGAAATGTTCGATACAATACTTAAGCACCGGGAAGAAAAGACAAACATTCAACTTAATAAGTGCTGAAAATATAATTTTGATTTAGAAAAATGAGAGAAAGTAACATTTACCTGCCCATATTTTGTAAGGAAGTTACTAGCAAGGTTTATAGATGTGACTGCCACATCTTCATTAGCCTTGAGTGCTTGAGCAATAGCGAAAGCCCCGTCATCCTGCATATGAAACCAATATAAACCAATATGAGGAGGAGCAACAACGCTATAGCTTTGAGAAAGGTAAATTTAAATAGGGAAAAAAAAAAACTTCACCCTAATTTCATTAAATGCTAAATCAATTGAAGACAAAGCTTCATTGACCACTTTCAAGCTTTGAGCCAGGTACTTTGCACCCTGCAAAAAAAAATCATTGCACAAGGGAGAGAGCAACATTAGATTAAGAAACTAAAATGGCCCAAAAGCAAGAAAAAGACATCACTATCTAAAGGAACGAACTTCGTTTTTAAGTCCATTTGCCCGCAAGTCCAGAATAGATATGGTAGTATTATATCTCATCATATCTGCAACAGCTTCTGCACCTTTTACTCCCAGCTGCAAGATAATTCCATGTTGCACAGTTAAAAAAAATTGTTAAGATAAACAGACAGAGGTTCATAACTTAGATTTACCTGACACCAACCGAGCTTAAGGGTGTTAATGTTTCCATGGAACTTGAGAACTTCTGTTATAGCCTTTGCTCCATCAGCTCCAATGGGATTATAAGCAAGATCCAACTGAGAGAGAGCAAGAAAAGGCCAAAAGAATCAAATCTCACCATGTCCAGAATAATATCAAAACAATAAATTGATAAAAATGATGGTAGAGGACTCACAGTTGTAATGACAGAATTATCTTTCAGAACTTGGGCTAGCTCAGTTGCTGCTGAGGCATGTATGTTATTTCCCCCCTGCAATATTACTCAAGTCTTGTTTCCTTAGAAATGAACTGTTGAGAACCTCTATAAAGTAATTGAAAGATACAGATAAGTACTCTCTTCTCACCAGATCTATGGTTGTTATTGCTCTATTCTGCTTCAGAGCATCCGCAATTTTTTTGGCTCCCTGATGAATTTTCAAAAAAATATTGTCAACAAAGAAGGGCAAGTCTGAAGTTTGAGGTAGCTTAATGTATTAATATTCAAGGTAAAAGTATGACTTGGTCGTTTTTTCTCCAAACAAACCCATCATACGAAATTTCTTTAATCCAAATACAATATTTATGTCATAACTCAATGCTCCCCTATGTTGCTGTTAGTTTATCTCTGAGAAATCTACATATATACTAAATTTAAACAAACTAATGGTGTACTGGGAAAAAGGTTACAAGCAAGGTTAATATTGAAAATGTCAATACCTCATCACCAATGTCATTCATGTAAAGATTCAGCCATAACAAGCTTTTGCTGGTCTTGATATATTCTGCAACATGAAAGGCACCTTTTGCACTAATTGAGTTGTTGCCAATATCTAGAACTGTAAGTTTCCCTGAAACCATATACAATGTCAGACTATGAAGCAAGATAGTTTGATAACTCGATGAATACCGAAAAAATGCCAACCTTTATGTGAAGATAAACCTAACATCAGGGCACGGACTCCTTCGTCTCCAATGGAATTTCCGTGAAGATGAAGTTCCTGAACAAATAATTTAGCTATTAGTTGCAAAGCATTTGGATAAGGAAACTTCCAACTTGATTTCTGAAAGTTCATTTGTACAGATCACACTTCTTGTAAGATTCAGATAGCATTGTTGACAGCTTTGAACTGCTGATATATCAATAATAATAAGAATTTTGTGGCTAAAGTGAGAATCGTCATTTTTTATTCTCATATCTACAAAACCAATTATTCTTCTCTTTTCTCAGGATACAAGCATTTCAACAATGACAAACAACTCTCATTTAGCATTCTTGTTAACCTGGGTGCTCCCTAGAGAAAAGGCCACTATACCTAAACTGTAGTTGAGCTAAGAGTAGGCAAATACCTGCAAAAGAAGGGGAGGAAAAAAAAACTCCAGACTAAACTAGAACCTTCCCCATGGGAAAACAATAATTACAATAGGAATACAGTCTTTAATTTTAAGATTCAACTTTCCTTTCAAATATCTCTCATACTTTTAACCCAAGGAAGATATAATAGGGATTTGATTCTATTTCAACAAGGACATGGATAATCAAAATTTTTGGGTAGGATTACAGAACTTTTAAGTCATGTCATTAATGTATAATTCTAAATATCAACTTCATCAGCCAATAGCCCAATACAATCTTACTTTTCTCATTAACATTTGCATGCATAAACTACTCACCCTATGTGATTGACCACTTTATTTGCAGAGAACACAAATGAGGACAAATGCCTTAGAAATTATGATCAGTAACACGAAGCTACACGAAGTTTGAAGAATAAAATAAATAAAAGTTTAATAGACACGTACTCGTAATGACTTGTTCCCTTCAAGCCCTTTAGCCAAAGCATTTGCCCCCAAAGCGCCACCATAATTGCCACTTGAATGACAACAGAAAATTAGAACATTCTCAAAAGTAACAGAAGGAAAATGCAGTATCAAAAAAATTAAGTTTACACCATTTGAGAGTGCAATATGTATTCTACAAAAAGAGAGGAAACACAGAAAAAGGATTGTTCTACAAGTACAATTGTTTTACAAAAACACCTGCAACTACAGAAAAAGGAAAATGGAAAAAGAAAAGAGAGGAAACACAATAACTTTACTCACTTAAGATGTATACTCCGTATAGCGTTATTCCCAAGAAGTGCTTCAGCAAGACCTGTAAACCCCTTCCTCCATTTCCAGAAACAGATCAAAAACAGTATCAATTTCACAACTGTGGCCAATTAAATCTAATGTATAATTTTGAAAATTGTTAAGATTACTTCATACAGAATATTCAATCATATTGTTGTTAAGCTCAAGAAAACGCAAGTTTGAATTTTTCTTCAGCAACTCTGCAACAGCCTTTGCACCCTGCATAGAAAAGTTAATTACACTTTAGGTGTATTATTGCCTCAGAGCCTTTTGTTCTACTTAGAGGCCCTTAAATGTATTAAGTATGGCACTACTTTATAATCAAAGTAAGCTAACCTCATCCCCAAGGTCAATACTATTCAATTGGAGTTTCTGGATACCGGTATTATTCACCAATATATCACATAGGCACTGTGAACACCAACACATAAATTTGAGCACATATAAAATTATGAAAAATAACTCAGGCACCAAGTGAAGGAAGAAATCATAAATTTCACTCTGCACAAATAATAGAAACTTTAAATAGAAGAAATCATATGCTAACTACTAAAACATGTAATACAATATATATATATATATATATCAGAGGTAAACAATTTGACATGCTTTTGTGTCACTGACACCATTTCACTAGGAGAGAAACATATTAACCATATAATCACTTGGATTATAAATGTTCTTCTAGCTAAATATCCTCAGATTATAAATCATTTTTGATTCTATCTTGAGAAATGATAAAGAATTATTTCTTAAAATATCTGTAACATGACATGGGCTAACCTTCACCCCTTCGTCTCCAATAGGGTTTCCAGAAAGATTAAGAGCCTTTAATATAACGTTCGATTGAAGAACACCATCAAATGCTTTAATTCCAGCAGCAGTTATTCCATTAGCAGCAAAACTAACTTCCTCTGCAGTCTGAAATACAGCTAGACATTTTAGTACATTCATTTACAACATAGTAACTGCATTCAAGTTTGAAGTATATACATAAAGGAATCAGATCTTCTTCTGAACTTAGTTTTTCCTGAGCCTTGAAGCATCTGTTGACACGCGTCAATTAAATATTTGAATGATCCAGATTTATTAGTTTCTTTTTTTTATCTTAACCGTTCAAACACACGTTTGAATCATCGTCACCATCTTCTCTTTACCAAATGCTTTTAACCTAAATGTCTCCTATTGTTTTGATGATGGAAAAACGAATGGAATGGGAAATATTCAGTGCCGGGAAACAAAACATTTCTCATACAATTTTTAGAAAAAGTAGCTTTACAAGCAAAGATTTATGGATTCCCCCCCCTTCATTGAGCACAACCTCAGAGTTAAATTAAATGAGTGCCTCTCTTCTCCCATATCATCCAAATGACAAACAAGGTCAAAGTTGATCATGTCCAAAATCATGGGTTTGCTGTTTGGAAATTAGGTTTTTGGCAAAACTTTCGTTTTAGCTTCAATCATTGTTTACCCTAGATTGAAAAATATTATATTTCTTATTTTTTATGCCAAAATTTTACAAGCTAAAGTGTGACTTCTTGATTATTTGACAAAATGTTCCTTTCTCTGCTTCACAATTCTATGCCCAACAGCACCCAGAACTCAAATCAAAGATGAAACTAGTTTTTGAACAACGCCCAAAGATCCGGTTTCTAGGTTTTCTTGATTTGAGAGATTTTGGGTTCTCTGGAACCACACTCAAAGTGTGATCTCTTATTATTTGATAACAAGTGCTCCCCATTTACAAGAACCAGGTTTAATTTTTAACACAGAAAATATCTGAACTACAAGGGAAAGTGATGAAGAAGATGAGATAAATGGTTTCTCAAGTTGAGTACTTAAAACAGCAGTGTTTAAGGAAAAATAATAATATAAAATAAAATGAACAAATCTTAGCCCTTCATTATTTTTAATGCCACATGTAGTCAGATCCTACAAAGCTCAGCATGACTCGGCAAAGACTAAGCTTAGCAGAGGATCCGGATCCATACATAAAAAGCAAGAAAAGTCAGCAGGCAGAGAGTAAATTCAAAGCAGCAGTATTAGATAGGTCAATAAAAATATAGAAACTGCAGCCATGATCATTAATGAATAAATACTCATTCCATATCTGGATGCAGGGGTAAAAGATTTAAGAAATCTAACCTGATTATACCCTAAGCTCTCCGCAAGAAAAAATAGTCCTTCATCTCCAAAGTTGCGTCCTGCCAAAAGTTTCTTGTAAGGAAAGCACATTTTTGTGACAAGAATGAGTTTCACATTCAATCCGAGAACATTAAAGCCACAAATCATTATTGTGGATACCATCCATATTTGCATTAAACAATCCACTTGAGCAATTTACAGTCATCTCATAACAATATACTTCTCAGGTTATGTATGTACGAAAATATGTACACATAGCCATCATACCTGACATGTCAACAATACTGAATGACCTAAGTTCTTTTGCAAATTCGTCAAGTGTCTGCTTAGACTCTCTGAATATTTTTGCAGTGAAGTTCGACCACAAATTTGTTCCTGGTGCTACAGACCATTTCATTCCCTCTGCAGGAGGTTTACTTTCTCCAGCTGAAGTCTTCGATGATTTCGGCATAAGGAGTTTCTCCACCACTTTCCATATAACTGTCAGCTGAAGACACAGATTAGTACGAACATTTGAAAACATGACAAGTAAATTCCAATAGTTTCTACAGTTATTGACATATATATATCAACGGATAGCTTGATGTTAATACTAGTTAGACGAACAGTATCAACATCCTCAATACAACAAAGAACAATGGCACAAATCAGTAAGTGTCCGATGAGCAGTTATATACATAGCTACAGTATAAGGCTACTTAAAATACAAAAAATTATTAACTATAACAGAAGATAAAGGATCAACCATTGGCATTGTGAGTATAAATATAGTTCCTTAAGTAATTTACCCTCTCTATCATTGACGATCCTCCAAAATTAAAAACTAAATCCCATTCTGATAATAAGTTTCTCAAAATTGAAAACACATGATCAAGCAGAAGAACAATTATAATCGTATAGTGCACTACTTCAATCGTGAAATTAATCGATTATACAAGTTTCCAGATCGAAACACGAAGCCGAAAAGAAATTGTATTTGTAAAGCAACAAAAAATTTCCATACCGAAAGTAGCAATGAGAAAAACGGCAGCAGGCGCAACAGAAGAAGCAACCTGTTTGACCGGAGCGGTAGTCAAAGCGGTCTGACTCTGAGACTCCCTATACACTACTCTCCGACCAGTGGAAGGCCGTCTTGAGGCTCCTCCGTCGGCCATGACAACAACGAATCTTCTCCGAACATTAAACGTGACCGTATTACGAAGCAGCGCATGATAAGCAGAGAGAGAGAGGCGAGGGCGGAGGGAGAGCTTGGGGTGAGAGTAGAGAGAGAGAGTAGAAGTGGAGGTCATGGGAGGGCGAGTAGAGATGATAGAGCGATTCAGTGAGTGAGTGAGTTTAGGTTGAGAAGGCAAGCGATAAAGATGGGACTGAGAGAGGCGCGTTCCCGGGATGCTCCTGTATATACGATTACTCAACAGGACTGCTGAAATGTCTCATCTCTTTAAGACAATATTAAATATTAACCGAATTTTTATTTTATTTTTTTCGAAACTCGGCCTCGCTATTGGGCTGTTTCACGGGCCCCTATATTTTTGTAGAATCCATCTACAATGCTCTGACACTCAATACAACTTTGAAGTTTGAAAGTTAGAAGGATTTGCACTATATTTTTTTATTAAAAAAATAATAATAATAAATTGTTTAGGGTTTGTCGATGTTTGTCTGTGGGTGTGTTTAGAGAGTTTTTTTTTTATTATTTTATTTAATTAAATAGTTTCTCCTTATTAATAATTTTATTAGGATATTTTTATAATATATAATATTATAAGAAATGGATTTAGTAATAAAGTTTTTAGACACATTATGCATAGGAAAGAACCTTCAAACCGATTTTTATTATTAATTGTATGTTTGAAATAGCTTCTATTATTTATTTTTAACAAAAAAGAAAAAAATAAATAGCTTATATTCTTGTTAAGTGTATGTTTGAAAGAGTTTATGATAAAAAAAGAGCTTATATTCTTGTAAGTGTATGTTTGAAAGAGTGTATGTTAAGTGTATGTTTGAAAGAGCTTATAACCAATCATGTGTTGGCGTGAGTGGTTCGGCGCTCTCATCCCTTAAGCAAGGTCGTGGGTTCAACTCCCCTTGTGAACGGAGCTACACATATTGGGAGCACTTTACCCCTTAGTGGGCGAGTCCGGATTAGTCGGGGTGTGGTCTGGGCTGATTGCACCGTATGGTGGATCCGCCCCACCCGGAAACCGGATGGTGTAAACCAAAAAAAAAAAGAGTTTATGATAAAAAAGATTATTTTAATACTGGAAACTCTTTTTAAGTTTTTTTAGTTGTTAGTTCGAATTTCGAAGAAGCTCTTCGTGAGATTTTTTTATATATATATAAAAAAAAAACTTTAAAATGTCATTCTTAATTTCTTATGATATTTGAAATGATAATTATTCGTAAGATATTCGTAAGCCTCAAACATTACTACTTAATTTTAATTATAATAAACATTGAAGAAATTCTAACCAAGTTTGATTTGAATGTGTTATATTGTATTGAAAATATAGCAAAATGTATATGAGGAATGTAAGACTTTTAAGAAATGGGTTTTTAGCAAAATTGCCCCATCAAACAAATCAACTTACACAATTACCCTTTGTAGAATTATTATTTTTTTGCAAACATAACCCAAATTACCCTTATACACAACACAATCACATTCATTGCTCCTTTCCCTTAAACAATTTTCGGTTTCAATCATCTCCAATTTTGATTATTTTGTGTAACAAATGTTAGATTTCATCAATTTAAATTATTTTTGCATTGTTTCACAATGTTGATTGCTAATTATTTATGTGAAATTTGAATCCAATTGTTATTAAACCCTAATCTTTAATTCTACGAATTTAAAAAAAAAAAAATTAGACCAATTATAACAAATTTAAACACAATTGTAATGTATATGACGTCGGTTTTCAAGTTTGTATATAGATTTGTAGAATTTATGGAGAAAAAAAAAATCATCAATTTTAGATGAATATTGAAAAAAATAAAATAGGAAAGATCGAAAGATGGTGATAATGTGAGGAAGATGATAATGGAAGTAGAGGATAATGAAGATGATGATTTCGGATAGGGGTCTCATCTTTGGATAGGGTGACCTCTATCCGAAATCATCATCTTCATCCTCCTCATCTTCCGTCATCTACTTCCTGACATTATCACTGATTCAAACTTATACTAAATCCTTAATAGAACGGTCCACAAATCACACATATAAGTAAAGTCTAAATTTATTTAAAAATTCTAATTACATTGGTGATCTCATACATACTCCTCATCACTGAATTGGGGTTTAAAATAGAATTTTGAAACCTAAAATATTTATGGTTGACCTCATGAATCATGCCTTATCACTGAATTGGGATTTTATTTTTTAATATCATAATTACTTAGGGGCCGTCCTGCAAGCCGTTTTTTGTTTTTGTTTTTGTTTTTCGAAAGGAAAAATGAAATCGAAAACAGTGTTTTTGGTTTCATTTTTGAATTCCGAATACGCGTCTGGTAGCATTTACTAGAATCCGTATTTTGAAAATAAAAACGAAAAAAACGCGTCCGGTAGGAAACCGAAAACTTTCGAAAATCGAAATATCAAATTTTAAATTTTGTCTAATATTATAATAATTATAAATAAATGATTAAATAATTAAAAAAAAAACATTTTGTAATTTCCAATCTCTCATCATCTCCACCGTTTTTTACGGTTGAAGACTTGGAAGAGCAAGCAACAGAAGATCAGATCGGCGGCGATCAGCGGCGGAAGGAAGAGGAAGAGGAAGAGGAGGAAGAAGAAGAAGAAGAGATCTCGTCGGCGGGAGGAAGAGGGAGAGAAGAAGAAGAGATCTCATCAGCGGGAGGAAGAAGAAGAAGACGGCGGCGAGATGCAGAGCCGATCTCGGCAGGAAGAAGAAGAGATCTTGTCAGCGGGAGGAAGAGCCGATCTCGGCGGGAAGAAGAAGAAGAAGAGGAAGAAGAAGAAGACGAAGAAGAGGAAGAGGAAGAGGAAGAAGAAGAAGACGGCGGCGATGGCTGCAGCAACCGGCGGAAGGCTACGGCAGGCAAGGATGATCGGCGGCGAGAAGGAAGGGATAGATGATGAAGAAGAAAGAAGATGAAGATGATGATGCCTGGTTCAAGATAAAAAGAAAAATATATATATTATTAATAATATGGGACCCACTTTAATGAAAAACAAAAACAAATTCATGAAAAACAAGTTTTTTTTTTGTTTTTCAAAATTTATACTTTTAACACTGGTTTTGTTTTTCATTTTGTTTTTGTATTTTGAAAATAAAATGAAAAACGGTTTACAGGACGCGAATTCGAAATCATTTTTGGAAAACAAAAATGAAAACAGGCTGAAAACATGCTGCAGGACAGCCCCTTAATACCTACAAAAATAGAATTTTGAAGAAGCCTAAAAACTTTTATGGTTGACCTAATGAATCATGAACTATATGTCTATATATGTTCTAATTTTAATCGAAATTTTGATGTCATCATGGGCCGAGAATGGATTGGAGGCCTAACATTTTCCAAAAGCTGACAGGTTTCAAGTCTATGATCAATGCTTGAGATAAGAAAAAAATGGGTACACGTTCTCTCTTAGCTCAGTTCTAATGCACCTCTTGTGGATGTTCGGTTTCCACCATGCCCATTTTATAAATATGCCTGAAAAGTTTTCTCGAATAGAAACAAATAAAAATTCTTAAATTTTCCGGCGTAAGATGATAAGAATAATCTCTTGAAATTATCAACATTTAATGCAATATCCTAAACAAAGGAATGTCAACCTTTGGTTGTTCATTGAATAATAAATTAATAATTCTGATTCTATCGTTCTTGTTAAGGCTAGCCAGCAATACATTTGTTGTATAAAATCTAGAAATCAACGAATGTGTTGTACATGGCATGACCAGTAGTACTGCTGTACTGCATGCACTTCTCGCTCTTAACGAACCTGATTATATATATATATGAATCAATCTGCTACAATACTCGTTGGAAATTAAAAATGGCTTGCTGGACCAAATCCATCGCGTTCGCTGCTTGTTTTGCTGCACTGGTTATGACTGCTGTTGCAAATGACATGCCGGGCATGGCGATGGGTCCCAACATGCCACCAATGAGCATGCCTCCAATGAGCATGCCTCCCATGAACATGCCTCCCATGAACATGCCACCTACTCAGATGGCATCGCCGCAGACGCCGCCGTCTTTTGCCAACCCCGTATCTCCTCCATCCATGATAATTTGATTCCTTGCTTTCATTGTCACATTTGTTGGTTTTTAGGGAGCCTGTTAAGAGTTCTAGCATCTGCCTGCTTGAGTACTTACTTGGCGTGCCATGTCGTTTTAATTATTGTATTTCTGTTTCCTGTATCTCTGTTTTTCTTTCTTGGGTTCGGTCAGACTTCTGATCTGATCAGTCCAAAGAAATAATATATATTACTAGTTTGATTATTTAATTTGTACTGATTAAAATGATTTGTGCTTTGAAACCCTTGAAGAATGACACTAAAATGCAAGAATTAGAGCAATTGCAGCAAATTCATCATCCAATATTGTGGTTTTGCATTCCTCAATCTCCCCAAAACATCATTTTTCATTTTTTTTTTCAACTCCAATTTTTGTACTCCACTAGAAATATTCGTTACATGGGCACGTAGGGGGGCGTATTGGAGGGAGGTGACTGTCTAGCTAGAACAGAATTTTATACGCACCGATTTACAGATCCGAATTCGATTGTTTAATTGAATTTGAAAGGTAGGAATGTGCAAACAATGCATGAATGGAAGCTCCAATAGGAAGCACATCCTCATCAATGGTAAAATAAGGGCTATGTGGAGGATATACAGATCCATTCTTCTCATTCCATATGCCTAAAAACAGGAAAGATCCTGGTATTTCATCCAAATAGAGAGCAAAATCTTCACTTCCTGTAAAACTAGGAGCTAGTTTTATGCTCTCTTCTCCTAATATCTCAATCGAAACACGCCTTGCATGTTCGTAAATTTGTTCATCATTCGAGGTAGGAGGAATCGCGGGATGTTCCCTTCCTGTAAAATCAACCTCAGCAAAACACAGATATATGTTTGAAATAGCTACTATTTTTTATTAAAAAAAAGAAAAAAAAAATAGCTTCTATTTTTGTTAAGTGTATGTTTGAAAGAGTTTATGATAAAAAAGATTATTTTAATACCGAAAACTCTTTTCAAGTTTTTTTTAGTTGTTAGTTCGAATTTCGAAAAAGATCTTTGTGATATATTAAAAAAAGAAAAAAAGAAAAAAAAAAAAAAAAGAAAAAAAAAAAACTTTAAAATGTCATTCTTAATTTCTTATGACATTTTTTTTGAAATGAAAATTATTCGTAAGATATTAGTAAGCCTCAAACTTTAATACTTAATTTTAATTATATTAAGCATTAAAGAAATTCTAACAAATTTTGATTTGAATGTGTTATATTGTATTGAAAATATAGCAAAATGTATATGAGGGATGTAAGACTTTTAAGAAATGGGTTTTTAGCAAAATTGCCCCATCAAACAAATCAACTTACACAATTACTCTTTGTAGAAAAAAAAAATGCAAATATAACCCAAATTACCCTTATACACAACACAATCACATTCATTACTCCTTTCCTTTAAACAATTTTTGGTTTCAATCATCTCCAATTTTGATTATTTTATGTAACAAATGTTAGATTTCATCAATTTAAATTATTTTTGCATTGTTTCACAATGTTGATTGCTAATTATTTATGTGAAATTTGAATCCAATTGTTATTAAACCCTAATCTTTAATTCTACGAATTTAAAAAAAAAAAAAAAATTAGACCAATTGCAATAAATTTAAACACAATTGTAATGTATATGACGTTGGTTTTCAAGTTTGTATATAGATTTGTAGAATTTATGGAGAAAAAAAAAATCATCAATTTTAGATGAATATTGAAAAAAAAATGGGAAAGACAGAAAGATGGTGATAATGTGAGAAAAATGATAATGGAAGTAGAGGAGAATGAAGATAATGGTTTCGGATAGGGGTCTCATCTTCGGATAGGGTGACCCCTATCCAAAACCATCATCTTCATCCTCCTCAACTTCCGTCATCTTCTTCCTTACATTATCATTGTTTCAAACTTATACTAAATCCTTAATGGAACGGTCCACAAATCACACATATAAGTAAAGTCTAAATTTATTTTAAAATTCTAATTACATTGGTGATCTCATACATACTCCTCATCACTGAATTGGGGTTTTAAATAGAATTTTGAAACCTAAAATATTTATGGTTGGCCTCACGAATCATGCCTTATCACTGAATTGGGATTTTTTTTTTTTTTTTTAATATCATAATTACTTAATACCTAAAAAAATAGAATTTTGAAGAAGCCTAAAAACTTTTATGGTTGACCTAATGAATCATGAACTATATGTCTATATATGTTCTTATATTAATCGAAATTTTGATGTCATCATTGGCCGAGAATGGATTGGAGGCCTAACATTTTCCAAAAGCTGACAGGTTTCAAGTCTATGATCAATGCTTGAGATAAGAAAAAAATGGGTACACTGTCTCTCTTAGCTCAGTTCTAATGCACCTCTTGTGGATGTTCGGTTCCCACCATACCCATTTTATAAATATACCTGAAAAGTTTTCTCTTATGTAAACGGGGTAATTCTTGGAATGGAAACAAATAAAAATTCTTAAATTTTCCGGCATAAGATGATAAGAATAATCTCTTGAAATTATCAACATTTAATGCAATATCCTAACAAAGGAATGTCAACCCTTGGTTGTTCATTGAATAATAATTCTGATTCTATCGTTCTCGTCAAGGCCGGCCAGCAATACATTTGTTGTATAAAATATAGAAATCAACGAATGTGTTGTACATGGCATAACCAGTAGTACTGCTGCACTGCATACACTTCTCGCTCTTAACGAACCTGATTATATATATATGAATCAATCTGCTACAATACTCATTGGAAATTAAAAATGGCTTGCTGGACCAAATCCATCGCGTTCGCTGCTTGTTTTGCTGCACTGGTTATGACTGCTGTTGCAAATGACATGCCGGGCATGGCGATGGGTCCCAACATGCCTCCAATGAACATGCCTCCCATGAACATGCCACCTACGCCGTCTTTTGCCAACCTCGTATCTCCTCCATCCAGGATAATGGGATTCCTTGCTTTAATTGTCACATTTGTTGGTTTTTAGGGAGGCTGTTAAGAGTTCTAGCATCTGCCTGCTTGAGTACTTACTTGGTGTACCATGCCGTTTAATTATTGTATTTCTGTATCCTGTTTCTCTGTTTTTCTTTCTTGGGTTCGGTCAGACTTCTGATCTGATCAGTCCAAAGAAATAATATATATTACTAGTTTGATTATTTAATTTGTACTGATTAAAATGATTTGTGCCTTGAAACCCTTGAAGAATGACACTAAAATGCAAGAATTAGAGCAATTGCAGCAAATTCATCATCCAATATTGTGGTTTTGCATTCCTCAATCTCCCCAAAACATCATTTTCATTTTTTTTTCAACTCCAATTTTTTTACTCCACTAGAAATATTCGTTACATGGGCACGTAGGGGGGCGTATTGGAGGGAGGTGACTGTCTAGTTAGAACAGAATTTTATATGCACCGATTTACAGATCCGAATTCGATTGTTTAATTGAATTTGAAAGGTAGGAATGTGCAAACAATGCATGAATGGAAGCTCCAATAGGAAGCACATCCTCATCAATGGTAAAATAAGGGCTATGTGGAGGATATACAGATCCAGTCTTCTCATTCCATATGCCTAAAAACAGGAAAGATCCTGGTATTTCATCCAAATAGAAAGCAAAATCTTCACTTCCTGTAAAACTAGGAGCTAGTTTTATGCTCTCTTCTCCTAATATCTCAATCGAAACGCGCCTTGCATGTTCGTAAATTTGTTCATCATTCGAGGTAGGAGGAATCATGGGATGTTCCCTTCCTGTAAAATCAACCTCAGCAGAACACCGATGTACTGCTGCCTGCCCTTTAATAACCTGCCGGAAAGAAAATGGTTTCTTCAATATCATTCATTAATCAGGCAATGCTGATAATGCAATTGTAAAGTCTGTCCATGTATTTTCACCTGTTCTATTCTTTCTCTGAGTGCATAGAAGCTCTTTTTGCTGAAAGCTCTGAAAGTTCCGGCTATTGTAGCGTCGTCCGGGATGATATTGTATGCAGTTCCTCCATGAATCATAGCTACGGAGACCACCTACAGCATCCAATCAATAGTCTTGTTAGTGAAAAAATAATAAATAACAAACGTAATTTCATGAATAGATGACTAAAAAATCATACAATAAATTACCTGAGAATCTAAAGGGTCTATCTCTCTTGAGACAATATTTTGCAAGCTAATTACTGAGGATGAAACAGCCAGAATTGGATCAATAGAGTTTTGTGGAATTGCAGCATGACCTCCTTTACCAGTGATTTTGGCTTTAAAGCTCCCACAACCAGCAAGAAAATCTCCAGGTCGTGACGCAACAACTCCTGTTGGATACTTGTGCACCAAGTGCATACCAAAAATTGCCTCTACATTTTGTAGCACACCTTCTTGGATCATATCTTTAGCCCCAGTACCACGTTCCTCAGCCGGTTGAAATATAAGAATCACAGTGCCCTGTATCGAAAGAAAAACAAAGAATGAGAATCTGATTGAAGAAGAAAAACATTCTAAGATCACCAAAATCTTTTTAAAATTCAATTGAACCTGTAACGTGTCGCGAAGTTCTTGCAGTATCTTTGCAGCACCAAGGAGCATAGTGACATGAGCATCATGACCACAAGCATGCATTTTGCCATCTATTTTGCTCTTGTACTCCCACTCCACCAATTCCTGTGAATAGACATTTTTCTCCAAATTAGGTACTTATTGATAGAAATCTCACATCCCATTCTAAGACTTGAGAAAATGAACAAGATATTTGAATGCCAGCCAAAGCATTCCAAGCAGAGTGATAATGGAGTAACAATCAGATCCAAAAGTTTAAGCCGACAAGGAGAGGTCATATTTAAGCATTTGCGCAAGACCAATAGGATTGAGCCCAAACACAGTTTCGAAAACACAACAAATTCAGAAACATACACAAATTCTATCACGTGAGGGAATTCGAACCCAGGACTCCTTAGTATAACAAAGCATTAGATCCAGGAGTTTAAACGGACAAGAAATAACTCAACAATAGCATTCTAACAACCTCATTACGTGGGTGGACGTGAAGGACATACTACTAGGTCAATCTTATCTCGTTAAGAGCCGAAACAGTTGATAAGGTTCATATTCGCTCCATTTGACTTTTTTAAGGGACGTAAAGAGAATTTATGGTCATACATAGTATCAAACACTTATTAAATCGAATCCAATCTACGATTGGTTGATGGGAAATTGATCCCAACTTTCAAAAGAATTACAGTGAAAAAGCAGAATGATGGAGAAAGCATCTATCTTTTTTCTGGATCGGTGGATGGAAGTAGAGATTCTTCTTATTGACCAACATATTTTCTTTTTCCTTATCGAATTTTCTTTTTGAACCAAACAACAAATCATCTAAAATCTATAATATTTCAACTCTGATATCATCACCAACAATTATAATTGAGCTTGTTTAACTGTACTGATATGAAAAGATGCTCCCTATAATTGTTTATTATTTTGGTAATCACAACATGAGTTTTTTTAGTCCAATTAAAGTATATATAATTAACAGCAGCTGTGGTGGGTCCATCACTCCATATTGCCAATTAAGAATTTAAACAGTTGCTAATAAAGTAATAATAGTATATATTATTTGTAAATATAAAATCCAACAAGAAAATTTAAGAAAAAAAAAAGTTGTATTTGAAAAATATTTATAAAATAGATGCTTTACAGATTTATAATTGATGTTTCTCTGAAAAGTATTTTTGTTTTTAAATCTAAAAAGTGTTTACTGTTTTGAAAAGGCTAAAATTAGATAAATTGCAGAGCATATATACCTGAATTGGCAAAGCATCCATATCAGCTCTCAAAGCGACAAACGGAGGAGAACCGGAGCCAACGGTGGCTACAACGCCGGTCTTGGCCACCGGCCAACTATAAGCGATCCCAAGGCGGTCAAGTTCACGTCTGATGAGTTTACTGGTCTCTAATTCTTCATATGCAAGTTCAGGGTGCTGGTGAATTTGTCTCCTTATGTTCTTCAACCACTCCACCGTGTTTTGATCATCACGACCAAGCGCAATTATCTGGTCTTTGATCGAAGAATTATTTCGATGCGAATTCGACGAGCAATTTTCATGGCCACAAATTTGAAAACTTGAAGAAGAAAAACAGAGAGTTATGAAGATGCAGAGGATGAACTGGATAAGAAAAGTAGAAATAGCCATGACCAAGTTGGTGAAAAATTATAGAATAGTTACGGGTCCGTAGTCTTATATACTTGTAAAAAATATATATGCTTTAATAACATATATATATATATATATATTTTGTTTTGAGTGAGAGGTTAGTTACTGTTATGTCATTTAAACGTATCACACTATTCATGTATATACACGTTCACAAATCCTAAATTAAAGGTAATGTTTTGTTAAAATAAAATAAAAAAATCACGGATTTATAGGTAATTTTACATTTAAAATATTTATGAAATTCCTAATTTTGATAAATATTTGTAAAGTAATACTACTTTGTCCAAATTTGATGCTCGAATGATGTAGCAAAACACTTTGAACTCTTCATTTAACTAATGCAAATCTAATACAATTTAAACATCATTTGTACACCAGATTTAACACCAAATTTAGATAAAATAGTTTTACTTATATTTGTATCGTTTTGTAAAATTTATGATTCTTTCAAGATATAGCTTTAATTGTTATTTACAATAATTCGTGCTATAACACAGTAACACACGCTAATAATGTCAATTAATTATTAATATCTATTAGATTAAAATTTAATATATATATATATATATATATTTAATAACTTTAGTATTCTAAAAAGGCAAAAAAATTGAAGGTCACAATCCTTATATAAGAAGCTTGAAAGAAATCCGTATATAAGATATCGAAATGATTTAAAATAATAATAAAATCTATAAGATTATGAAATTTGTCAAAACTTTATATTATATTTACTTTAAGAACAGTTGGCGGTGCACCTTTCTTTCGATCCATCTTCCTGATCACAAACGTGGAAGTGAGGTGCATAACCAATTATGTTAAGAGCATTCCTAATAAGGCTCTTTATATTTTCCTTACATTTAGGGAATTTAATGTACTTTTTATAAATGAGGAGCCTTATAAGGAGTTAACATTTTAAAAAACTTGCCTAAAAATGGCTCATTATTAAGAGAAACAATAATGAAATTGAGATAGAGTATGTGTTGAGAAAAAAAAATGGATTTGGACCATTGAATATTAAGGGGATAGACTCATCTTAACCACTCATTTTAATTGAGGGATGACAAAAAAATAAATAGGAAAGAAGCTTTGTCTCCTTATATTTAGGGAGGATTTGGCCAAAAAATAATTTGAGGAGGGTGGTAGTAAGGCTATTATTTATGAGCAATGCTAGACGTCCCAGATTTCTTTCCCAAATTATGTTCCAAATGATGTGGCACGTGAGGTGTCAACATTACACCGGTCATTACATAATCTCAAGATTTATAAGATGTTTACACCTTATGTGCCACATCATTTGGGACATAATTTGAAAATAAAAAATTAGGACGTCTAGCATTAGTCATTATTTATATGTATAAAGTTATAAATAAAAAATTAAACGAGTCAAAGTGGCATAATTTTTTAAAAAATTATATCATTATAACAATTCATATGGATGGAAATTCTGTTTGTCCATGAGCAGACGTATTTGACGCCGTGCGCATCACATGGTCGTGTGTTAAATCACTGTAGACCTTGGTATGCCGGACAAAATCTTGGATGGGTGTATCGGGTCATTAAAGAGTTTATACACGGTACAATTTAATTAAATATAATATTTAAAAGTTTTTTTTTTCCCCTATTGATTTTTCTTTTTAATAAAAACTATCGCGTGTCATTTAAAAGTTGACCGTTTGATAAGTGTTGATTGGTCACCGATGCACCGAATATTTTATTTATATATACAACGTTATATATTTGTTGACACTGTTTATCAATTTATCTAGACTATATATTTTTTTTTATGTTTTTTATTATTAGTAGAATTTAAACAGTTAATTTGTAAGTCATTTACCTAAATCTTAAATTCATAGGTCTACTCTGAGCTATAGTTCTGAAGGGGATTACATCATACATTGAAAAAGAAATCGTATCTCCAAAAGGAATTTGCCTCATTTTTCACGTGATTATAATTGATAGGACTTAAATCTCTGTATGATTTTTGACTATTTCATTTCGATACCCACTTGGTCTATTTTATATTTTATAATTTCACTTTCGTTGACAATTATTAGATCCAATTTCGAGCATGTTTATTTTTTTTTTCCTAATAAAGATTCAACTGTTCATCCATCCATCTTGAGTTCTCTATTAGAATTAATTACTTTGACAAATTTAACCATTTTTTGTTTTGTTTATTTTATTTTCTTGACAAAATGCAATATCCATAAAGGAATTAGAAACTCATGAATAGTCGGTCTCACCCCAAATATTAACCGGTTTATCGTTTAAAAATAAAAAAAATACTACCATTTTTTCTGATCGGATCAAGATTTCATCAGGATCTAACGAAATCAACTATTACAAACACGGTTTAGAATAACAAAGATGAAACTCGTCCTAAAAAACCCATTTCAAAAATTATAAAATTGTTACTAAATTGTAAACCCATTTTACTTTTACCCCTTCTCCTTTTTTTAATTATTTTTTATAACAACTCTCTAAACATGAATTTCTGGATCTTGGATTAAGGAACGGTTGAGATTTAGAGAGGAAATTGAGCGGTACAAGTTACAAAGTCATAGAATCTGTCTTTTTACAGTAGCATGGGGGTGGGGCTATGGTCTATGGAGGAGAAATTGGTACAACAGCGTAGGATAAATAAGCCTATCAAGTGGGGTCCATGTAACTGAAGAAGAAATATAAAGCACGTGATTAAATAAAGATGTTGATTTAGTGGCGACATGCACGTGAATGGGACCCAACTCGGCCTCACTGAGTGGATATACATTGGGGAAAATCGTGATCGTCACAAGATAATTTTGATATTTTTCTCATATATCACTAACGACCAAGCACTTTAAGAGGTTGGAAAGTCACCATTATTTTTTCTTTGTTAGGCAAATATATTCTCATATTCTTTCTATTTTAATTATTCAAAGGCATAACATGAAAAAAAATGTGAAAGGCACACTAATGCGCCACTTTTATAACCACATGTGGTTGCCTTGGTGGTCCAAAGCTTGGGATTAAATACCCAAATCTTTAGTTCTACTCCTAGCAGTTGGAGAGAACAGGCTAATAGGTGTCTGGACGAAGTCCGAGATCCTCGATATAAAAAACATATATATATATACGTTTTTTTTTTTTTTTAATACTTGGAGAAGTCTAAAATTTGAGCTTTTCCAAAAACCTTTTTTGAGTTTTTTAAAAATATATGAATTCTCTCAACTACTTTTTATAAATTTTAGATATTCCACCCTAACTTTTTTATTATAAATACATTGTCTATACTTTTTTGTAATTCACTCAATTAAAAGTTATTTCTAAAAATGCGTTGTCAACACTTTTTTTGTATTTACACAACCAAAAGCTTTTTTTATTAGAAATTCTACTCATTAGAAACTCTATTACAAAAAGATCTACTGCTCTACTTGAAAAGTCATATCAAATACACTTTAAAACTAAATCTACTTTGTCCAGATCTGATATCCAAAACTGGTGTTCAAATGATGTGGTATTATTGTAATTCATTCATTTAAATATGCCGCATCATATGAATACTAAATTTGGGTAAAGTAACATTATTGAATGAATAAATAAATATGTAAATAATGGTATAAAATTACAAAAACTTTAAAAAGAAATTAAAATAAATCTCTATTTTTTAATATATATATATATGTACATCTTCATTTATTGTTCTTTTAAGAGTTTCATAATAACAATACGTCTCTTACATATCTATCAAAAAAAAAAAAAAAAAAAATACGTCTCTTACATCTCATACTAGTGTCGATGAGATCATATTATGTACGATCAAAAGGTAAATTCAACTTTATTAAATTTGAGAGAGCAAATGAGATAGTGAAATATTTATAAATGAAGATATAAATGAAAAATATATCGGAGTAAAAATTAAATAAAAATCAATTATATATTTTTATATAAGAAAAAAAAAAGGATTTAGGGGCCACCATTATATTTTCTTTGTTACCATTATATTTTAAGAGGTTGGAAAGTCACCATTATATTTTCTTTGTTAGGCAAATATATTCTCATATTCTTTCTATTTTAATTATTCAAAGGCATAATATGAAAAAAAAAATGTGAAAGGCACACTAATGCGCCACTTTTATAACCATAATGTGGTTGTCTTGGTGGTCCAAAACTTGGGATTAAATACTCAAATCTTTGGTTCTACTCTTGACTGTTGGGGAGGACAGACTGATAGGTGTCTGGACGAAGTCCGAGATCCTCGATACAATATATATATACACGTTTTTCCAATTTTTTTTTTTTTTTTGAGTTTTTAAAAAATATATGAATTCTCTCAACTACCATTTATAAATTTTAGATATTCCATTATAAGAGCATTCCCAACAAGGCTCTCTATTTTTTCCTTATATTTAGGGAGTCGGTTGTACTTTTTACGAATAAGTAGCTATATAAGGAGTGACGACTCCAACAAGCCTCCATAAAAATGGCTCCCTATTATTATTTATTTATTTTTAATATTTAATATCAAATTATAATATAATATATTATAATTTTATTTGTGCAACTATAGAGAATTAATCACTTCATTCATCATTAAAAACTATTTTTTTAATTTTTTTTAAATATAATACAATACAAAAAAAATTAAATGAATTTAGCTATTGCAATTTTGGTTTTTTTTTAAAAAAAAACTTAAGCAGTGGCTAGCCATTGGAGACAGTAAAATTGTAGGCAAAAGGAGAATTATTTGAGTTAAAATAAAAAGAATTTGGGTTAAATAAAAAATAGAAAGAATGAATTTGGACCATTGGATATGAGTGATGCGGATTCATTCTCACCATCCATTTCATTTGAGGAGAGAGGATTAAAAAACAGGGAGGATGTCTTGGCTCACTAAATTTAGAGAGCCTTTGGCCGGAATTAAAAACATGGAGTCTATTGGAGCACTTTCCGATTGAGGCTCCTTAAATATAGTCAAGGAGGTCCCCAATTCTGGTCCATTGGGGATGCTCTAACTTTTTTATTATAAATACATTGTCAACACCTTTTTTGTAATTCATTCAACTAAAAGCTATTTTTAAAAATACATTGTCAACATTTTTTTTTTTTTGTATTTACACAACCAAAAACTTTTTTTTTTATTAGAAACTCTACTCATTAGAAACTTTACTATAAAAAGATCTACTCTAAAAGTTCAACTTGAAAAGTTATACCAAACACACTTTAAAACTAATGCTACTTTGTCTAAATCTAGTATCAAAAACTAGTGTTCAAATGATGTGGCATTATTGTAATCAATTGATTATTTAAATATGCCACGTCATATGGATACCAAATTTAGGTAAAGTAACATTATTGAGTGAATAAATAAATATGTAAATAATGTTATAGAATTACAAAAACTTTAAAAAGAAATTAAAATAAATATATATATATATACATCTTCATTTATTGTTCTTTTAAGAATTTCATAATAATAATACGTCTCTTACGGTACTGAAAAAAAAAAAAAAATACATCTCTTACACTTCACACTTGCGTCAGTAAGATCGTATTTTATACAATCAAAACGTGAATTTAGCTTTATTAATTTCGAGAGAGTAAATGAGATGAGTGAGATATTTATAAATGAATATATAAATAATAATAAAAAATATCAGAGTAAAAATTAAATAAAAATTAATTATATTTTTTATATAAGAAAAAAAAAAAAAAGATTTAGAGGTCATGTTCCTCCAGACACCAACGTAGATTCACCATTGTATATAATATATAATATTAAACGGTGAGTTAGACTTGACCTAATGATATTACGATATTTCCAAATGCGTGAACATGGTAAATTGCACGTGAAATAATTTTGTTCCTAGTCTAACAATCGAAAATGGTTACAACTGTGACTGTGACAATGGTTGGTCGTGCTCATGGCACGTCGCAAGAAATATGATTTTATTCTATTACTACTTTTGACCAATGTACTATATTTAATTACAATAATATCATAATATGGCAAAATTGAAGCATTGCTCGCCTAACAGCCGTTAATTAGCCGAATTCGTGAGAGACACATAAGCTCTGACTAATCATTTGACCATGGAACTCGTGAAGACTAAAGTCACCGTCTCAATTCCTGACACATTAAAAAAAAAAACACGTGGATTATAAGAGTCAGTCAAGTTATCTTTTTATTTTATATATTATCAGATTGAATGTACGAATTTTATTATTAAATTAATTTATTAATTTAATATTGATGAAATTTCTTGGAAAAGTTCTCTTTTGCATTTAAGGTATTTAACTACTTTTAAATAAATGCATTTGCATTGTTATCACGCCTAATTTTCTGTTTACGATGCTTAACATGTTTTTTTTATTTTATTTTTTATTTTATTTTATTATATATATATTAAGAAAAACGTTTTACTCTATTAAAGAAAAGTCATACAAAAATAATTTAAAAGTTAATTGACTATCTTTATGTTTGAAACTAAAAAAAAAAAAAATTCTTATTGGATATAATTATTGGGTAGATTAATTCATTCGTTTTATACATCTAATTGCAAAAATTCCAATCTCATTTAAATTCGAGAAAATTTGGTTTATTTTATATAATAATAAAGTTGTATTTTAAATTTTAAGAAAATGGAAAAGTGAAAGAATAAGACATAGACAAAATGAGGTTAATCTAGTGATTAATCCCTCACACCTATATCACGAGGTCGTGGATTCAAGTTCCTCATCCATCTAAAAGAATCCGAATTATTATAATATTTTCTAAAAGAAAAAGGAAAAAAGATAAGAGGAACAAGACATAAAAAAGCAGGCGTGCCGCGTGCGTGCAAGTCCTTTCAATTTTTTTTATTTTTTTTTTTAAGAGTCAAGTCCTTTCATTAGCATTTTCATATTATCACATCAACATGTTTTGTGTGTATTTAATAACGTCGCGTGTTTTCCTTGTGCAGGGACCAGGGAGACATAGAAATGTGCATGTCTTGCACCAATCATTTTCAGCCTTATAAAAAGTATGATTTCTTATTTAATAACAAGTCACTAAAACTAATATTCCAAAAAAAAAAAAAAAAAAAAAAATCACTAAAACTTTTTTTTTTTTTTTTTATTATTATAAGAATTATTATAATAGTACTGTCAGGACATGTCGATATATGTGCGGTCTGTATATCTACTCTCATAACTCGAAAAGAAAACTTTCCACACTTGTTTGTAAAATGTGCATGGTGGGATTTAAACCTCTCATTTTGAGCCTTATAAAAACTATGATTTTGTTAAAACAGAGTATTTATGTAATGTAATCAAGAATTGAGAGAATGAGTTATTGAATTAAACAACTTGGTTGACTTTAAATAGCCTTCCAAGATAACTGAAACAAAAAAATTGCAACCCACGTTTTGCAAATCTAATACGTGGTAACATGGCTAAGGAATAGGTCAAACAAATAACACGTCCCTTAACAATAGAGATTATTAACAGAACCAAACTCTGGTGACTAAAAGATATTAACAACCTTAACATCCTCCCTTAAACTGAATGCTATCAGTTTACACCTGGATTCAAACAAACACCCATAAGGTCACACATCTTCAAGAAAACATCAAGCTTTAAAGGCTTAGTCATTATATCTGCAATTTGCTCCTGGGTACAACAATGAACCATCTTCACAATTCCATCATTTGTGAGCTCACGAAGAAAATGAAAACGAACATCTATGTGTTTGCTGCGACCATGCATTACTGGATTCTTAGAAAGCTTAATTGATGAACTATTGTCGCAATAAATTGTTGTGGACTCATGTTGAATAAAACTAAGTTCCTCTAATATCCTCCTTAACCATATTGCTTGACAGGCACATGAAGCTGCAGCAATAAACTCAGCTTCAGTGGTGGACAAGGTGACCACAGGCTGTTTCTTCGAGGACCATGACACTACTCCAGAGCTTAACATAAACAAATATCCCGAAGTGCTTTTTCGATCTTCTAGATCCCCATCATAATCACTATTTGTGTAAGCGATCAGTTCCTCAGTTCCTCCTTTCTTGTAAAACAAATCAAAGTTAATTGTACCTTTTAAATACCTCAGTGCCCTCTTTACTGCTTGTAAATGAAGTTCAGTTAGACATTCCATGTATCTGCTAATGAGACTTACTATGAACATAATATCAGGGCAGTCAAGTACATAAGACTCCCTTCAATCTGCTTATAGAAAGTGCTATCTATTTTTACTCCATCTTCATCTTTCATAAGCTTGAATCCAGGAACAATTGGATTGTGAACTAGATTGCATTCGTCCATTCTGAACCTCTCTAACACCTCATGTGTATATTTCTTTTGACCAATAAAAATACCATCCGATCTTTGTATCACTTCGATACCAAGAAAGTATCTCATCTTTCCAAGATCGATCATATCGAACTCAACCATCATAGACTGCTTGAGCTTAGTAAACATCAGTTCATCATTTCCAGTAAATATGAGGTCATCAACATAGAGACAGATAATTAAAATCTTACCTCCATCCGCTGCTTTAATGAACAAAGTGTGTTCATAGGGACACTTCTTGAAGCCTTCATTTACAAAATAAGACTCTATGCGACTGTACCAAGCTCGAGGAGCTTGTTTAAGTCCATATAGAGCCTTCTTAAGTTTGTACACCTTCTGTCCATTACCCTTCTGTTCATAATCAGGAGGCTATTCAACAAATACTACTTCGCTTAATTCACCATGCAGGAAAGCTGACTTCACATCCAACTGATAGATTGTCCATTGCTTTTGAGCTGCAAGTGAAATCACCAGTCGAATTGTATCCAACCGAGCTACATGTGCAAAAACTTCAGCATAATCCACATCATACTGTTGAGTGTATCCCTTTGCTACCAGCCAGGCCTTGTATTTATCCATTTCTCCATTCTCATTGAGCTTTGTCTTATAAACCCATTTTACCCCAATCTTCTTTCCTCCAGCAGATAATTCTGTCAACTCCCACATATCATTTCTCTCTATAGCTTTTATCTCTGAATCCATTGCTTTTCTCCACTTTGCACTCTTCACAGCATCTGCATATGAAATAGGATCGCTGTCTCCAATCATAGCTAGATAAAGCATATCTTCTTCCTCAGAAAGACCTTCTCCACTTTCATAATCTCTCATCCAAATTGGTTGCCTCCTGATTCGTCCTTCATTAGGATCAAGCAAATTTTCTTCTGTTGGCTGATCTGAAGCATCATTCTCCATTTCTTCTTCTGTACTAACATTGAGATCAGTTTCACTTTCTCTTTCATTGTCATTTGATTCAGCAATGTTGTCATTTGATTCAGCTATGCCATTATCTTCGTCACCCTCGCCCCATTCCAAATCAGCTGTAATTGCTTCTTTGTAATCCTCATCCCAGTCCCAACTTCTATCTTCCTCAAACACCACATCTCTACTTACTATTATCTTCTGAGAAACTGGATCATACAATCGATACGCCTTCGACTCCTCACTAACCCCGAGTAGAACACATTTCAAGCTCTTGTCATCAAGTTTTATTCTTTTTTTATCCGGAATATGAGTGTGAGACACACAATCAAACACCCTGAAATAATTAACTGATGGTTTGAATCCGCTCCAAGCCTCTTCCGGAGTCATGTTTCTCACTTCAAGAGTTGGACTTCTATTCAGAACATGAACAGTCCAATTAACTGTCTCAGACCAAAATGTTTTTGGGATCTTCTTCTTTGAAAGCATGCTTCAAACCATATTCATAATAGTTCAATTCTTCCTCTCTGTAACACCGTTTTGCTGTGGCGTGTATGCAGCTGTCAATTGTCTACAAATTCCATTTTCAATGCAAAAATTTGTGAACTCTTGAGATGTAAATTCACCTCCACGATCAGTACGAAGACTTCGTATATATGCACCAGTTTCTTTCTCAACACGACTCTTAAAATTCTTAACAGTAACAAAAGCTTCTGATTTTTCTACTAGGAAATAAACCCAAGTTTTACGACTACAGTCATCGATGAAACTAATCAAGTAACTTTTCTTGCTGTTTGAAATGGGTTTGATTGGTTCACAGATGTCGGCATGCACTAGTTGAAGAATCTGAAAAGCTCTCCATGTACTCTTCTTTGGGAATGGATCCCTTTGTTGTTTTCCCACCAAGCAATTTTCACACACCGTAGAAGAAACTATAAGTTGTGGCAGCCCATGCACCATCTTCTTTTGCTGAAGGATTTTCAAGCCATTGAAGCTTAAATGTCCATATCTACAATGCCAAAGTCGAGCTGGATCTTTTGTAAGAGAATTAAAACAGTTTTGTTCTCTTGGCTGAGATGAAACATTCTATTTGAAGACATTGCAATCTCCATAATCAATCCTCTCTTAGGATGATAAATTTTGCATTTCCCATGTTGTATGAGAATTGCAAGCCCCTTTTCTTGTAGTTGACCGATGCTTAGCAAATTATTCTTCAAATCTGGTACATAGAACACTCCAGTGATTACTTGCATAATCCGATTCACTTGTAATTGCATGTTGCCTTTCCCCATCACAGCCATGCTTGAATTGTCTCCTAATTTCACAGATTCTCTGAAGCCTCCATCAAAAATAGAGAAGAGCTATTTCTTGCCACACATATGATTACTACAGTCTGAGTCAAGAAACCACAACTCTTCTTTGCTGGCTTTCTTGACATCCTCCACACATGCCATCAATAGCATTTCTTCACTGGCTTCTACGTAGTTGGCCTTTGTCTCTTTCTTTGGACATTCATATTGAAAATGTCCAAGATCATGGCAGTAGTAGCACTCAACGGTAGACTTGCCAAAATTCTGTCTACCTCGTCCTCGTCCTCTTCCTCTAAATCTGCCACGACCTCATCCTCTTCCTCCTGATTGATCTTCATAAGTAACCTTCAATGCCTATTCTTCCACAATATGACAATTCATACGTTGTTCATGTACCAAAAGACTGCTTTGTAACTCATTAATAGATAAGACATCTAGATCATTAGATTCCTCAATAGAACACACAACATAATCAAATTTTAGAATCATAGATCTCAGGATCTTTTCAATGACAGCAATATCCCCCATTTTCTCACCATGAATCCTCATCTTGTTGGCTATAATGAGGGTTCGAGAAAAATACTCATTCACTGATTCCCCAACCTTCATGTGAAGAACTTCAAATTCCTTACGAAGAGCCTGTAGTTGAGCACGCTTTACTCATGTCGTCCCCTGATATTTCTGCTTCAAGGAGTCCTAAATGTCCTTTGCTGTGTCTTTGTGCAAGATTGTCTCTAGGATCGATCGATCAATTGCTTGGAAGAGATAGTTCTTCGCCTTCAAGACTTTCAATTTTTGTTCATCAATTGTCTTCTTTTGTTCATCAGTGAAAACAACTCCTTCTGCTACTGTAGGAATCCCATTTTCCACCAAGCTCCAATATTCCTTCGAATGCAGAAAATTCTCCATGAGCATACTCCAGTGATCGTAGTGTCCATCAAACTTCAGAATCGATGGTTGCACAAAATTGCTCTCATACGCCATATCTTTTCTGCTACACGCTTAGAAGACTGCTGCTTCAAGTGTCAGTCAGGCCCGTAACAGGGCTTTGATACCAAAAATGTTAAAACAGAGTATTTATGTAATGTAATCAAGAATTGGGAGAATGAGTTATTGAATTAAACAACTTGGTTGGCTTTAAATAGCCTTACAAGATAACTGAAACAAAAAAATTGCAACCCACGTTCTGCAAATCTAATACGTGGTAACATGGCTAAGGAATAGGTCAAACAAATAACACGTCCCTTAACAATAGGGATTATTAACAGAACCAAACTCTGGTGACTAAAAGATACTAACATGACTAAAAGATATTAACAACTTAAACAGATTTCTTATTTAATAACAAATCACTAAAACTAATATTCAAAAAAAAAAAAAAAGAGTTTTAAAAGAATTATTATGATAGTACTGTCATGACATGTCGATATATGTGCAATCTAAATATCTATTCTAATAACTCGAAAAAAAAACTTTCCACACTTGTTTGTAAAATGCGCATGGTGGGATTTAAACCTCTCACCATTTATATGGAAGAGATGTGCACTACCAGTTCTGCTAAGAGGTGATATGCCACTAAAACTCTTTAAAAAACCAAATCACTATATATATATATATATATATTTTTTTTTTAAATCCATATTCCTATAATTTATACAATTTTAATTTTATCTTTTTTTTGTAAAGTTTTTTTTTTTTTTTTTTTTTTTTTAAAAAAAAGAAAAAATTAAAAATTATATGATTAAGATTAATTTTTTCTTTTTTTTTTTTTAAAAAAAAAAAAACAATTTTCATATGTTTTTTAAGGTTGGGCTGGGACTATTCAGATAGTTTTGCATTGAAGTTTTGAAAATTTTAATAGGATTATGAAATGATCCAGATGCGATAAGATTCGCAAAGTCTCACTTAAGACTTTCAAGTATAAAATATCGTTTGCTCCGTTGGCTCCAATAATGAAATATGAATGAAATTAGAGGAGTGCTAGAATTACTCTCTCAACTTTTTTTTTTTTTTTTTTTTTTTTTTTTTTTTTTTTTTTAATAATGTGACATATGGACAACATACTTTCTTTGTATCAAACTTAGAGCCATTATAAATGGCCTATTTTTTCTATCTATCTACAAATCAAACCAATCATTAACTTCCTAAATTACCCTTTATTTATTTACCAAATTGTCATATAATATTAGATTATTATTTTCTTACAAAAAGAAATATATAATAATAACAAAGACTTTTTTTTTTATAAAGAAAATAACAAAGGCATTTAGTTTTTCATCTACATAATGATATAAGGAAAAAAAAAGTTCAATATAGAAATTCAATACAATACAATTAAATTATTTAATAAAAAAAGCTATTAAAAAAATTACATGTAACAATTGTGGAAGACAATTTATGTTTGAAAATGATGACAGTTGGAGTGAAATTCACAAAAAAAAAAAAAAAAAAAAAAGTTCAATGGTTGACTAGGATTGATAATTTGGGAACCGTAGAAAAAAAAAGCCTTTATACAATATTAAATGACAATTTGGTAATAAAAAAAAACAATGAGTCATTTATAAAGTTAGTTGTTTGTTTAATTTGTAAATAAATAGAAAAAGCTGGTCATTTATAATGGCTTTAAATTTGATATGGAAAAATAAATGTTGTTCATATGTCACATTATAAAGAAAGAGTGAATTGAGAGAGAGGGTTGAGAGAGGGATTCTAGCACTCCTCATGAAATTATTATTTTTATATAAATAACAAAACCATGAAATTATGAAAACACTCAAACCAACATTCTTCTAATTTTTCTCTGTTAAAGTTTGGTTAACTTTTTATACTTATATTATTTTCTAATAACACAATGCATAGGCATGTACAGCCCCATCTTATCCTGCACATGCCACTGATAAATAATTGAGATCCCAATTCAACAAGCTCAAATCTCCCTTTCCCAAGTCAACAAATAAAAATAAAATAAATAAATAAAAGTTAATAATTTTATTTTGAAAGACATTCAATAAATTATTAGAAGATAACAGGGTAGTTGAGGAAGATAATTGATATGAATTTGATTAATAGATATTTTTTTCTTTCACAGGCACACAATATAAGTATATTTATAACATATTAATACATATTATTACACTTTTTTCATGTAAGCAACGTAACTTTATATATATATTTTTTAATAATAAGATGACACCAATTCAATAATGGACAACTCAATAATATGAAATACATTGTAAAATTTATGCATAAACAATTATTTAAATTTGTAGTTAAAAAATATATATTTAAACTTGTAAATGGCTTAATTCTATAATGTTAGAAGTCATAATATTAGGTGTATTTTTATAATGATCACTAAATTTAGATAAAATATCATAGTTTTACAATATTATCAAACATTAGGGGATGTTTATTTAATTAAACCTTTATGTATTGAATTTAATTTTTATTTATTTATTAGAGGGCTGTCCGGGCTACAGTGCAGGCAAGCCCTTTCTTACGTTCGCCCCTGATTGTGTGCGCTTACTAAAGAAAAATAAGATTAATAGAAGTAGTTGGCTCCTTGGGGTTTTAGACTTTAAGTCCCAAGTCCTAACCAAGATTTACATGTATAAAAAATTCTCTAAAGGCCTAATTACACACGAGTTAGAGAACCACCCACCCACGAGAGTTGTGACTCATGGTTTGTCCTTTAAAGGGCGGTTAAGGTTTGCATTGCTTAAACTAATTCCCTAATATCTTAAACTCCCTTAAAATTCTATTAAAAAATAAAAATCTTCTAGAAAATTTCATAAAATATCTCCCACGAAACAATCCATTGCTTTTGAGGTACCACTGAACTCATAACCGTCTTTATATGGATTTGAAATTTAATCAGCCAATCTGCCACCTCAGGTCGTATTATAATACCAAATCACCAATACTTTATTGAATGTATCGAAACATTAATCTACTTTGAGCCAAAACGAAGGTAAACAAATATATAATCAGCCCCTAGCATCAAATATTGTGGATCGCTTTTGAAAGCTTAGCATATATACAAAACGCAACGAATTTATCCAACCTGTCATTTATATGTCATTGTGTGATCTGCTCACTACAAGAGACCGGGAGACTCAGCTAGGTCAAGATTCACAAATCACACTTAACATCACCAATAATAATAATAAAAAAATTGATTTGAATTTAATGTGCAATTGAACTTGAATAAACTTAAATGAATCAAAACAATAATGCTAGTCATCCTAACTTCTAATGTGACAATTTAATTCACTAGACATACGGCACGTGAGATAAATCATATGATATATATATATATATATCTGTTTGTCCAATTGACATAAAGATATGTGATAAGTTGGATTATAGTGTTGGGATACCTCGTATTATTGAGAACGAAAACGAAAAAATTGGCACTACCAGGTTCTCTCTCTCTCCAAACAACGCCAAATTAACGAACAAATTCGGTGAGAGATAGGGATCCAATTGCCAACCAATAATTAGTAAACGCTTGGTAGCTGACACGGACATGACGCAGGGCAGATTTTCCATTTCTTTAACCAAAAATACAACCCATGCAAGGAGGAGATTGGGAGGATCTTCAAGAATATTTTATGCAATTTACAGGTATGCTTGCTAAATGCCGAGCAATGACTCAATAATAGGAAAAGGGAAAGAAATAATTTTACAGTAACAATGAGTTGTTGCATCCTTGACATGCAGTAGAAACGGCGCCACAACCATCATCTTCCCTCCATCATTGACAATTACATTAGTAAACAGGACTTTCTGGACTTTTTCGTTTCTTGCAGCCTTTAACAGATGACAACTCACTGCACAAGAAATGATGTGCAGGTGCTATCCCATGTGTAGTTCATTCCTCGTACCCTCCTAAACTACTATAACAATGCCGGGGAAAGTATATTTGAACAATTTCCAAAACTTAAATATGAAAATGTTATGAGAAAAAAGAGTACGTCATCATATCTTACCCTGGTCAGCATGGTTTTCGCTTGTCAACTTTTAAATGGATATTGAACCACTTTTTCCTTTTAGGTCTATCCCTCGTTGTAGGTTTTTTCTCTCTCACTTGGGCATCTTCTTTGACCTCCCTGGATGGGCCCCTATTTCTGCTCTTACTTGAACTCCGTTTCATTGGTGGGATAGTTGTGTATGAGGCATGGATATCATTCCTTTGCTTAAGAAGCTCGTCAATCTGCAAATCGAACATGTTGCATTAAGGACATGTATTTTATCCAATTAGAGTTCAAACACAAGGCCTTTACAAGTAAATCTTACTGCTTGCATTTCTTGCGCGTATCTACCAGTCATCTCGGTAAATTGGGCCAGGACCTGTGAAAAGTCAGATGAAGTTATGTCAAAATGGAAGGATGTCACACAGGCATGTGCACTGCACGTATCAAAATGCAGACCTCTCTGTATTCATTTTCAAATTTTGATAGTTCCACTCTTTTTGTCAGAATTTGAGCTTCCACATCTCTAAGATCTTCTTTTTCCTCTGTAAAAGGGGCAGCACAAAGGGCTTCTATCGTGTAGCTTGCACTTTTAAAAAAGTTATCGCCTAAAGAAATGTGACAGAATAAAAAAGTGGCAGTCAGGTTTATCTAGTGCATCGTTGAAATGCATAGCACATCTAACTGAACAGAGAAGCCAAAGAACTGACCATAAACAGCAAATACATGGGTGCCAGCTTTCAATTCTGATAATTCGCATGGCTGAAACCCATCCAATTTTTTAAAGAAGGCTGCATCTGGATCCTTTGCAGCAGCCATCTAGAGCAAAATCCATAAACATTAGAGAAAACAATGAGCAAAGTCGAAATTCAAGATGGAGAATAACTAGGATATGTTTACAAAATCATTTGCTCACCGAGTTGAGTGTTTGATCCAATCGATAAACTGGGAAACCGAGAAAAAACATCCCAGCAGATGTAACCTTCCCTGTTTTGGCGCTGTCCTCCTACGTCATAAAGAACAAATTAAGAACTTGAGCATCTGAAATTGAGAGGCCACAAAGGTACAAATTAAGCTACTAAGGTCTAAGACAGATAAATAAAGAAATATTTGGTTATTTACAAAGGAGTGACATAATTTTCAAGCAACACTGGATTGAAACACAAAAAAATCCTAGTATAGCATGATAGAGAAAACCTAAATGCTCAATTTATTACATGACAAATCCCAACAGGTATACATTCATAACAAATTCAAGATTCATTCCATGTCGTTTCTCCGAGCATCCCACTTTACATTCAAGCCCAACATAAGAATCAATCTTACCATGTAACAGATAAAAAACACATGGTAATAACTTTCATACCGTGATAGAGACGCAAGAGTTTAAGCAGGTTGTATGTATTTTATCTTATGAAATCAGAACATTGAAATTTCTTTCCATTATCATATTTGCACTGCTACCCATACAATTCAAAGGTAAAAACTTGAGCAGATTATTCTGTATTACATCAAAACTCCCCCTTACCCTCCCCCCACTGTCCAACAAACACACAAGTACGTGCACACGAAATTGAAAAAAAAAAAAAAAAAACACAAGGAAATCGCTTGATACCTGGAGTGCAAGGCTCAATCCACCGTTCCCTTCATGATCAAAATACAATAACTGCACAAAGGCAATCACTTATTAGAAAAGATTAAAATAATATAAGATCTTTTAGATGCATTTCCACAGTACATAAGATATCAACCAATCAACAAGTAAAAAGGCATCCCGAATTAGACCAATTCCTACTCCATACTGAAAGATGAAATTCTACATTTGGTAAACTAAGATAATTATAGTATCACAAATGTGGTGAAAAGAAAAACTGAGTTCACTATATAAGTACTGACATACCCCTTGGGCATTGACCGGTAACAATTTTATCTGTGAAATACAAATACCGGATTGGATCCATAAATTCGGAAACCATAGAACCTCAGAGGGGGGCAAATAATCAATCTTTCAAATATTTAACAAGATTTAAGAAGACAATACATACTGAACAAATGTAAGCACAGATATTATAAATTCAACTTTTTAGTGTGACCCTGTGAAGTTAAGGGGTCTGCTGGTCTTTATGATATGAAATACACATAGACACACAAGACAGAAAGAGGACATGAATCATACTAGTACCTCGAAGGTTATAAATTCAACCAAAGAAATAGGTAACAATTCACACTAAACGTACATAGGCTTAGCTCTTCCAGAGGTAGCATCAGTTTTCCACAATTTTCTGGAAACAAAACAAACAGTTGCTTTGCTCTTAAGTAAATATATAAATCAGCCTAACTGGAATGTGAGTAGAGTTACATTGCTCAACTAAAGTGCACTATGAATAACAGTTATCCCTGGCAAATTTGAGTTCCTTATCCATGTTATTATTTGTTTCTAATAGGTTTGCGGGCACAAAGTACAGAAAGCACTAACATAATTTTGTTTTCTAGGTATGCTATCAATCAAAATATTACTTCACATAGACTATATTTCAATGAAGGTTCATATTTTCAAAAAGCACTAAAGAACAGCAGATGAAAAACAATCGTGCAGTTTCCATAACATGATTGTAGAGATTTATAAATGTATAAACCTTGAATTTGCTTTTGTCAGATGATTGCACTCGGCACACAAATCCAGCCTGTGCTTCCTCTTCTGTTATTGTAACAGAATAAAAGTGAGCACATTGCTTCTCAACCTGTTAAGATGCAAAAAATTAAATCATCACACTGCCATGAATAACAGAAACAGCCAAAGAGAAGTAACAGTATCGTACCTTCCTGGTTATTGCTTGGTCCAGCGAAAGAGGTCGAAGGGTGACCACACCATTAAGTGCCTCTTCCAAGACAGTTGCTGATACAGTGGTCTTGATCGGCACACCAAGTTTACTATGTTGTAGGAAACATTGAGAACCAAACTCAGTGTACACAACTCATAAAAATCATGAAAACTATTCCACAGGTTGATAAGAGTTAATAAATACTGGAAGAAAATATCAACATGACCTTACCTAAAAAGTGCAGCAAACATGGTGTTTACAGCGCCCAAACTGGAAAGATCTAGCTCCAATTCCTGACTTTCTGATTCAACAGCCTGTAAAAAGAACAACATTATCATATTTAGCACTGAATTTTTCATGCTAACCCAAGTCTAAAAATGGATGATAAACTAACCAGATAAACTATAACACTTATAAATTAATGAAAAACACTAGCAAACTCTCGAATCTTGAAGAGTCCATAATAATAGCCAACCGTGGCATCTAACCTCAAAACCAGCAGAGTCAAACTGACGTCGTTTGTCAGGATCAGACAAGATATTATAAGAAAAAGTCACCTCCTTGAACATATCAGCTGCTACAGGATCATTTGCGTTCTTATCAGGATGGTACCTAAATTAGTAAATATATTAGCATTTACAAGAATCAAAACAACCCGAGTAGTAAGGGAGAACATATAAAGCATAGTGTCAACACAATATGTAATAGACTTATAGACCCAACTAGTAACTACTATATTCGTCGGATCACAACGAGCTAACAATCCCTAAATTAAGGCTATCAAACCACCCAACATAGACTCACATAATAAGAACAAAATCTATTTTATTTTTTTTCAAAAATTTAAGCATTGCTTATTTGAACAATGAATTGAATAAATGATATATACACCGCAGCTTTTTTGTTTAAGCTCAGCACTATGAATTCTAAAATAAAAGACACATGGCCCAACTTTCAAGCTCCAATGTTAGCAGTAAAGACCTCTAGCAACTTTCTATGTCACTATTCACTACAAGGCATGTCATGAGCAAAATCTCGCTAATTCTAATATTCAAGATTTAAATTACAATCGACAAACATACACTGTCAGATGCAAATAGAAAATAATTTGCTTTACAATTAATCAACTTCAACACTGATCTATTGGAACAACACGCCTGAAAGTCAAAAACAAAAACAAGTAGTAACAAATTTCAAAAAAAAAAAAAAAAAACAACATCATACACATATTAACGTACTTGAGAGCCATTTTTCGGTAGGCGCTTTTGATTTCCTGATCCGTACAGTTCCTGGAGACTCCAAGAACCTCGTAGGGGTCTCGCCGCTGCTGCTTCGCTGCATCGCTGCTTCTCTCCGACTTGGATCGATGAGTTGGCATTTTCAAGCAATTTTACGCAAAAACAACAACAACAAAACCCTAAAAACCACTACCAGGACAAAAAAAAGAAAAAAAAAAAAAACTTCACATGAAAATGAAGAAAAAACGGGTCGTCCCCGATTTTCCTTTCATTTTCCGTGAACTCTCCTGCAAAAAATTCACAGATTGGTGGAGAAAAAAAAAAAAAAGAATATCCTTGCAAAAATTTGGAAGGATATCCAACCTGGAGCTTAAAAGGAGAAAACTAGAAAGAGACAAAGACAAGAGGAAAAATGGAGGGGGAAATTTACAAATTAGCTGCAATTTTGCTATTTCTATTTCATTCTACTTGTAAATAATCTGTTATTTTATTTTATTTTTTTGAATAAAATTTAAATTATAGGATTGAGTTATGGTAAAGGACGCAGGGTGCGCAGTGCGCACGGGGGTTGGTGACGGTCAGCACGTGAGCAGGAGCACGCGTGCGAGGGTTTTGAGCCGCAAGTTAAAATGATGAGAAAGTGGGATGCTGAGCTGGAATCGGATTGCCATAATCTATGCGTAAAAGGTAATTTATTGATATCGCCAATTAGTGGGTGGACTTTCTTAGTTTCATGTGTGTGTGTGATGTGTTACAAAAACATTCATCACAATTATCATTTATATTACTTTTTTAATTTTCAATTAATTATGATTTTTATGATGATTTATGGAGTAGCTCATCATTATTAGAGAGTGACAATAATGAGGTGGTCTTAGATTTGTTTTTAAAAATTTAATCATACCAAGATTTTCAACCGAATTTGTTAGATCATAAAATTGAACTGATAAAGGATCTGTCGAGATCTGTCAATATCAAACGGTACATTTGTATACTTGTTAAATACATATGGTGGAACTTGAACTTCGTCACTAACGTGGAAGTGAGGTGCACAATGCCTCTGCGGAGTGAGAATGTGTGTTCAATAAGATATGATGCTGTTACGAAAAGAGTTTCATTTTGTATATGAGTTGCGAAAATTAAGTTTCCTTTCTCTTATTAAGATTCCTGATTAGTAAACGCGTTTCTGATTTTTAAGTTTTTATTATTGAATAGGTTTTTCATGATTCAACAATATCATCGGTAGGTTAGATAGTACTTTTAATTGGCAATATTAACTTGACATCCTATTGAAAGCACTTAATTACATATCATACAGTGTAAAATTGTATGCATTAATTTATTTTTTTTATTTTTTTTTTATATCTAAAATTAGACTAACTTATGAGGAAAAAACATTGTAAAAGATCATAACCAATTTTATGCATTCAAAATGATTCTTCATTAATCTTTCACATAATTATTGTGATTTTATGATCCAGATTATAATTATGTGAAACTATTTCCCTTTTTTTTTTTTTTTTGAGTAAATGATGATAGTATAAGACGACAGCTATCTGTTTCCTTCTCAGGTTATTCAAATTAATTAAATTAATAATTAATTCCAATAATGGTAAAATTTATTTATAAAACCTCCATGGTAGGTCTGGGAACCTTACTGTCTAAAAATATTAAAATGCTAATTAAATAAATGTAAACTATAACTACTACATAATTTCATTGTATATTTCATCTCTCTTCTGGTCATTTTAAAATATTTGAATTTTAGAGTGTGCTCTGGCCACTCTGATTATTTATTTTCTTTTAATCAAATGAGGTCATGTTATAATTTATTTTTTAAGAAAAATATTAATAAATTGCACATTTTCATTATTTAATACTGTGTTTGCCATTTGATAGGCCATTTTATTGAAAACAAAAGGTGAGAACACATAAAATATTAGTGTAACGTTAGAGAGACAAATGTAAGTAGATGAGTGAGATATATTGTACCCGTGAATATTATAAATATATATCCGTGGAAATAGTACTGTACAATACAACAATGATCATCATCAATTCCAATTATATTATATATATAACTAGAAATATCCTCCTCAACATTTGTGACTCAAATCATAAAAAGCCGATAATAAGAACAATATATAGGGAGAAAAATACAAGAGAATAATGATTCCTTGACAATGTTTTGGGCTGGCCAAGATCAATCCATCACAACATTTGTAGAAATCAAATAAATTAGTTTAACGTATAAATAAGTAAGGCTAGTTTCAAGTAGTAATCACATGAAGGTTCTTTTTGAAGACAAAACCATAAGATCTAATGAGATAAAATGGACAATACATCTTGAATGACGGTCTCGTATCATGATGAATTGGACAATATATATATATTTTTTGAAGAAAAACTTGTTTGGGATAATCTCACCACCTCAACGATGAAACCTTTCATTTACATTATATCAATATGTCTCATCGTTTGTAATTGAGAATAACATAATATAATTGGATAGTTTCTTCGTTGACATGGTGAGAATGTTTCGCGTTAGTTTTTCTTTTCTTTCTTTCTTTCTTTCCTTGACCACCGTCCAGTTTAAATCTATAGAAATTCTACTTAAAACCAATAACATGGATTAGAGAAGTTTGTGTTACTTAATTTTCTCATCACACATCTACTCCACTGTAATTTTTAAATTATTATGCTCTTAATTATATTCATGGGGATTCCAATCCTTGTCAAAATTAAAAACTCATTTGATCTTTATCTCTTACATGAAACTGATAGTGATTAATTTGGATGTTTTTTGTAATCTATTACCTAATCTACCCTTCGATCTCCATGGTATTTATCCAAAAGGAATTGAGCACAAAACTGTCAAGATTCTGATTTTCTAAGCATCTCGTCATTTAGATATTAATTGTTACATCATGCCTAGTTAGCTAGCTTTAGGGTAGTTCACTTAATCCATTAAAACTATTATAATATAATCCATTTATGGTTCACAAAAAAACCATGTTTGCTCGCATGGAGACCAAAGTAGTAAGGAAGAAATCTTCCATAAAATGGTCTCTCCTATTGACAAATAGATATCTACTCCCAACAACTACGGAAATTCTCTCCGCACAACCCCTAAACCCACGACTTATCTATTTAAGGTTTATTTAAATTTGACTTTATTTTTTGTTATTTACATTATTCTACTAAATTTGTAATCATTTTTCAAATTGCCCCTCAGATTCCTGGAGCTGACCTCACCCCTATCACCATGGAAAAAGGGCTGCACACCACTTAAATTTAGATGGGTATACAAAACACATAATTAAATCACCTTTTGTACACGTGGATATACGTTTTTTTTTTTTTTCTAAAACATAATTATCACAGCTAAATTAGTGTCGGCATATAGCCATATATCTTGCACAATAGGGGCACAGATTTATGCTAGACATTTATGGCAATATTTCAAATGGCCATTTTCTTTCAAACCAAGTCCATATCAACAAGAAATCAATACAAACAATTGAAAATGATATGTTTTTCCAACCACCATGTGTAAACTCATGTCCCAAAAAATTGAATTGCGATATAAGTCTAGGTCACTGTTATCAACTTTTTATTAAAGAAAACGAGACCATTATGCCATCCTTGTCAAATCCTTTTCAAATATAAAACAATACTAGTGATTTAAGGATAAGATTTGAAAACGTTTATAAAAAAAATGCAATTTTTTTTTTTTTTTTTACTTAATAATATTTCGTAAGTAGTAATGTAGTATCAGTATTTTTTTTTTTACTAGAACATTTTTAATTAATAAATATTTACAAGATTTTTAAGGGGTATTATCACTAAAGTCCCTACTTTTTTATGAATTGTCACCTATTTAAACGTCTTTGCCATATTAATCACTTTAGTCCCTTGTTTTTTCAAAATACATCACTTTAGTCCATTTGACCAAAAAACTAGCAGTCAACTATAACAGAATGTGTAAAAATACAATTTTAACCTTTATTGTTATTTTTAAATTATTTTTTTTAGTTCCTCTAGTTTCAAAAATAGCTGGTCAACCCCTAAAAAAAATTAAAATGCCTCCATCAAGGATTGAATCTTCAACCTTAAAGTTAAAAGTCACAAGCTTCAACCAGCTAAGCTACTCTAGCTCAATGTTGAAGGTTTGTTGATTTAAATGTATATATAGTTATATAATTTGTTTAAACTAATTTAAATCTTTTATATAATTTAAAACAAACTCGTATTTAATAATAATATGTAAAAACATATTTATGAAAATGAAAAAGAAAATGACAAAACAAAAGGAAACCTAGAAAATCCAGAAAAACAAAACCTGCAATTTTTTTTTCTTTATTTTTTTGGATTTTTTTCTTTTCAAAAAATATATTATTTCAATTTGATAAAAAAAATAAAAAAATAAAAAAAAACCCAAAAAATCAAATCCCATAAATTGAAAATTTCTTTTTTTTTTCCTTTTGTTTTGTTATTTTATTTTTCTTTCTCATAAATATGTTTTTATATATTATTATTATATATTAGTAAAAAAATCCAAAAAAAGAAAGAAAAAAAAAATTACAGGCTTTGATTTTAAATTATATAAACAAATTATATAACTATATATATATACATTTAAATCAACAAACCTTCAACAATGAGCTAAAGTAGGTCAGTTGGTTAAAGCTTGTGACTTTTAATATGGTAAAGACGTTTAAATAGGTGACAATTCATAAAAAAGTAGGGACTTTAGTGATAATACCCCGATTTTTAATTATATCACAAAGTGTGTCCACATTTGTCTATAAAACCACAAAGTGTATGGAGACTCCTCTCCTATAGTGAAAATTACAGACTAGATCATTGTTTTAGCGATTGATATCATCAGATCCGACAAATACTTGAAGAAAATGATGATGAATGTCATTAAGAATTTACAAACAATGAAGACAAATATGCTGACTTGTTGAGTATTATTGATTTTGTAAACGTGTATAAATATATATATTTGCAAACTGGATCACTTGATAATGGTGGGAAAATGTTCCTCAGTACATTTGTAAACAACTTAAAGGAAGCTTGGGGCTATTCTAATTATAGATTTCAATTAATTTGTCGACCTCTTCTGGTTTGATCAATGACTTAATAATTCAGTTGTACCTTTCTCTTTTAATTTTTCAACTAAATAATTTTATTATTAAAAAACAGGGAAAAGAAAGGATGAATTGCATAATGAGATAAGTTGCTAATCAATTATTGAGTTCAAATTTGTTCTTTTTAAGAAACAATGAGTAGATGTGAGTTTTGGCTTGTAGAGTGAAGACCAGAGACGGGAGAGTGACCCAATACCTAACCAAATTAAAACTATCAACTCCTTGTCTTCAACTACAACTATGTATGTAAGACAAAGATGTAACACCTTTGCTCTCCTCTTTTGCTTCATATGGGGCCTTCTTCTATTTTTACTTCAAAGTTTCTTCTTTATAATTGCCAAATTGTACATCATCATCATCATCATATATATATATATATATATATTATATTGTTCTCTATTATGTGAAAATTTTGGGTGAAACGGTCTCACCATACGACCCTCACTCAAAAGATGACACATGAATAAAATAATATAGAGTAATACTATACAATCTAAATAATTAACTAAAATGATGTAATAAGTGAGTTGTCATCGCCATACAAATCATGGGATGGTGTGATGGTTAGTGAACAAATCACTTTCCACATTAGTTGGGTTGGTTTTTGAGCAATTTTTTTTTGTTGTTGTTGTCTAGCATTAATGAATATAATATATATATATATATAAATTTTCAAGTCAGTGCATCTTGATATGACTTCATGAGGATATTGAATGTGAGTCACTAGTTTTACATACTTTTACTCAAGTGTGTATGCATTTGTCTAAACTTCTCCATAATGAGTGGCTCGCATTCAATATCATGATAAAGTTATATCAGAATATCTTGACCAGATCGGGACTGTATATATATATATATATTGAAGTATTATTAGTAGGGGTGTGCGTTTTCGGTTTGGTTTGGGTTGAAGCTCAATGTCAAATCAAACCAATATGGATCAGTTTGACTATATTTCAACCCAAACCAAACCACTGTGATTTTTCAAATTGATTTAAACCAAACCAAAAAAGGTCGGGTTGGTTTGGATAAGTTTGTCGGTTTATATTTGAACTCAATTTTTTTTTTGGTACTATATTATAAAAAAATATTTAAATAAAAAATCATAACATAAAATATTAATTATATATATACACATGTATATATACCCTGATTAAAGACATGCTTGACAGCATCTATGCTTTTGAAACCCTAATACATTAATCAATCAGAAAAATTGTATCAAAACAAATAAATAAACTATAAAAGCTTACAGTAATCAGTAAAAGTTATAAAACCTGAACCGAATAGAAAACGTAGGTGGATTTTATATTTTAGTTTTATTTTCTAAAATATATGGTTTGGTTTAGGTTGGTGAATTATTTCACTCAACCCAAACCGAACCACTTTTAATTGGTTTGTCCAAAAGACAACCCGAACCACCCATTTTTTATATTTGAAATTGAACCAACCCAAACCTTATGAGTTGGGTTGGTCGGTTTGGTTTGGTTTGACGGTTTTTTGCACACCTCTAATTACTAGTGAATAATATATAATTAGTTTAATGAATTTGGATCATCTACTAATCTAATCTTTTTCCTATCCTTTTTTAAAGCTTGTGATTGGTTGTTCATAAAGTGGTTGTGAAAATAAATCATATCTTAATCACCTATTTATTGCAATACTTATGTTTTATGAGATTATGTGAGATCAGGAAAAAGATCATCAGAGGATCCAATTTATTGTATATAGTGTCCCTTGGGAATTCAAATGCCAAGCCTTATCATAGACACTTGGGCCCTAAGTAGAATTTAAATGGGCCGTACCCTATATAATGATTTTCATTTTTCAAGCCTGGTGTGTAAGCCCCATTATAAGTTTAAAATCTTAAATCCAATTCCAACCCAAAACAAAACTAATTGTCATAACCGCCAATAATCGAGGTGGTAATTTATTTATTTATTTTTATTTTTAAAGTAATACATAAATTCAGGTTTTTTTTAGGGAGATGGAGGACCTGAACTTACAATCTCATAGAACAGGTATGATGGATATACCACCGGACCAACCTCATTTCGTTACCAAGGTGGCAATTTGGGTTAACATATAGTGCTTTTTTTTTTTTGTTGTTGTGTGAAGAGGGAACTATTATTAAAAGACCAAAACAAACAAGACAACTCAACCAAGACAATCATCCTGGACATACCTCTCCACACATGGAGGGTAAGATTCCATCCAAAAAAAAATCCTCAATAATTGTCAAGGCCAATATTCCCATTTCTATGAGTAAACACAACCAAAGAACCAGCCATATCCCAGAGGCGATCTTTGATATCCGCAATTACTAAACCAATATCAGCACAAACTTGAGCCTCTAAGTTAATCAAGTTAACCACCCCCAAGGCATCAGATTCAATAGCAATCGGCTTTAAACCAGACTCTAGCAAAAATCATACCTCGCAGAATCACCATAGCCTATATAACTGGGAGAGAAAAATTTGTTCCCAGCTTTTGGGTACTTTCCGCCAACACCAAACCCCGACCTATTTAATTTTTTTATCAATCCCAAGACACAAGACCTGTTAAGTAACACATGCCATTAAAATAACATGTTACTTGTTGTGATTAGGGTCGTCAAAAACCCTTGCGGGACCCCAACCCACGGGTCCTTGCCACCATTAGGGGATTAAAAGTTCCTCATTTTAGAGGTGGGGGATGAGATATGGGTTCCCCTAACCGGAAATCCCCACTTCTGAATTATATTTTAATAATTAAAATTTTATTATATTTAACCTATTTTAATTTTATGGGTGACTTATGAATTGAAATTACTTGGCTAATTTAATTAATTTTACGTGCATAAATTTTTATTTTGATGGTTATATTTTTGTGAATGTTAAAATTTTATTATATTTTTAAAAGAGATAAAAATTTATATTTAACTGTGTTTTTTTTAAAGAGAACTTTTTGCTCACTCTCTTTCAAGGGAGGTAACCATTACCCCCCTCCCAAATGGATGATATGTATCCAGAGAGATAATCATGTTTAGACAAATTTATCCCTCAATGGACGCATGTCATCCATTTGGGAGAGGGTAATGCTTACCCCCATTGTAGGGGGTAAGCAAAAATGGACTCTTTTTTAAACCTAAAACGACACATTGACAACCCTTGCAATTATGACCTAATTAACCTATTATAGGTTTGTCAATTTAACTGTTTAATTATTTAAAATAATTCAAACATTGTTAACTTTATTACACAATTTCAATTACCCGTTCAATAGATAATAATAAGCAACTAAAATATAATCTCTATCCAAAATAAATCTAAAATGACACTCACAAAAAGTTAAAATACTTATCAGATAGGAAATTTTCCTATATCTAAAATAATTATGTCAAACAAAATTATTTAATGAGCTTAACAGGTTTATTCAATAGTAACCACCAAACCCAATAAAATTAAATCAAAATCGGCTAATTTCATATTGTGTGAAGCCGTGTTAGAGTGACATTTATTTTAACTATTTTGTGATGCATTAAACAGAAATCCAAGACTTATGTCTATTTTTTTTTTTTTTTAAAATGAGTTCAAACTTGAGACCTCATTCAATATTGAATATTGTGATTATCGTTCGACTATACTGCGAACATTTCTATACATACGTTTACTTTATTAATGTTGAATTGATTTATATATATTAATGTTGAGTCCATATTGCTTTCGTGTCGGTTTTAGATTTAAGAATTTAACGTATTGTATTATCGTACTACATATCTTAAATTGGACAAAACCAGTATTTTGTTTAGGTTGACCCGATTCATCTTGAATACTATATATATGATGATGATGACTGATAATTTGTCTGAACTACTAAACTAATTGTTGTCACACTGTCACAGTTTGGATTTGGATAAACACACAAATGTGATTAAATTATATTTGTCTGATTATATATAAATTATTGTAGTTAACTTGTAGGAATTATTTTTATTCCGGTTCATTGCAACCATACGAACCTGTCACCTGTGTAGGTCCCAGGAATCCTAAACAAAAACTATAAATTGCTATATTATATTATCTTTGGTGTATGTCTGCACCCGTAGAAGAGAATACATATTTATTAATAGAAAATATATTAAACGTATCTCTATTAAAAAAAAATCATATAGCTAGCTAGCTAGCGATATCATGCATGTATTTATAAGCATTAGTCTTCCTTCATCAACTCCTTAAAAAATGAAAGTAGATCATTATATAAAAAAAATTATAAAAGTGGAATCCAGCACCTTTTTTTTTGTGCGAAGACGAGGTGAAACGTTTCCACAACGTCATGAAATGTATTACACAACGTTATTTAATCGATTAATCGATTATCGTATTAGAAAAACATATATAATCCCATATATGTTCAGTATATGAAAAATTATCAAGTATAAAAATCTCACATATTTTTTTTGCACGAGATTCCAATATGCACCGATGTAAAATGATATTCAACTCCAAAACAAGTAAAAATGATTTGCCTTAGATTTAAAAAAAAAAAAAAAAAAAAGTCACAATTATCTGAATTTTATAAATAAAAACGATAAAAAGTACAGTACTTGGAGTTCTTCAGCGGAAATGTATGCTAGACATATATTCCAACTTGTATCCGTGACAATCGATAAATTGATAAACATTAATATAATTTTTTTTCATTTGACACATCATATGAATTTAATTAACATCTCATAACTCATAAGTTGAGATATGAATTTTTATTTTTTTTGATGGAAAGTTGAGATATGAGTTGAGATGTCTAGTATCACTCTTTGTGAAAATTCTATAAAAAAAAAGTTTCTTTGAAAATATTGGTTATCATTTTTATTGTAAGTCGTTTTCTAAAAAAGATCTTTCATTAGATTTGTTTTATTATTTTCTTAATTTTAAAACTTGATAGAAAAATAAAAAGGTTTTTTTTTTTTTTTTTTTTTTTTTTTTTTTGAGGCAATTATTGTAGCAACCTAATCTTGAATTCCACGTCTCTATATATATAAAAGACAATGTGATCAAATTCAAATCCACATTAATTATCAAGCATCAACCAAACTTAAGTCAGAAGAATCATTCAAACAAATATTTTAATTAGTTTATTCGATCAAACACTTTAGTATTATAAAAATATATATTTTTTATAGTTGTTATATTAAGATAGATAGATCATAGATCATCATAGATATATATATATATATATATAGATATGAAATATTTATTAATTTCTTATGATAACTTGTTGGCAATGTGTCTTCATTGATCACCCAACTATATAATTATTAAGCTTTATTGCATAAGTGCATAACTACATCTGGTCAGCCCAAATTCAGTTTTAATTTTTAATTTTTGAGCGGGTCAAAAAATGAAACCCAGAAAACAATTAATTGTAGTCTCTTTTAAAATTTCTAGATTGCTTTCTTTGAATATATATAATACATGTGTGAAACCAATTAAGACGTGGAATACATATAACTTGATAACCAGGTAATAATTTATAAATTAATATTGTGTAGTAAGTTTCTACAATTCTACCAACTTTTTTTAAAAAAATGAAAAATAAAAAAATAAAACAAGAGTCGTATCACCTCAATTAGGGATGAAAATCCGGGATTGTTTGGTTCAAAAACAGTAAATAGATTATTATTTTTTATTTTTAAATTTGAACACCTGCTGAGATGCACTGCATGTGCAGTCTGGAGGTAAAAACGGCCTTATATCTACGTATGATGAGATTCGAAACTCGAAACTTCAACCAATAACGTTGTCTTCCATCAATAATGTCAAAGGAGAGATGTACAGCACCTTTGGTAAGAGGGATGTCCATGTAAATGCTTTTGGAAAACTAAGATATTTCGGGTTGGATTCTCGGTATATATATATATATTTAATATACGAAGTTGCAACTTGCAATGTATTTTTTACAAGTTTAGTGCTTGTGGAAATTACTAATATGGTTTTGAATGTACTTAATTATGTTGTTCAAATATAAAACTTTTTGTCACAAACATTAAAGAACTATCTATGATCATCATCACCATCTCCTTCTCTTTTATTGTTTTCTTCTTACAATACACAAAGGAAAACAAAGTAACAACCCTGTGTATCATCTCATTAATTATAAAAAAAGGTCTTTCATTATGTTTCGTGTAAAAAATTGAACAAAATAAAAATAAAAATTCAGCGCTAAAATGAGAAACAAGTCCTGTGTGAACATGTAGAGCTATTCATGAAGAAGGAAGAGACAACAATTGCAATTCTCAAATAATATATCTGAATCTGAACCAACAACTTAGTATATATATAATAATCTTATGATCAGCTAGAACAAAGAAAAAACACAGCTCTTGTCTCTTTCTTTTTTTGTGTGTTTTAACTTTTAACTTTCTTAGAAACTTGTTCTAGCCTGATATAGTAGTATATCAGTACAAGATGATCATCTGCCACTCGTAAAAATATTACATATACATGATCAAATGTCTCTGCAGGACATTGATATTGAATTGTGACAGAATTAAGGTATAATAATCATCGATATTCATCGTTTTCTGGCGATCGAGGTATACATGATCAGCTGATTGATGCTGGATTTTTTTACCAGCCAAAAGTATATATCAGGAATTTTAATTTTTATAAATATCAAAAGAATTCATATACTCCTGGAGAAGACACAGCAATATTTTGTTTCATTACCTGTGATGGAAGATATATATGTATATATATATATCTATTACACGCCGCTATGCAAGCTGAGGCCTAACTGAAGATCCAATGATTTACAGTTTTGGTTTGTTGAATTAGCAGATAAAGGGGAAGGCTTGATGATAACAGCTGCAGGGCTATTGATCATATCTCCAGAGGATGATGATCTATCGGTATGTGTCGTGAGAGTGAACGTACACGATTCTTGTTGGAAAGGTATCATGTTCATGTTGTGATTATTATAACTATACCACTTTGATGATGATGATGCCTGATCTAATTGATCTTGATCATGATGATGATGATCGTACGGATTGAAGCTTATCTGAGATTCTTCATAGAGAGTGAACTGATGATGATGATCAGCTGGTGAAGTAGTAGTATAGCTGCAAGAAGGATCATAGAACCAAGCAGTAGAATTAGCATTAATGTTTTGCAAAGGTTGCAGATAACAGTTGATGCTAGCTTTCCTGGCTTGAAGTTGCAACCTTTTCTTCTTCATTCTCTCCTTCTTATGTGCATTTTGGTGACCCCCCAAAGCTTGTGAGTTTGCAAACTCCTTGTAACAATATTGGCACTCAAACTTCTTCTCATGATCACCTGCTTGTTGTTGATGATGATCACCTGTAGTAATAATTGAAGTAGTTGTAGTACTACTACTTTTGATCTCCTTATTACTGTTAGATGATGAAGAATTGACACTGATCTGATCATCATCTCCTTCACTGGATCGTTGATCATTAATGTTGATGATCAGGTTATTATTGCTTGGATTGATCAGCTCAAACCCAAATAACTTAACCTTCTTTTCAACAAAAGATGAGCCACCAGAGACATTAGACAATTCTTTTTCTGTCTTCATTGATGAAATGTACTGAAAAAGAGAAGAAAAAAGAATTATGATGATATTTTTGTTGAGTTGTTTTTGGCTTCTCTTCTTTCCTTTTTTTATAGTAAACTTCTATGGCTGGCTTCCAGCTATATATGCATTGCAATTGCATCTCAAATAGGGATTATAGTTTTTTAATAATTAATTATGATATATAAACAGCATAACGTACTCTCAAAGGTCATAAAAAAAAATTAAACAGATAAAAGAAAAGTCAGAACAGAGAAGCCATCTCATGCAATATTGGTTGATTTATTTATTTATTTTTATATATTTTTGTATTAGTTTTTCAAAATTGTAGTAGATACACCTCCAACTTTCTCCATCAAAGAGGATTCAGTGTGCTTTTTTTTTAATGAGGGATAATTATGGAAAAGAAGCAATATAAATGTATAAAAAAACCAAGCAATTATGGTACCACTTGTTCATATATAACATATATTCCATGCCTGATGGCTAATGAGAAGAAAATTAAAGTATGATATTATATTAATTAACTACAATATTAATATATTTAATAACAAAAGTCAAAGATAGATGGGATATGTAATCACCTGATGGGAAGAAAAAAAATTAAAAAAATAATAATCTAACTTTGCAACAAATCTCTCACTGTACTTAAATGCATATCTAAGAGATGATTATTTTACTAACTAGACCAACTAATGAGTAAGTGGATTCACAAATTGTCCTTTATATCCAAGCTTATCATCATAAAATAATGCTAATAAAATAGGTTGTGGTTGCCCAGTCCCATCCACTAAATGTTATAAACTGTAGAAATGTGATTATTCAGCAGATTATGAAGCTTCTCAGCAACCCACAACAATTTTTTTTATTTTTAAAAAAGGGCCAAATATGTCAATCTTGACTATGTTTTTTGCAAAAAATAATAAAGCTATTATGGTTGCTGGTAAACAAGGGAATATAAGAAGTGGAGAATGATGTAAGCATATATACTAATAATGGTCTTCAATGAGATCTGGGCATATCTTCTTTGAGCAGGCAAGCTTATATTTTATACCCAAAAGCATATGTTTTTCTGGTGAATCAAGTCATCAACTAATATAAATATTATTGTATAGTTAAGCAAAGCAAAGCAAGGCATATGTGTTGGACAGTTGTTCCTAGTTGGGACCCCACATGTTAGAAACTAAATCAGATTTTGTTGTTGATTCCAATATTGTCTCTAACCAGATCTTCAATTGGTAGACTTCTTCACCCACCAATAGAAAATCTCTCATGCTCATCAATACAATTCAATTCCCACTCCTTTTTTTTCTTTTCTTTTTTCTGTCTATTCAAATTACTTTCTTGCTTTAGGAGAAGAATTCTAAGTAGGCATGCTGTCATCAAGCAATATATCACTATCCTAACAGCATCTTCAATGCTCTGTTAAATTATTGTACTAATACTAAAATTTAGCATATAATACAAAAACCATCCTTTAATACAGTGATAAATGATTTGTTAAATTTGACATTTAATATATTATGTACCAAATTTGGTACACAATATAGCATATGCTAAATTTGACACAGTAATAAATATTTATTTTTTAATTACAAAAATATCATTATATATACATTAAATGAAATAATCAAGGTATTAATAGAACTTTACATTTGAGCATTAAAAGAAATAATGAATACATTAATGGTAAATGTTTACTTTTATAATTTTAATTAATAAAATAATAAAAATAGCATTTTAATGTACATTGGAGTACAATACTAAATCGGCGTGCCAATTATAGCATTTTACTTTCTTTTTTTTTTAATACAAAATTTGGCTTTGGCTTTGGTATTGGTATTGATATTGACATATGTATTGGAGATGGTCTAACATGTGGAATAAAATGAGGTCATCATGTGTATATATATACACACACGTTTTCAGAGGTGTAACTCAGTTGGTAAATAGACGAGTTTAAGGTTTGGACAGATAACTTCCTAGTTAACGGTTCGAAACCTACCCATAGCAAAAAGCTTCAAAAATAAATTATCTAATCTAAATAGGTGGATAGATAGATAGATGCTGTAAATATATATATATATATATATGGTTTATTGTGCTTGGTGGGTGGGTTGGCTGATTGATTGATTATTTCAGCTCATTTCATTTCATACATCTATTGGACTAATAGAGGATCAAAAATTTAAGATGGTCCCTACCATCATCAGCCACACTCCCCACAGATCCCCAATTCTCATCCAATCTATATAAGATCTTTCTTTCTAATTAATTATCTTCTAGACAACTCCAAAATGGAATTTTAAATATAATTATACAAAAGAAACCACAGAGTGCCAAGATTGACTAATGCAACAAGATTATATATATAATTTATCATTTGATTATATATTAATAATCAAAAGCAACAACAGTAATCACAAATCAAGACTTTCCTTTAAAAAAAAAAAAAAAAATAAAAAAAAAAAAAAAAAATCTCAAATCAAGACAAAGCTTGGGTTGTTATAAGAACTTACCTTCTCCTTTAGAATATGTATCATCAATACATATCAACCTTACCATCTTTACCGGGTTGACGATGACCTTTTCTGGACAAATGATTTTCCTCCTTGTATTAGGAAAGCTGTTCAGTTAGAATTGCCTGTATACTCCAGTTTTCCTGTTTTATGGTGTCTATTTATCTCAAAAATAAATAAATAAATAAATAAATAAATAAATAAATAAATAAATAACCTTACCATGTTTTACATACATTTTATGTCCTCTTCTATTCTATTCTGTTCTGTCTGCAGTATGAATCATGATGTCTACCAATATCTAAAGCCTCTTTAGTCTAAAATATCTGCACATGTGCACAAAATATTACATGAGAAATGATTGATGGAAACTTTGTAATGTAATCACTAACATTCTATAGAGTTCACAAGGCCTTTAGAGATGAAAAATACCGCACATATTTCTTTTTTGCCTCATGTTGATATGTTTGCAGTACCATATACTATTTGGCAAGATGAAAAGTTGCCCTCAAAGATAAGCAGTCATGTCATGGTGGGGAAAGTATAGCTAGTGTGGAAGCCACTTGTGAAATTACTGATCCTTCTAGTGGGAAAAACAGTAACTAGATACCACATGTCAACCGTCATGCAAACAATCATTTTATAGGGAAACTTGTAAAACACAGAGCAGCCATATATACAAATGGCCTCTTGCCTTGGTGGTTGGAGTCTCCCGAGGGATGTTCCACCACCAAGGTTCCATTCTTGGTATGTAAATATTTGTCCCATCTTTAACATTTAAATCCCAAAGTGTGGGGAACCCTCTCCCGATTCAGTGGGGAGCAGCCCTCTCTCTAGTTGTGAGAGTTGTAGTCTATTTGTACCCTCTCCCTGATAGTGGGAGTAGTATTCTGGGTCATGCTTGTAAAGTCTAATCTTGCCGGGTCCCGTCTACAATTGTAATTGTAATTCAAAAATAAAGAGCAGCCATATATATATATATATATATAATTAATTAGTGATGATAATTAAACATACATAGCATTAGCAAGCTCATTAAAGGCTTGATTATGAATATATATATATTTAATACACCAGCAACAATGCAACTTAGCAAATTCAGGACACCCCATTGTTGGGTATGGTTCAAATTTCCAAATGGTTACCAAACGGGATTCAACCAAAGTGGAGACTTTTTGGAGACGTGGGAAACGTTTGGAAGTATGAAATTGTGTTTGAGGGAGGCTTGAAGACTAATAAGAACTGAAACGGCTAAAGGGCACTGTCCATAGCACTGTGCATCAGACTGCGGTCTAGGGAGCATTGTGCCTTAGACTTTGTTTGGTAAGAGGGAGAGATGGAGGGAGGGAGAGGGTTGGAGGTAGAGATGCATGTTTGGGGAATGGGGATGGATATAGTTCTCTCCATCCCCATCCCCACTTCCCAGACCCTTCCCCCATTCCCCCCCCCCCCCCCCCCCCCGTTTCCCCATTTCCCATTTCCCCATTTCCTTATTTGACTAAAAACTACAAATTAAATTTAAAAAATAAACATTCCATTACAAATACAAAATAAAATTCATTAGTGCATTTTATATAAAATGTGTATATATACTTAGGGAGTTAGGGTTTTCAAAGAATAAAAAAAAATTAAAAATATATATTATAATTATATTTATATATGTTTGGGGGAAATGAGGAAATGAGGATGGGGGACCTCCCCCCCATCCCCATCCCCATCCCCATCCCCATCCCCATTTCAATTTGGGGATGATTTTCATCCCCATCCCTCCCCATTTCCCAATTTCCCCATTTTTCCTCAAAAGAAAAATCCCAAAATGGGGATGGGGACGGGGACGGGGACGCGGGGAATTGGGGCCCCAGTGAAAAATGTGCATCTCTAGTTGGAGAAAGAGCTCCAATACCTTGTTTAGTTGGAGGGATAAGAGAGAGAAGAGGAGAAGATGAGGGAGAGATGATTTTTCCGGGCCTACCAAAAGGAATTCACCCATCATTGGGCGGATGAGAAAGGAGGGAGAGATGATTGGAGGGAAATGACTATAATGCCCTCCAATTTTTTATTGCCCTCCAATTTTTTAAAGGGTGATATAGTAATTTTATAAATTATATACCAATCCATCCATTCAACTCTCTTTTGAATATCAAACAACATGAATGATAGATGTTATCCTCTTTATCCCTCCTACTCTCTCTCTCTTTTAATTCATCCATCCCTTATACTCTCTCTCCCTCATACCAAACATAGCTTAAAGATAGCAATGATGTGCCTTGCGCTATGCAAATACACAGCGGTAAGGACAACGGTCATATTCCAGTGGATAATGATATCCAAACCGTTGTGGGTTTGATAGCGGTGGAGAAACGATTTGGGTGATGCAGCGCATGGATCACGATTTTCTGAGCAATGTAATTTCAGGTGACGTTAACACAATATAGAGAGCAGGTGGCCAACCGTGATTCAAACTGTAGTCAATTATAAGCATGCGTGAACTAGGAAATATTAGCGGAAAATGAAGTATTTTGTTTCTAGAAGTTCTTGTGCCAGAAGGAAGGGGATTTCTCTTTGCGTGAAACAAGAAGACTTGTGCACAAAAGGAAATAATATTTATGTGGAACAAGAAAGTCTTATACGTATAGGAGATGGATTTCCTTATAGGTTTAAACTCCATATAAATCATATAAATAGACCATAATAACTAGGTTATTGTGTGTGGAGAAAAATAGCAAATATTAGAGAGATCTCAAAAGAGTGAGCATTGAGTGTAATCGGGTTTGGGGTATTTTAGAGAGAGAATTATGAGTGTGTGGTTGTAATAGTTTACTACATAGTGGAACTTTCTTTTGTCGTCATGACGGCCGTGGTTTTTCCCTGTTCTTGGGTTTCCACGTAAAAATTATTTGTGTTGTGTGTGATTGGATTTGATTATTTCTTCCATCTTGTCTTTCCTCATTATTGTGTTTGTTTGTGGTCTATCCGGCAACGCTTCTGTGTAGTGATTGTTTGCTAACACCCATCTCTCAAAAAATTAAAATAACTTAGAAGGTATATGAAATGAAACAGCTTTTATTTTTTACGGTATCTATCTATCTACCTATCTAGACCAATTTATCATTTTTTTTTGGAAGCCTTTTGCCATTTGTAGGGTTTGAGCTATAGACTTGGGAGTCATTTGACCAAGCCCCAAGCTCGTCTATCTACCAGCTAAGCTACGTATTTGAGGGCAATGAAACAACTTTCAATCTTAAACGATTATGGCTCGTTTGGCTCACTATATTGGATTGTATTGGACTGTATTATCATTAATACAAACCTGTGTTTGGTGATACACTGAACTATATCGTATTAGGTTATTCCTATATGACTTTATTGAATTTTATTATATTATAAAAATATAATATTTTTAAAAAAAAATACTTAATAATTAATTTTAAATATCCTTACCATGAATAAATCAATAAATATTTTTTATATAAAAAATCAATAAATATTTATTTTAATTGAAACAAAAAATTTAAATAAAATTTTCCCATGTATTTTGAAATTATAAAAAAATATATATTAATAACATAACAAATATTTTATCAATATTCCATATTTATTGAAAAAAAAAATGAAAAAAAAATTGTTTTTTTTCTGATACAATACAACCTAATACCACAAAATATAATGTATTAGTTAATACTGTGTTTGCTATATTAGACAATTAAAATGTAATAAAATAATATAATACAGTGTTAATAAAATGTAATAAAATAATACAATTATTACATTTTAATTGCATAGTATAATACAATCCGGCCAAACAAACGAGTCCTTAGTGATTATTGCCAATTCCAGTACTCACACAGTAACATGTTTAGGCAGGATTCACAACTTCGATCATAATGATTGGACCAAGCATTCCATTTATATAATTGACTAATGTATTATTATATAAATCATCCATTAATGCTACCACTTAATGCAGGAAGCCTGGAAGAACCTTTGCATTATGGCTGATATGGCATATATAATTATATAGTGAAATGATGAAACTACAAAGTGCAGACATGTCAAACACCCATCACTAAGTACCAACAATTAAGCTGATGATGTTATCACCTACTTATCAAACAAACAAGCAAAACAAGTTGGTAGAATTATTGATCAATAAAATAGTTTAATCTAAAGCAAGTTTGACCAATCAGTAATCTTTAAGTGGTGAAACACGATTATACAAGTGGATAGGCTAGGCTTTTTCTTGGCAAATCAATCAGGTCCTCCATATGAGCGCGGAAGTTGCTCGTTTTCTAGAAGCAGATTGGTTTGTCAATTTCAAGATAAAATAAAAGACGTGTGATGAAAAATATGATTTCTCATCACTGTTACTTGATACAAATATAGTTGACATGGACAATCAATTTTGACATGCTATGATCAAGAGGCAGCAGCAGCCTCACACAGTACAGTCACACATGAAAACCAATCAAACGAAACAAAGTCACAGGTGATGACAAATATTATGTTAAGAAGTAAAAACAAAGTAAACAAAGTACAACTATGTATAGACAGACAACTAACCAAGATAATTATAAAAGCACTACGGAAGCTATCATGATTACCAGTGAAGAAGAAAGCACTTTGAGTACAGTAAAAACTAATAATTTTGATTATATTCATTGTTCGAAGACAGAAAGCAGAGATTACGCAGAAGTTGCTTATATATATATATATATATATATACTGGAAAGAGAAGAAACTCACAAGTCAGAACAAAATGTATGGATGTTTCCTGGAGGGTGTGCTTTTTTTTTCCATCAAAATAGAAAGAAACCTGATCTTTGTTGACAATCTAAGGACCGAATCCCACCCACCCCATCTGAGATTCTGAGCTTTCAAAGCTAATATCCATGTTTCACACCTTTTTTTCAATATAAAAAATTTCTTCCACTTCCATATTTTTAAACTTCTCCGGTTGGCTCACGGGCCACGGCACCTCACACTTTAGGTTTTCATCCAATTTCTAAATATTATAATGGTTAAAAAACAAGACACGAATTACGAAACTTTAAGGATACTTTAACTCGGTGATAATTATTTTTTTATCATGCACAAGTTAGTCAAGTAAATTTTGGACAATTCTGTAATTGTATTTCTTCAAAACTATAGCGAGACTTATGATTGGTGGACATATGGTTGGTAATTTTATTCTAAATGTGTTGTAATCATATATAAAAACTAAAATAGACATAAAATTGAACCGAATTAATATCGAATTATTATGTTTTATTAAAGATAATTATAATTTAAAAATACTCGGTAATATATATTTTTAGATAAAACTAAGGTCACTATCCCTCCTAGTTTAAGTTTGAGGATACAGTTCTCTTGTGCTAAAAAATCCTAATTTTCTTTGAAAAATTATTTATATTAATTTTTTTGGTTGAAGAAATTGTGTTTTAATTTATCTAAGTTTTTATTGTTTAAGAGAAATGAGGATAAATGTGTTTACATATTAAATTAATAAGAGTAACATTTTTACTTGATTCTCAAAATTTGCCAGAGGAAGCTAAAATCATTTAATAATCACTTCCAAAGTATTTTACTAAACACCTTTAATATTAAAATTATGAAAAAAAAAAGTAAAAGAAGCTAAACTCTACTGTTTAAAAACAATGCCAAAGGGGCTCCAAATTCTCAAAAATAAAAATAAAAATAAATAAATAAAATAGCCCATCCTCTCAAGTGCACATTTACACTGATCCAAGATCAATGAAAAGTGAAAACCACTGCAGCATGGTAAGACATGGTACACTTCCGAACTAGAGAGAATATAAACACGAATCCTGGAAATTTCTACATAAAATTCATTGCTCATATAGTCATGATTGCCCAGAATCAGATAAATGATTATTTAGTACACGAATCTATCATCCATCCATCGCGAATAGATTCCAAAATATTACAAGTGTAAGAATTAACACACCAGGTTATACCAAATGCAACCCGACAATTTATAGGTAAAGAAGAAACCGAAAGAAAAACATTCTACATTCCAAAATTTCTGCCATTACCTATCAGTATTTGAAGACAGAGTTGATGACAAAAATGTATTTTAAGTGACTCATCATCCCATTAAGAGAGAAATACATATGGATATCACTTTCATGAAAAAAAAAAAAATTCCAATACGAGCTCCCATCATGAGTGCTGCTTCTTGCGTGCCAATACAGCAAGTAGAATCTTTTTTCTAGGACCCTGCAAATCAAGCCACCTTTGTTAGAATCGATCTATTAGTGATTGTAAGTGTCGTGTAAAAACCGATCATGTGGATGGAGAGAAAAAGAGAGAGAGAGAGAGAGAGAGAGAGAGAGAGAGAGAGAGAGAGTCACAGACACTACGACAAACCAAAAAAATAATCAATAGAGTGCACATTTTCCATTTTAATTCTCCACCTATTTTGTAATTTAAAATAAATGTATAATATAAAACCATCACTTAGTAAGAATTCATGTATGTCCAAATCCCAATTCTCCAACTCATTGAAACACCATAACTGTAAACAATAAGGATCCTGAGGCAAAACCCATAAACCTACCCCGAGCCATACAAGTTTACAGTGGGATGACAAAAATGGTCCGTAAATCTAGCTGTATGAAATGTAGTGCGATACAATACCGCACTCATAAAACTACAACAGCTTAAGAAAGATTCCTTCCTCAGGTGGCTCGCAAAGATATAAAACTATACTCAAGGTGAAAACATGAGATAAAAATGACTCTAGAAAAGGTAGCAGTCTAGCAGACAACAACCGACTTTACTGTTCATCTGGTCCCACTAATCTTAATACATTATTGAGAAATGAGAAAATGTCAAAACTGACTACGGAGATGTTTGTATATTTATGCAATTTAACTAAGAACATATAGAATAACATACACATGCTTCACTACTCAATATTGCAAATGCAAGCCCACTAAACAAAATAATGTTTGACATGCCAAAAATCTTAGAATAAATAAAAAACATTGAAACTGTGAAAACGTAAACCACTAAAGTTGAACCACATCCTGCAGTTAACAAATGCCTAAGCAACATACGGAAAGGAAAAATGTATACTTACCATAGGTATTCCCAGCTCTTTGAGGTCATTTTCTCCCATCTGCTTCAATGCAGTCATATCCACCTGTGTTACGGATCAAATACATAACAGAACATCAGCAGGAATTCTTTCAGCGAGTACGTAATTCTTCTTCACCACATCGCAACAATGCTAACAGTTCTAATCAATCAATTTTTAACTGACATGAAGTTAAAATTTTCATAAGATAAAACACCTACAGAACCAAACACCAATCACTAATCTTTTCTGGTTCTGCAATATACTCTTAGCACAACACCTGTAATAAATATGTATATGTGTGCATAGACAATTTAAATGAATCACTTTTAACCGGATGTTCTATAACGAACCTTGCACACTTTGAATAACTGATGCATACGCTCACCATGTTACCTACAACATGGGGTCCTCTCAACAATGGTCATGTCAACATGCCATGTAATTAACTCTATTAACTATGTGAATGGATGTTCGAATTAACACATGTTTCACTACTATATATCATAATTAATCTTGTATGATTGTAGAGATACCTAAATTTCGAGTATTGCTCTCAAAATACGAGTTCAATTTGAATTACTGAAGCTACAAGTGGACCAAATCCGTATTTTTCCTCTATATAATGCTAACTTATCATCGGGGATAAGAAGCTTTTTTTTTTTTTTTTTTTTTAAATTATAATAATGAAAAACCATGTGAGCATGCCCACAGCTATAATTGACTTCTGCACTGTATATTAATTAGATCAATAACAACAGTACACCAAACTGAACAAATTAACCAAAAACAAAGGAATTCAAGTTAACGATGTAGTCATGTAGAAGATCAAAACTTATATAACATAGCAAATGAATTCCACATTAAAGACAAGTCACACAAGATATGTCCTAAAATTAACTTTGTGACAATGATGTCTTCTCAAACCTCTAACATGATCTGCCATTAGAGTCAACAGTCTTATCTGGTAGAAAACAAAATAATTACAATAATATGCCTCTTCAAATCTCACTTTAAATTGGCTTGTGCAAAACAATAAGAAACAAATTAAAGACGATGAACACCTTTTGGAAAATAAAATAAAATGTAATCAGTAATCCTATATTTATTCACATTTGTTCTCATTTCAACTACAAGGAATAAATGAACTAATCAAATTGCTAACCTTCATGCATTACCTAAAATCACAAGATTTAGCATGTCATCAAGAAAAGCACAAAATTCCCAAAATGGCTCTACGTTTACTTAACAAAGATTTAATCGTAGGAAAGAACAGGATAACATACTTCCTCAGCCTTAAAAAGAATGGCATATTTTCCCAATCCCAGCGAATGTAACAAGCCATCAACAGTTTGTTGTTCTTCACCCTACAAGTGAATAATGAAAGGAAAAGGTTGGAAGATCCATGTAATCACTATCATTTACATACGAATAGAAGTAAATTAAACTGCAAAAAGGAATCCTCTGAAGCCAGTCAGCCACAATATGAGCAGTAATTCATCAAGAAACTTTACAACTCATTGACTACTGATTACAGGACAGCCTTGTAAATCTTGATGGTATAAACTGTTAGGTTGAAGAGTGATGACCAGATAAAGAATCAATGTCAACCAATAGTAAGGCCATATTCTGTCAGCAAATTTGACATGACTTGTCTGACACAGAGCAGCCTTTCTAGTGCCAATGACTACCCAAGTTCCAAAATTTAAGTAATTCTTTTGTCAAATACAAATTGGATTATCCAACTCAGCACACCAGATCAATCATCATGAAATCAAAGAGATTGCATGATTTTTAAATTTCTACAAGATCTTCCTTTCTTGTAGCAAAATTACATGGGGCTCAATAACAAGCCAGATTAGAACAGATGGCCAGTCTTTGAGCTTCTTATTCAGTCCCTTGAGACCTTCTTATTTCTTTTGAAGTAGGACATCATAACTTTCAGAGCTCTTTAAACACAATTAATACCTCTTTCTTTTCCTTCGTCATGTGTACTGCTGAGCATTTGGAATCACAATTGAGACTGATTTTCATTTCATGCCATAAAAATACATTAGTTTCAAAAAATATATCTACAATCTGTAACTGCATACAGTTTCACTTCATTGTCTGGGGATTTTTCTAATTGATGAATAACAAGCTTTAAAGCACATTTAATGAACTATTAATATAACTGTAAAAAAACTACTTCTTAATGTTAAAAAGCTCTCTATGACATACAAACACTCCTATAAAACTAGTGAGGACAGAAATAACAAAATATCCAATTAACCAATAAAAGAAACTATTTATCAATCAGCTTTTCAGGTAGTACTCTCTGCAGAATGTAAGGGAATATATTTGTGTATATGTGTGAAAGCAAAAGGCAAGTAACCCATACTGTGTATGAACTTCTCTGTACAATGCCGGTTGGCGGAGGCAATTGACTCCGAAGTGGTGGGGCTGGTTGTGCAGGCTTTGCAGATCCAGTAGGTAATGTAGGATTTGTCATGTAAGCTGAAGTACTCACAGGCCTCTGATTGCTATGGACATCTTTGCTCATATATGGAACTGTTCTCACATCATCATATGTTCTGCTAACTGGCCTTCTCTGTAGTTCCCCTGCATTCCTTGGGGGGGACAGACCCCTAGAAGTACCTAAAATTCTCTCTGGGGATCTTCGCCTTATATGATCCAAAGTCCAAGCAGAATAAGAACCTCTTGCCGAGCTCATTTGGGGCAAATCATCTGCACTTCTTGTTAGAGGGATTCTTCCCAAGATACTGGTTTCATTCAATTCAGGCAGGCGCTGCCGTGTACCAAGACTACTATGTGGGGGCTGCCCAGTCCTTGATAGTTTTTCACGGAGGTCCATGAATTTTATGTCATCATCACTCTGACCTCTTTTAACAACATTCTTTTTCATGAGTTTGTAACGAAGGTCACCTTTTCCAATGCGAACATCTTTAGTTATTCAAAAGCACCAAGGTCAGAAATCCGAAATCAGTTCAAAAGTTCAAGAAATTATTTTTGCAATGCAGTTAAAAGAATAATTACCATCCACACCATTAGTACTGAGACTTGAAAAGCAACTATCCCCTCTTAGGCTGCAAGGAGTAGAAAATAGATATTAAGAACATCCCCTTATGCAAGTAACATTGACGAAATAAATGGGAAAAATAATTATGAACACAGAATGCTGCTCTAAAGACTCCAACTCTTTTTTTCTTTCGAACAAATCCGTTCCATATACTAGCGCTCAACACTTTCAATTTTAAATAAAACCTATAATACCATGAAACTCTTGGTGCAATTTTGAAACTCTAAAAATACAAAATGCACAGGCAAATACAAAAAATGAAGGGATGTGTAGATCCCAGACTGGGGAGTAAATTGCAATTCAGAAACTAAAAGCAGATATAGAACAAGAAAAACACACCGTTTGTTGTTGACTTGGGAATTATCTAAACTACTTCCTAATCTATCTCTCACAGATCGCTTACTTCCAACACCCGACGGGGTGTCAGAAAAATCAACATCTGATACATGCCCAGCCCTCTTCACCACCTGCAAATTCATTACTGCGAATTAATGCACATATGAAGTATAGCAAATAAACACAAAGTTAAGCTTATAGTACTATCATGACAGACCAGAACATGGATTCAATTGCCAATTTAATTGAGGAAATGAAACACGATTTTACTCCTGGCATTCATGTTGCTTAAGCTATAGACTTCCCTCGAACTCAGTTTAGTAAGATTTTCCATTCATCAATGACCATGCGGTGATTACATGTTCCGATAACATTGCCCACACTTTCCAGGAAACTAAACATACATCAAACCAAGAACAACAATAACTCAAAAAAAAAAAAAAAAGTTCCCCTCAATCTAACAGTATAAAACGAAGAAATTAAAAGAAATCAAAGCAAGTAAATTCAATACTAACAATCAAAAGGAGCAATAGCAATAATGAGATACACATGAAAAAAAAAAACAAAAAACAAAAACAAAAACCCTAGCATCCAAAAAGCGAGCGAGAGAAGAAAAACGAAGAAGTACCTGGCCACTACGTCCAAGAGTAATAGTGACTCTACTTCTAGAAGTTTCTGCCATGATCAAATCCAAAAAACCCTAACAAAATTTGACCAATTAATCGATTCTGTGTATTGTAGAATCAATCGATACACGAACCATCATTTTGTTCCCTCGTTTTAATTGAAAAACCGAAAAAAAAAAAATCCCTAAGCTACTTAACAAAACAAAAAATTCATGAAATCGGAAGGAGCGTATTTTTTTTAAAAAAAAAATTGTTTCAAAAGAATCAAAATAAATAAATAAAAATAGCAAGAGAGAGAAAAGAAGGGGAAATAACTAATAAGAAATGTGTGAAGAAGAGAGGAGTGGAACTTTACTGTAGGCATATTACACGAAACGCAGCTCACGATTGTCCGTCGATCGTGTGATCAGTGTCAATTTGAGACGTCTGATTGGGGGATTTTGACTGATTATCGGACACCCTGGCTCTATTTGTTGACTTGTACTATTTTTTTTGTAAGTAGGAAAATTACCAAACAAGTCCGGTATATTTTTAGTAATTTCAAATATTTTAATAAGACTTATTTAATGTGTGAATAGGGTTAGCGAAATAAACTTCAGATTTCAGAACCGCATCAACTAAAAACCAAAACACTAATGTTAGTCGGTCTAAATTTTTTGCTCATAAACCAACCCAAATGATCTGGTAAGGGATTTGTTCTTGTAATATCATTCACCGTACTACCCAATGATTTATGTGGTGATGACAATTCGTCTGTTACATCATTTGGATTAATTTTTTGTGCTGTATAATATTACTCAAACCTAAATTGACTCAAACCTAAACTAAGTTTAAAATTATCAAACCTACATTAATTGTAGGTTTGTTATGGATTCGGACCGAGTAAACTTTAGACCCATAACATGAACCAGTTATGGGTCTAGTCTAGTTTGGGTTTGGACCCCGGATTTTGTCAACATGTCGCGTGAATTAGCTTATGATATCATATTGCAATACTTTTTCTTATCTTTGCAATCATAAAAATAAAATAAAATTCAATTTTTGTCAACATGTCGCGTGAATTAGCTTATGATATCATATTGCAATACTTTTTCTTATCTTTGTGATCATAAAAATAAAATAAAATTCAATTGATTGTTAATCGGTTTATGTTAAGTATGTGTTTGGTATGGCTTATTTAGAGGCCAAAAGAGCTTCTTTAAGGTTAAAAGTTGTTTTCAAGGTTTTTTTTTTTTTTTTTTTTTTTTTTTTTTTTTTTTTTTTTTTGGCAAATCTTCAAAAGAGGTTTTTTAATATTAAAAAAACTATTTTTTTTGTTTATTTGGATTCCCAAAAATATCTTTTTAAGCTTTTTTTTTTTTTTTTTAATACATAAACATTGTCTTAACTACCCTCTATGAAACTTAAATATTCCATCATGTACCTATTTTACTACAAAACTTAAATACTTTATCTATACTTTTTTTGTTGTTGTTGTAATTTATGACAATCAAAATCTTTTTTTAAAATATATTACCAAACAATCTACTAACTTAATAATACTTTTTAAATTGAATACCAAACAATATACAACTTTGGGGCAGGATTCATGACCCCATTTTTTTTATACAATTTTTGACACAACTTCTTAGCCATTGGATCTTGTTTCTTTTAATGGATAAGATTTATTCTCTTTTTCTTTCCTTATTTATTACACATATTGTCTCTCACCTAATTAATTATTTATCTCTCCATAATATTATTATGTTATTAAATTCTCTCACCTTAATTAATTTTAGGAAGCCGATATTGACACCCATAAATATGATAAGCACACCCATATTTTAATAAAAAATTTAATTACAAAAATATCCCAATAGGAATTTACTAATAAGGGCAAATTAGTTTAATTAAAAATAAACAAATTACTATGTACACCCATTAAAATACTATGTTGATTTCAGATAAATCCATTATTTGACATAGACAGCAGCATCTAGCAAATACCTCCATTTCAATCTCTCTTCTAACTCTCCCAACCTTGATCGTGAAATGATAGCCACCATACTATTCCAGTAGAGTTTTATGTAATTTGTTGATATTGCGGTCACTTTTTACATCTTTATCTACATTTCCAACCCAATGCTTTGCAAAAGCAATATTCTCTACAAGATCATAATTAAAAAGTTTTTATGTTACAACCCAGTAAAAATGTAGAAATCCACACCACACAAACACATACACGATCGAAGAATTTCGATAAAGTCATATCTGAAAACAAAACCAATATCATGGTCCCTGTAAACTGCATATGTTTTCTCCTCAACAGTCTATGGGATTGTAACCAAGAATTTTCTCACCATACATTATTATTTATTGACAACATGCCACTTGAAATTGACAATATATGCATCTAAACATATTAAAGTACTATACAAGGTATCGCAGAATGAAAGGCTATCCTGATCATATACAAGGTTTGGGGAGCATATAAAGGTACATATTTCTTTATTTATTTATTTTTGTTATGAACTCTATGAAGTAAAGATTCTCGAAATTTAAGAATTTAAGAATTCCTAAGACCGTGTTTTCGAGTCTGGAGAACTTAAAAATTTATCATTTGTAAAATTGAGTGTGTTAATAACTTATGAGAGTTTATAAATAAACTGCATTAAAATGAAAACATTCATTTAAATAATGGTACTATTGGCATTAAGATGGGGGTTTATAGTAATGTTTTAATTTTAAATTATAGACATTGGTGTACTTATAAATATGGGTGCGTTTATCATATTTATGGGTGTCAATATCTGTACCCTTAATTTTATGTCTTAATTTATTTTTCTGTTCTTTTTTTTTTTTTACTTGACCTGAAATTAGAATCAGACTTTCACTCTTCAGTCTTTAAAATCTTTCATTTTCCTATCTTTATTTTCTTTCTCTTTCATTGGATTAGCTTCAACTATTTTTATCATATTCAAAAATATCAAAAATTTTGGAATTGGAAGACTTATCAACAAAAGCTCATTTTATCTAAGATATTTTTTCTATTCTTCGAATTTTTATATTTATTTAATTATTTTTGTTATATTGTATCTTCTTGTTTTCTGGTTAATAATGATAAAAAAATAAAAATAATAATAAAAAAGATTGAAAGAACAAAAATTTTGGTTTTTTGGGAATTGTTTATATAAGGCTATTACAATCTTGTTAAAATTTTCGTTGTAAGATTTGGCATGTTAGATTTCTTTTTAATTTCTTGCTTTGGAAAAAAAATTGATTTCGTTTATTTTTCTTCTTTTCGAATAGATGTGATGATATCTATTTTTGTAAATAGATTTTATGATAGTTCAATATATATATATATACAATAATCATACCAAAGTAATTTCTAAGTATTGTTTTTCATTCGTTTAGATAAATTATTAACATTAAAAAAGAAATCCAAATCCAAAGAAGTAGTAAAAAAAACATTTTTTTTTTCATTTAAATTATTGTATTATTGTATTACCTTGATTTATTTTATATGTTGAATTTTATTTAGGCTGTTGACACAACTCAAGAAAATATTGGTGAAACAAGTAGTTCAAAAAAGTATGCAGGAGACTTAAAAGCACCAGATATAAGGATGTTTTTTGAAACAATGGATGAAGTTAGAAATTACTACTATGTTAAAAATTCTTGGTAATTTAAAATTTTAAAAATTACCTAGATTTATGTACATAGATTTACTTATTGCACGTAGATTTTATTTTACAAATATCATATAAATGAAGTCATGTATGATGTTTTTGTTTAACTTTGCAAATATATTAACAATACCAATACAACTATACAAATTTACTAAAGTACAGCTCATAAGCTAATGAAATAAGAAATGATTAAAGAGGAAAAGAAAAAATAAATAAATAAAAAGGAGAGTGATTACATGTATAAATTTTTTGATTTTAGATGAAGTTAATTGAGAAATAAGAATAGTGAAAAAAAAAAAAAAAGAGAAAGAAAAAATAAATAAGGGGATTTTAAAGACTGAAAAGTAAGACTATATGTTCTAGTTTTAGGTTAAGTAAAAAAAGAAAAAAAACGTGTAAAGGAAAAAAGAAAAGAAAAGAAAAATAAATTAAATACATAAAATTAATTAATGTGAGAGAATTTAATAAAATAATAATATTATGGAGGGATAAAGAATTAATTAGGTGAGAGACAATGTCTGTAATAAATAAGGAAAGAAAAAAAGAATAAATCATATCCATTAAAATAAGTAAGATCTAATGGCCAAGAAGTTGTGTCAAAAATGACGTAAAAAAATGGGGCCATGGATCTTGCCCCTACAACCTTTTGTTATAAGCTCTACTAGTTAAAAGCTTTCATTTTAAAAGATCTACTCTAAAAACTCAACTTGAAAAGCCATACTAAACACAACCTAATTCTCCAATAATGTTTCAAGTCAATAACTTATAACTCCAATACAACTTTGCTTTAAAAAAAATTTAATTAATTTTTGTTTTGTTTTGTTTTGAATTTTCTCAAAATTGGACATAAGGAGATACAAGGACCTATAGTTTGTGAACACAAATCAAGCCCAGGCCCATCAGATCCTTTGGAAAGAGCCTCTCGGACACGATTATTGGGCTTTACTTGGCCCGATACTAGAGGGTGAAAGCTTCACCAATCCATTCACCATATCTCTAAACAAAATGATGCCTTTATGTTTGCTGTTTGTAGTCTCTGTAATCCACTTCAAATTCAACAACTTAAAGATTTATTTCAATTATCAATCCAACAATATCGAAGACATTTTGTAAAGTTGGGTGGATTATGACTGGATATGCATCTTCTATTCAAGATACATCACGAACAAACAAGAATAAATAAAAAATTAACTACATAAATCACTTGCCATGATTCAAACAAACGACGTATAATCATACTTTATAATTCATGAAGATCCGTATCACTGTATGTCTGTATCAGACGAACATGCATGCTTCATGAATCATGAATTCATGATATGTTAATTTTTAATTCGATTTGTAGTTAGCCAATGGCATTTAATATATTAACTGTAGTTTTTTAACTGTAATCTACTGTACGTAGTACTTGAGTTCTGTTCATGCAGCAGAAGCCTGACCGACAGTTTTTTTTACAAAAGTATCTAAAATTGCTTTTCAAATTAAAACCCTTTTAATTTTAATTTCTTAAAAACAAAGGAATGTAAACTCTCCCTAAAGTCTTTCTCTTCACCATAGCCGAAATGTACATCGCTCTTTTTCCCACCATGTTCAAAGAAACCAGAGCTTCTCTTACTAACTCCATTCTACACTAGTAAATTTGAGGTTCCCGTAGATTGGATTTCATATGCTATTAGACAAAAACCCGCTTAGGGAACGCAATGGGCGACCATCAATAACGTATGGTACATTAAATAGCTTTTGTATATGAATTTCCTTGCAAAGTCACTGCATTAACAGGAATTTGTTGTATTGTGCAGATTCTAGTCCCTGGTAATGTAGGGGGTAGCCATTGGGTATTTTGCAAAGTTGTCTCCACGATTGGGTCATCACAATTTTTCATGGTCCATACCAGCAAGGCAGCAACACAATCCCAAATATCACCCCGAACCGTATGTATATCTAGTGTATTTGGGTTGTCAAGGAAGAAATACGAAGATTAGGATTAGAGAGGATGATTGAATATATACTTAGGAAGAAATACGGAAATATTCAACCACTTCAAGCATTTACTACTGCAGCCCCAGGTAGATATGTAAGTATCTATATTACTGGTCATGATTAATTTCTTATTTTCATGGAATATTGTAAGTTAGATTATCCTTAAATTTGATCTAAAACAATTTTATGGACATTTGCTAGATAATCTATAGACTTATATATATTTGATTATAGGAAAGGTTTTCTTGACCTATAAAAGAAAAGAAAAGAAAAATCAATATCATTGGCTTAATTGGACTACTTGGTTACTATATCGTGCTAAACCCTATTTCTATATATAATATATATATGATGTCATAACTTCTTGTAAATTTGATCTATTGCATGTACTCAGTTTGCAGCCTGGAACATAGAAGGGCATATCTTTCATGGAGCCCAAGCTGGAATAAGCTTATACAACCCACCGGTTTAAGCATACGGGGCAATTTCTATCATTGGTGGAAATCAAACACAATATTGCATGTTTTAATTTCTTCATATCATGATCATATTATGAAGAAAAAAAAAAAAAAAAAGTTGAAAAATAGAGCATTAATTTTTACAGGATAAAAAATCGGGCAACTGGTGGCTGGTCATGACAATGGCATTAAAGTGGGGTATTGGCCTAAGGAGCTTTTTACTCACTTGAAGGAAGGAGCAACGTTTATTCAATATGGTGGATGGACTTTTAACTCTCTAGTCAGAGTGAGCCCACCAATGGGGAATGGTCGTTTTCCTGATGGACATTTTCTGACGTACTAATCGATATTGATGACAAAAGATCGGGGTGTTTGGTAGTGTCAAGGGAAAATGTATGACTTTTGGAGGACCCGGCAGACGTGTCTATTTCCCTCTATTTCCTCATTTGAGAAGTCGAGTGAGAAAATCATTTGAAAGTTGAATAATTGTTATCAAACATTAATATTATTGAAGTATTTTATCTATGATTTCTTATTATTCTGATTTTACCTCACACAACTCACTTCACTACATCTCAACCCACGTAGCACATACAATGATACAAACATAAATTAAAACAAATCTCCGTCAATCTAATTTATGTAAAGAGAATTGCTTCTTATAGTCCGAGAGCCACTTAGTTATAGAATTAGTTTAAATATCAACACGTACATGTTTCGTACGCCGGTTGGCGTTGCTAAGCACTTGTTGGAAGGAGGAAGAAGGAAGAAGATATTGCGTGTTTGGTGGATCAGTATAATTTTTTAATTTTTTTTTCTTATGGTGGATCTAATGAAGAGGTTGGGTGATGATTGTTGTGTTTGTATTGTGTTGGATTTAGTTGTGAATGAAAATAGATGGGGAAATGAAATTTTTTTGTGTGGAATTGATGAAGAAGATGAAGATGACGATCTTAGGTTCTGAGTTTGTAGATTTGAAGATGATGATGGTGGTCTATATTTTCAGATTTTGATCATGTTGCAGACTTGCAGATGATGTTTTTAATATTTAATTAAATTAAATGCATTTAATATATATATTATTATATTTTAATGTATTTATTAGTTAGGGTAAAATTGTAAATTTCTATTATAAAAATGTTGTTCTTAAGGGTATTATAGTCTTTTTGGAGGGAGCAGCATTCATTAGGGGTATTATAGTCATTTAGGCCGACTCACATGGCAGAATCTATCTTTTAACGGATTTTGTCTCAGAATGATTAAAAGTTACAATACCAAAAAACCGTAGACTAAACGCATATTAAGGCAAACTACGGGAACAAAAAGGCAATTCTCACTATTTTCAAAGATACTAAAGCCAATTTTGGGGCCTGGCACGACACAGCAATAGGCCTGGCCCCTTTTTAAAAATGGGGGCCCGACATGTGCCTGATGTGCTAGGCCGGCGAGCAAGGTCGTGCCGGCTTGCGGGCTGACCCTTTTTTTTTTTTTTTGGAAAAAAATAATAATTTGTTAAAAATGACATAGAGTATGGACATCATAAAGTATTGGGTTGTGGCTTATAACCTTTGTCCAAGTAAGTATGTTTTCCTTTGTTTTTTCCTCATTTATATATAGGTTATGCCTCTTTTCATTTCTCTTATTTATCCGATGTGGGATGTGAGATTAAATTTCTATTTCCATTCATTGATATAACATAATGACATTTTCTCGAGTCATTTTTTTCTTTAAATATGGAAAACATGGAGAGAGTTGGGAGGTTTATTAAAATTAAATAATGGTTTTGTAAAAAAAAATAAAAAATCAAATAAGTCATCTATTGATATTATGCAATAATTTTCATCTTTTCCATCTATGAACAAAAATCATATATATATATATATATATGTGTGTGTGTGTGTGTGTGTGTATATTATTATAAGTTCGTTCTTGGTTTATGTAGTTTTGTCTACTCGGATTATAATTTGAAGTAGGGGATACCCTTGTCTTGTGCCATGGATTCTTGATTTTTGTCTGCTAACTTGTGTGATTCTATGATAATTTGGATTCAAATATGTTTTTTGTAGTTTACCCATATAGTAGAAGTTATATCTTTGGTATTAGTAAATAATTTTTCTCAAAAAATAATAATAATATTATAATATATATGTAAATAAATCATTAAATCTCATTCACATATTATTCTTCCCTAATCTTGGTCATAGTAATTGTTTATAACCATAGTTGTATTTAATCTCACATCCCACATCGGATAAATAAAAACATTGAAGAAATGTCTAACCTATATAAAATGAGGGAAAGACAAATGAAAACTTACTTACATAAACAAGGATTATGGGCCATTGTTCAATACTTTACAATATAATTTCTCTTTTAAACATTTTATTTTTATAAATAAAGTTTTTTTTTTTTTTTTGAATTTTTTTAATAATTTAGCGTGCATGGCACATCGGCCTGGTAGGCCGAGCCGGATCGGCATGCCGTGCCCCAATATAAGGCTTGGCACGTGCCAGGCATGTGGGCCATGCTTGACCGGGCAAGCCTCACATGCAGGCCGTGCCAGGCACGACCTGCCATCGTTGGAGGGCCGGTCGAATTGTGCTAAGCGGTCGTCTGAAGAGAACAATTGGGTACCTCTTTCTTTTGACTTCCGGGAGCTTTACTCATCTGAATATGTTGTATAATATTAGGAGTCTAATTCATGAGCTGGGAGATGTTGAGGTCAAGGTCGGCCAATTCATTTGTGGACAATTTGGCTAAAATGGGTTCGGCTAACAACGGCGATTTGATTTCCTGGGGTGGTTTTTAGGTCCCCATTTGTGTTGTTTCTGTTTTGTTGTCTGGGGTTTTTCCTTTATTGGTACTTTTGCTATTTTGTTTTGGCTGTTTTTCTACCCTGTTTTGGTGTTCTGTTTGTTGCCCTGACTTGGTGCCTGTTTATATAGTCAGTTGTTTCAAAAAAAAAATATCAACATGTATAAACAAATTAATCACTAAGATGAGTCGATTTTTAAATATTTCATTATTCTTTTATTAGCTTTTAAAAAGGTCTCAAAAGCCTCAATTTGAAAATCATAAATTGAGTATTATATTCAGAGAGACTAGATAAGGGGGTAGTCAAAGGGTCTAGACAAGGTACCCATCCGCTAGACAAGGTTTTAAAAATCTTGTAATGGCTAGTTTTGGTCATCCACCATGTCTGGAATGTTGTTTGATAAGTTGACAAAAGAATTTATTGAGCATACAATAGCTAGAATTAGGAAATTTGTGATTTTCCACTATAAATTGAAGCTAACATTATGAATTTTAATGACCCTAGATTAGGATCCTCTCCTGTCCTTTTTTTTTTTCTAGACTTTTCTTAATTTAGTGACACATAAACTTACAAGAAAATGCATGGTTATGATTTGTTCATTTATTTCTCTCTCACACAATTGGATGTTTGACTTACACTTAAAAAATAATCAGGAAAAGAAAAAGACATGAGAGGATCCTTACACCTTCGATTGAAACCACTTAAGTACATTGTTCTTTTAGCTTTGAAACTCGTCTTTTACAATTAATTTCTCGACAATTTCATTTTCGGCTAAGAGTTTTATTTGTATAAATTCTTCAAATTCAATCGAGTTATATATGTGAAAAATTCATTCTTTACTAGTGTTTAGTGGAAGATCACTAAGATAAATATTTTTTTTTTAGTGTGATTGAAGTGTCTTAGAATTGTATGTATCACTTGTGAAGAATTAAACTACAGTATATTGGTTTCAATCTCTAAACTCAATCTTATTGTTTCCTTCTTCTTCTTCTTCTTCTTATTATTATTATTATTTAACAGCAAAATTTATTCAAGAGGCTTAAAATCTAAAGAGCTAACAAGCTATAAGAAACCAATGGGCATAGACACATCCAAAAGCCCAACAAAACAACTTACAAACTAAAAACAAAAACAGGCCACCCAAACAGCAAAAGCCCTTCACACAATAACCAATAGTCCACAAACCAAAAACTTAAAAAACGAGACCACAAGACACCACTACAACATGCCCAAATACAAAGCAAAACCTGCCCAAAATAAAAACCGATCACTGTTTATACCCTATTTTGAGCCTACCACCCTTCAACTTCGAAATCACTTTTGTAAAGATATCAACCATCCTCACTTCCTCGTCATTGAAATCAAAACTCAAAGTTGATCTCATGTTTATAACCTTAGTAATCTCCTCCTTAAGGATCCAATGAATTTTATACTTAGAACTCATTGTTTTCATACCATAACCCTTTGCAAGATAAAAATCCATGTAAACACTATCATAAAAGAGTAAGTTAAAGAAAGGAGCTTTGGTGTCCATAGAAGAGATTTTAGGGAAAGTTTATTCTCTATTTTTGTGGACAATCTAAACCCTATTGTCGATCTAGTGGGTTTATGGTGGATTTTCAAATCGTTTGGGAATGTGAGAGATGCTTATTTATCACCAAAGAACAATCATCGTCGGAGCTGTTTTGCTTTTGTTCGGTTTGCCTCATTAAAAGAAGCAACAAGGGCGGCAAAGTTAACAAATGGAATGCATGCGTATTGATGGTCTATTTCGACAAAGGTGGCTTATCACGACTGGAAAAATAGGAGGGTCTCAGCGTTCAGAAACATTGGTTCTATCATCTAAGTATCAGACCACGTGATGGGAAATGTCAAGGACATTGTTCAATATGAGTCAAACCATTCAAACAGATCGTTTGTAAATGTTGCGAAAGTTTTCAGAGGGTGAATTAGTCAACTGAAAATATAGATGCAGAGAAGACAGAGACAACATATTGGAACAAGCCTCTTAAGGACTAGGGATGACTAAAGTGGATGTGTTCGTGTGGCATCTTAATAGGGGTAGAGTTCTGGTAAGAAGTGTGCTCCATCTCTTTGGTTTGGGGTAGATTTCAATCTTGAATTGTCCATTTTGTAAGTCAAAGCCTGAAACAATCAACTGTCTTTTTCTTCACTACATTTGGCTAGAAGAATGGGAACTCAACTGAATCTGAAAACTCTTGGTTGGACAATCAAGAATAGCTTATACAATTGGGCTTCATACTTCAGCTCCTTCGTGATCATCAATTGGTCCACTTCTTTTTTTACTTGTTGGGGTAGAAAAATGGGAACTCAACTAGACCTGAACACTCTTTGGCTTGCTTATCCAAGAGATATTTTAAGGTTCCTTTCGGAAACTTGTTTTCACCATATATCTTTATGGCTTCAGATAGGATCTCGAATGAGCCTTCAAATTTACTAGGTCTATGAAAGATTTTAAAAGCCAAACATATTGTCCCTTTTTTGAGCTTTCACCCTTCCAACATTGTAAATCCGAAAAAGGCCCCACTTTTTGAATCTGCTTCAGATGAAGAAGTACTGCTCTCTTTATCGGACTTCATTCTGCCTTCCATCACCTTTCTTTTGTCTATAACTAACTTAGCATACCTAATGTGGTGAGACTTATGCTTTTTTTTTTTTTTAATTTCCTAATCCAATAACTTTTACCTTTAATTGCCTAACTTTTTATCTGAGCTTCATCAACCGCCTTTTCACAAAAATGCTTAAAAAGAAAATGGTTGACTACCTTAGAAATCTTAGCCTCATTACCCTTTCCTTTTGTGTTATAGGCCTACATTCTAAAGCTCTTTTTTGTCTCTTTAATTGGTTGTTTATACTGGCTTTTGACTTCATCTCCTTCCTTGTCCCTTTCATCTTGGAAAAAACGAAATGAAGATACCTCTCCTTCCTATTTCCTTTCAACATTGTCAACCCTTTATGTTTCTAGTAATGTTTCAATCGTGTTTTCGAATTCTTCAACTTCAAGCCTGGAAACTTTGTAATCCATGAAACTTCCACCGAGAACCTGTCTTCCACAATCGTCACATAAAAGAAATTACCACTAACCTCAACACGGATCTTACTTGGACATTGTTAGTCATGGGGAAGTAACAACAACATTTTTTCCTTATCTAATCTTCTTCTAAAAGTGGTGTCTTCATCAATAGTGAATGGTTCCCTAACCATCCAACTTAACTCCATTAAAAAAGATGAACACCAGCAGTTTAATGGAATTCTAAAGCAACTAATCCACACTAATCTAACTTGAGAAGTTAAAGAATCTATCCATTTCACTAGTAATGTAAAGTAATCTTCCTAGAAAAAAAAACTATTCTTAATGAATTCATCTCTTTTATACTCTATGTCAAAGCACCAGAGAACGTTCTTTCCTCCCAAGTAAATGAAAGAGAAAGAAAAATCCCTAGAACTCAAACAGGAATTTACATTGGCCACATTTGAGAACTTTTTGAGAACTCCCACAACACATTTCGAAAGCCACTCCTCATCAGATTCTTGGTGATTTCACAACATCTTCTTTATCTGCTCTTTCTTTTGGAAACATATTGCTTGACTTTGAATCAATTTCCCACTTACCACTTCCGCAAACAAATGTTTATCCTGATTTTTGAACTGTCCTCTAAGTTCTTTCCGGTCCCTTCCACTTTTTGCCTCTTCAAAAGACCCTTGCTTGAACATATCTTCTCTACCCCCGTCTCTTGATTCCTCCACTTCATTCTTTAGCCCATTATTTCTAGGAACAAATGCTATTCTATTTCGCCATCCAAACAAAGCCACTTTCGAGCTTATCGGCCATCCATAGATATGCATTTCGTCCACCATTTTTGCCACCTTGTTTGCTTCCTCCCATGTTTCATACATGATAAAAGCAAAACAACTCTTCCTATTTATGCTCTTTGATCAAAGAAACACATCCCTTCCCTCCCCAAAATGCTTAAACATTCCCCACAAACAAACCAAATCCACAATGGGATATATTCAAGTTGTCAACAAAAATTGAAACTAAACTCTCTCTAAAGTCCTTGCTCTCATCTTTCCCACTTCCATGAGAGCTTCTCTCTTTAACTTTCTCTCTCATCACATTTTCTTTTTTATTATTAATATTGTTTTTCTTGTTCTTGTTCTTGTTTTTGTTGACATTAATAGCATGTTTGGCACATAGGATTGAACATGATTAATCATGTTTCGGTGTTTGGTAGGCTCACCGAAGTAGAGGCCAATCCGATGGGCCCATATTTAATCCTGCTAGCATAAGATTAAACAAACCCACAATTTTGGTAGATTTTTATAATCCCATGTTGGTGGGATTACATTAGAGTATCTCTAATGTAAATATGTATTTATTTATTTTTGTTTCTAGCTAGTGACACATGAGCGGTATATTGAATACGGATTCACTTTGGCAAACAAATTAAATAAATTAAATATGTATTTATCTTTTTTTAAAAAAGTATTACAATATTACATAAATTTAAGGTTTTTTTAGGTAGGGGGAGGACTCGAACCAACAATCTCATTGTGCAGGAGTGGGTAGTTTACCACGGACAAACCTCATATCGTCCTCCGATGCAATTATCTAAAATCAAATATATCTTCATTTTATGATCAATCATCATAAAATATTTATCCCAGTTTCTCTTCTATTTTATTTAGAATTAATGAGCTATAATATTATTGGTAGAAATAGTTAGAATTCTTAGTCAGCATTTCTTATTAAAACTGGTCATCAAGATAAGTTTTTGAACAAATTAACTGCCCTCTAATTAAGGAATCTACCATCCTAGACTTCAAGTGTCACCTACGGCTACACCCGGATCGGAAGGGATTTGATTTAAAAAAAAAAACTCCTAATCTAGATGCTTAACAGCTAGCTCATAATCGGTGATCTACCTTTTAAAAAAAATAAAATAAAAAATTCGGTGATCTACAAGTATATATATGGAGTCAAGGGAGCAAGGAACATCTGCAGTTGACTTAGAGAACCCAAAGCAATATCACGCATGCTCAACCAGATCAAAAAGAAAGTAGAATTGCTTTCTGTGACTTAATCCAACATAAGGGACCCTTTAAAATAGATGCAAATTTAAAGTGTGTTTGTAATAATAGTTCATGAGACAACACAAAAGACATGGAAAAAAGAGAATGATTTGATGTAAAAAAGGCACACAACAGAAATTTCTTACGGCAGGAAAGGAAGATAATTAAGTTGTAATATATATCATTAATTATAGTTTACTACTGTGAATGAACTATAACTATTGGTGCAATTTGCTGCTACAATTAGGCTGATTCTAATTTCATGTAGAAATCTCTGAATAATCAATATATTATCTATGCACACAAATATAATAGTGCGAAATAATCAAAAGATCTGTACCAGTATATCAATAATCATGTCTCTTTGACTCTCTGTACACTTTTGTATGCATATGATGAAACAATGGCATAAATTTGCCTGTGTGTATATTCAGCGCCATTGGCTCCTATTTCCATTTTCATATATCAAGTTTCAAGAAGAACAAAGTACCAGATGTACAATAGATCTATCAGACATACTGTCATATCCCAGAAGAGGGCCAAACCCTAATTCAGGAAAATATATATATATATATATACATACTGATCACAAAGCAGCTAGCTAGCAAGATGGAGCTGATCATATACTGATGATAGAATTTATTAATAAGGAACTCTTATATATTAATATAGACATCAAAATAGAAACTGGACAGGACAATCAAATCATTTATTGTCATACATAAGTATAGCAATCCCAGTACTCGATCTCTAAAGCTAGAGAGAGAAAGAGAAGGAGAGCTAGCTGATAATATCTTCCAATTTGTATAATACAAAAACAAAAATTAAAAAACACACACACAACAACTCTCATACCTTGGTATATAATCATGATGCCATCTTCTTTAATCACCCAAATCAAATCCCAAACATTATCAATATACGATATATTAATCTAGATGCAGAAACAGAGAAACCCATATAGATATATATATATATATAAATTATCAAACTTATGTAGATTTGCTCGATCTAGCAAACAATCGGACCATGCTGCTTCGATTCCCCAAGAGATCAGAGAAGAGAAGAGAAGAGATTGACATATATATCAAACCCTTTTCAAGAAAAAAGAAAAGTACCCTTTGACACTGCAGCTTCACTCATAGTCATAGTAGACAACTATGGAGAGGAGATCAGGAGAGGTAGCTAGGGTTTTTCTTCTTCTTGAGCGAAGCCATCTTCATCAACTTCTTCTAATTACCCTTGTGTTTCTTCTTTCTCTTTCTTGGTGGTCTTGAGGTGTATGGTACTGGTGGGTGTAGTTGTGCGGTTGGTAGATAGCAAAAGAGAGAGTGGTGGTGGTGATGATGATGAAAGTAAGGGACTGATAATAATAATATTAATAATGATGATGATGAGAGTAAGAGGCCAGAAGAAGAAGACATGATGATTACTGCAAGGTGTGTGTGTTTTTTTTTTTTCTCAGATAAGAGTTTGGATATATATGCGTTTTGTTCCTCACTTGATCACATGGAGATAATTATCATTAGCACGTACTATATATCACCAGTACTGTACTGTCTCTCTTTTTCACTTTCTCGCTCAAACAAAGAAGCTCTTGTTCTAGCTACTACATCTGCAGAGGCTGTATTTGAATCTGTGTGCGTGATTGTGCCTAGCTATGAGAGAGAGAAGAGAGAGAGAGAGAGAGAGAGAGAGAGAGAGAGAGAGAGAGTACTAGGAATTAGATGATGAAAGATCGGTTGCGTCTAACCTTTTCTTTTAGAAAAGGAACCACGGTGAATTTGACAAAGATCTATGCCGATATTTTATGATCTACAGTGATATTGCCGGCTCTCAAATATAATAATATAATTTAATGAAGATTTATTTCACGTGGACCCTACGAAAATTGAACTCTACTAACACAGCCCGGACAACTGCTCCAGTGCTCCCACTAAAGGGAAGAGGCCACACTTGATAGCCAAAGAGGGACAAAGAATATATGTATATATATGTATACATGCCATGGGTGTTGAACTTTGGTGATGTAGACTCCAATTAGAGAGTCCAACTACATTGACAAGAGGCCCAATAGCACTTATCAGTTATCACATGTCATATGCTTCTATTTTCACAATATTTATTGAGAATCTGAGATGCAAATGGGTAAATTTAAAATGCTAACATTGTCTTTCATTCAATTTTTGTTATTTTTTTTACATAGATTAAATTTCTATTTTATCTATCCTTTTATGAAAAAAAATAATTAGTGGGAGCAGTAAATACATCATTTTTGTTTTTGAAATATTATAATAATTAAGGATTTAGGGAAGGGGTCAAACTCAAACCGACAACATGTAGGTGTAAGGAGCAAACTGGCCATTGACCAACCTTATCTTGTCTAAATACATCATCATATCTTGATTAAATTCTGCCACATATGGATATATAGATATTTTAAAATAAAAAATTAAATAGGTAAAGAAAAATCTCTCTTTTATTTAGTACAACAAAAAAAAATATATTATTTTTATCGATCAGAATCAGGGCTATTTACCATTACTTCACATCTATTTTTTTTAATTTTTAAATACAACTATTGTCGAGATTCGGTAAGATTAATCAGATGTAGAGCTCAGAATACTACTTCCACTATCAGGGAGAGGTTACATATGGACTACAATTCTCACAATCGGAGAGAGGGTTGCTCCCACAAACCGGAAGCAAACTCTTCACACATGCTTGTAAAATGCGTATGGTGGGACTTGAACCCCTGACCACTATGTGTGGAAGGGAGGTGCACAACCATCCCTACTAAGAGATGATGTGCACTTCACGTCTATTTATTATCTCTTCTTTATAATCTTTTTTAACCATCACAGCATCATGGATGATATTTCTCAAAACAAATGTATTTATTGCTATGTTTTTTTGTGTGTAAAATATCATATAGTGGTGGTGACTCAAATCTAAGATATTGTCAAGCTGAATAAAGCTTATTCTCACCATCAAACCGTTTCATGAACGTATATCACTTTAATATGATGGTGTACCATGCTTGTTACATTAAAGACTTTCTAACATAAAATTGTGATTTTGGTACAAAATAATTAGTGGTGGGGCCAGCAAAATTTAATCATGAGGCTAGAATTGTACAAAGTAAATTCTTTTAAAGTTCCTGTCAAAAAAAAGCAACTATATATAATTTACAGTATTTAATAATATAAAAGTATGAAAATACTTTTATTTTGATATATAAATCACAAATTATGTAAATAGTAATTCATTATAAATTTAATACCACTTAATAAAATGGTGATCAAATAAGTTATTTTCATCAAGACTGTAACTTATATCATAAACTATGAAATTCTTCATTCAAACATGTTAACCGGACATGGGGTGAGACCTTATATAGGAGTGAGAGAAATCAAGATTTATATATATATATATTTAATTTTTTTAAACAATATGGTTAATTTCTTTCAGGTTAGTGTATTTACATGGTAAGAATAGAGGATTTACAAGAAGTATATAAGAGTATCTCCAATTCAAAAGTGGTTTGCATATTAATAATTTGTTAACATGACAGTAATGTCAATTAGAGATTTGCTTCCTATATGACATAAATATAAGTTTAATAAACAATCAATTCAAAATTTGGTCTCCAATGCTTTTGTTAAAAACATATTTTGTTAATGATGTGTTCATTGCATATCAATAATTCGTTGACATGACAATTATGTCAATTAGAGGCTTGCTTCCTATATGACATAAATATATATTTTATAAACAATCAACTCAAAATTTGGTCTCCAATACTTCTGTTTAAAACACATTTTGTTAATGACGTGTTCAATTTTTTTTTCCATATTTTCTTTTTTATTTTATTTTCTTACCAAAGAAATGGTTGTACAACAGACCATCTGAAAATAGACAGTCATGTTGATAATGTTTAATATATTTTTTTTGTTACATCAGCTTGAGGTTGAATATGTACAATTGCATTGGAGATACATTTATTAACAAACTGTCTATTTATCCTATGTGACATTTTTTTTTTTCACAAGCCACTCTTACATTAGAGATGTTCTAATGAATTATTCAAATTTAAAAATTGATCAAAATTTAGTGTATATATATATATATGTATGTATAATCATTCAACACGAAGAGAGTTCATCACAAGCTAATCAACAATCGGAAAACATTTCAAGATACTCTTTAGATGTCATTGAAAAGTGAACTAATACGGAAATAAAAAGTTTAGAATTTAAAGACTATTTTAGCTATATATCATAAGTCATAACACAAAGTTAAGGAGTTTCAAAGAAAAAGGCACATATTATTACAGAACAATATATATATATATATATATATACATATTAAGTGAAAAAAAAAAAAAACCCTCTCACAGTCGAGCACTAAATATAAGGAAAGGAAAAGGCCTATGATTTGTTCTTGCGGCTTATGCTGCTGTGTTCTTGTATTACTTGGGTTTTCCTCCTTTTTCAATAAAATTTGCTGTTTCAAAAAAAAAAAAAAAAAAGGAAAGGAAAAGAATTTGATTAAATATAATTGAATCTGTATTCCCACACTGCAAAAAGAATTAAGATTTTTTTTTTTTTTTTTGTCAAACTTTTACAAGTGTTCTTCCTTAATTATTAATATACGTCATGCATAAAAATTAATCTTATTAATTAATAATTACTATTATAATTAATTGCAGACAAACTTAAACCAAGCATATATATGAAGTATTGCTTACTCTAATATTCCCTACCAATATATAGTGTCATTTTCTTGTTTGCCCCCATAACCATAATCTTGCTGGCCGCTGATGAATGACATGTTTCATAACACATGATGACGACAATCATTGAAGATAATTAGCGAGCAAAATCATGAAACAATTGTGATAATTAATTACAGTAGTAGTACGTACTGCTCGCTAGCTGCTGAAGACTTTTGGTTATGACTTTTTGTTCTAGACGAGACGAGGATGGTCCGGTAGTATACTTCTAACCCCAACATCATTGAAATTATGAGTTCGATTCGTGTTCCCCATTGATTGCTGAAAACTTGCCCATTTTCATCACCTCACTTTTTGTACTTGAACATTCTCTGATCAGTTTTATTATTTTTTGCTACTGATCTGTTCAGATATATAAACTTAACAAAACTTCCATTATGCTATACAATCGAGTTGAATCAAACAGGGGTCAGTGCACGATCACATATCAGAAAGTTTGCCAGAATTAGTTTTCATGAGGCAGCATCATGACTAAAGGCATTGGATGCTCAGTCGAGTCTTCCTCAGTCAAGATAACATTCATTATATATTTGTCCATATTCGTAGCTGGGGTTGTTGATGAACCATGTATCATGTATTGTAGGGAAACATGTCCAACATGCATGTATATATAATAGATGTTAATTCAACCAATAATGTACTATGTATGTGTTAAATATATAATAAGAAGTTTAAGTTTAAATAATTGCTTAATTCTAAACTGGGAGGCAGGGATTTGGATTTTCATTTAGAGAACAAAAAAAAAAAAAAAAGTAGGTTAAAAGAAGGATCATAGAGGTCTTCTTCAATTCTTTACCCAAGTGAAAAAAGGAAGAGAAAAAAAAAATACATATATATTTATATATGTACTTATAAAATAAGATCATCACTAATATTCATGGTAAAATCAATGCAATTAAATCCTCTAAAATTAACTTTATGTTTGACCCTAATAAAGTTACCACTTTGAGTGGACTTCTATCTTTTCCATTTTTCTTTTTTTCCTTTTTTTTCACTTTTAGGGTTCACCTCTATCAAGTCTCAAAAAGCTTTTATAGATAGGACCAGGGAGGGGTTGATCAATTACAAGGCACATAATTATTAGTTTCACCTTATATTTTTTTGGTACAAAGGAGGGCAACAGCCCGAAGAACAAAAAACTAAGAAATATGGGGAGAACGATAAGATCTAGGAATGGCTAGACCTTTCCAGTCATCCTGAAAAAACGAATAAACCTCAATCGGGGGGGCCTCAAAAAACCGAATACCAACTGCCAAACCATGCCCCAAGCGCGCCAAACTATCAGCCAATCTATTACCCTCCCTAAAAACATGCTTCACCACACAACACCAGTCAGCAGAGATCAACTCAGAGCAGCCTTGAATAATACTAAACAAAGGGTGGTTAACAGGAAGTTCCTGAGCAAGAAGTTGCACCAGACAAAGCGAATCAGTCTCCACAATAACCTGCCGATGCCCAGTTTTCCAAGCCATGTCCAGACCCTCATACAGACCCCAACACTCAGCTTCCAACACACTCCCTACCCCTTTGTGTAAAACAAAACCTCGCACCCAGTTCTTCAACGAATCACGAATCACCCCACCCGAGGTAATGGTGCCCAAAATACCAACACAACTACCATCAACATTCAACTTCACCCAACCTGTAGGAGGAGGCACCCAAGCAATGGAAGCAGAACAAACCTGAATGGCATTAGAGTCCGAATGGGCACACACCCAATCCTTACAAAACTGGTAAAAAAACATATGGGGATACTTAGGGACAACAAACTTAGTATCAAACACAACCTTACACCTCCATTTCCAAATAAACCAAATCACAACACCAAAATAGAGCCAGTACGGGATATTACCATCCAACCAACCATTATTAGTTAAGTGGCTCCTTAGCCACTCCAAAATACCACCTGAAGTAAGAGAAAAAGGAGACTTACAGATAGGTAAACTATCCCAAATCACCACAGAATGCTTGCACCCACGCAGGAGATGGTCGCTATCCTCAATCCCACAAGAACACCTAGGACACATCCCATCAGAACCCATCCCACGACCAACTCTCTGACTATTGGTAAGAATTTTCCCATGAAACAGGAGCCAGAGGAAGTACTGAATTTTAGGGGGTAAACGACGATTCCAAATAAATTTCCACTCCCAAGAAGGGTTACAAACAGGATCCAAGAGACCATTATAAGCAGACTTAACCGAAAACTGCCCAGTATTCGACCAACCCCAAATAGCTTTATCGTTACCACTACTCCTTCTACCAGCATGGATACTAGAGATTCTATTAACAATATTCCAAGGTAAAACCGAAGCAAGCTCCTGAACACGCCACTCACCATCAATCAAATAGTCATTAACAGATTGGCTCAACATATCCACCGAAAGACTACACACAGCTTGATCTTTGAGGATCCCAATATCTGGAACCCAATCATCCAGCCAAAAACGGATATGCTCCCCATTCCCAACTCTCCACCGAAGGCCTTTGTTCACCAACCTAGCACCAAACACAAAAGCTTTCCAAGTACTAGAACAAACAACCCCTTTACTCAGAGTAGGATCCGAAAAGGATTTAGATCTCATATACTTATGCCTAAGAATATGACACCAAAGACCATTTTCCTCCTGAAGAATACGCCAACTAGCCTTGGCAAGAAGAGCTTGATTCATGTCCTTCATAGACTTAATTCCCACACCACCACATCTCTTGGGGCGACACACAACATCCCACTTAATGAGATGGACCGATCTCCTCTCAGTAGTATGGCCCCATAAAAAATTCTTATTAAGATTGTCAAGTTTCCGACAAACCTCCATAGGCAGTTTAACAGATTGCATCAGATAAACAGGAAGAGCAGCAGTAACCGACTTAATAAGAGTTACTCGTCCAGCAAGAGACAAAGTATTGCATTTCCAGGCTGCCAATCTTTGCTGAACCTTATCAATGACAGCAGCATAAGTATGACTCGTAACTCTCCCATGTATAAGAGGGACCCCCAGATAACTACCAAGATTCTTAGTGAGAGGAGACCCGCAGGCTTGAGCAATACTCCTCGCTTCCCCCTCTCTAATATTATTAGAGCAAAACACTCTAGACTTGTTATAACTAACTTGCTGCCCTGAAATAACACAGAAATCATCAAGGCACTCTCTCATTAAACAAGCTTGTTGAAGAGAAGCTTGCCCAAACAAAATAAGATCATCAGCAAAAAACAAATGAGAAATGTTAGGGCCCCCACAAGAAACAGTCACACACTTCCACAACCCTAAACTCAACTTCTGGTTGATAATATGAGACAACTTTTCCATACACAAAACAAAGAGATAGGGAGAAAGAGGATCCCCTTGACGAATACCACAACCAGGACTAAAAGCCTCCGTCAACTCCCCATTCAACATGACTCTGTAGTTAACACTGGTAATAGACCACATAATAAGATCCACCAAAGCACTCCCCAAACCAACCTCAACAATCACATTACGAATAAAAGTCCATTGCAATTTATCATACGCTTTAGCGAGGTCAATCTTCCAGGCAAAGCCCCCTTTCTTGCCTTTCATACCTTTAAATTTATGCAGAACCTCTTGAGCAACCACAATGTTATCTTGGATCTGCCTGCCGGGAACAAACGCCACTTGATTGGGACTAATCAGATTAGGCAAAAGATGCCTAAGCCTCTGAACAACGATCTTACTAATAACTTTATAAATAGTGTTGCACAAACTAATAGGTCTAAGCTGAGTCATATCAAGGGGACTAGGAACCTTAGGCACTAAAGTAATAATAGTCTGGTTAATAACAGCAGGGAACGATCTGGACCTAAAACTATCAACCACAAACTTTACAATATCCTCTTTACACACACTCCACTGATTTTGAAAGAAGATAGCAGGGAACCCATCAGGCCCAGGAGCCTTGAGCCCACCAATACCGAAAAGCCCAGCACGCACCTCATCCTCACCAACCTCAGCGCACAATCCAGACGACTCATAATCTCCAAGTCTAGGAAAAGAATGAGGAATACAGTCATAGTTAACCATGGGAGTAATTCCAGAAAAGAGCTTCTGGAAATAGGAAATAGCAATACTCTTCATACTTTCTTTATCATCCCTCCAAATACCATTCTCATCTTTGAGGCCCTCCAGCTTATTACGTCTCCTTCGAACAGTCGTAGAGAGATGAAAAAACTTCGTATTCCTGTCCCCTTCTTTTAGCCACGTGCACCTAGATTTCTGAAGCCAGAAGATCTCTTCCTGTTCAGTAATGCGACTATAATCCTCACGCAGCTCAATCTCAAGCTTAGCTAAACTCTGTCTAAACCTCTCCCCCAACCTTCTTTGAATACCATGTAACCTAGCCAGAAGCCGCCGTTTCTTTTGGAAGATGCACCCAAAAGAGTCTCTATTCCACACCCTTAAAGAATCAGACATATTATTAACCTTATCAACAAAATTCCCTACTCGAAGGCCCCATTGATGCTTAACCAGATCACCGAATTTCTCATGCTTCAGCCACATAGCCTCAAAGCGAAAAGGCTTTAGAGAACTGCAAGGAACGTGATTACTATGAAGACTAAGCATAATAGGACAATGATCAGAAGACACCCTAGGCAAATGGCGCACAAACCCCTCAGTAAACGTAGTCCTCCAGTCCATGGAACATAAGGCTCTATCCAGCCTCTCCCAAATTTCCTCTCTGATACCTCTTCTGGTCGTCCAAGTAAACTTTTGACCAATAAACCCAAGATCCACAAGATTATTATTCCCAATCCAATCAACAAACCCCGTTTTAGAGAAGCAATTCCGACCACCCCTCTTCTCACTGCTACTAGCAATCTCGTTAAAATCACCCATAACCACCCAGGGGCCATTGAAACAATTTCTAATGGCACTAAGATAGTCCCACAAGAACCTCCTAACAACATTATTCGGGTGAGCATAAACCACAGTCAGAACCCAAAATTTGTTCCCTTCAGCAACCACAGCAGTAATAGAATACTTAGAACTAGCCACAACCTTAAGTTTCACCTTGCTAGCATTCCATAACAGCCAGATACCCCCAGAAAACCCAGTAGCATCCACCACAAATCTATCAGTAAACCCCAACTTATCAATAACTTTTCCTGCCTTAACATCACTAATTCTAGGCTCAAAAATAGCTAAAACTTCAAAGCAAAAAATTTTCCGCAAATCAAAAATAGTTTGAGCAAACCCTTTCTTTCCCGCACCCCTCACATTCCAAGAACAGATCATTAAAAAATAATAGAAGAAGAGCACCAAAACCAACCTTAATCAAGGGCGACTTCCATAGCCTCACGCAAATTTGAGGCCACAACATCCAGGTCAGTAGCACTAGAAACATCTACCCGAGCTGCAGCATAAGTCCCACCGAGGCCATCACCCACCGCAGCACTCACTGTATGTCCCATACCAGGACTCGAGCCACAACCTGTAAAACCTGGGGGCAGGGAAGTAGCATCGTTCCTTTTCGATTCCAGCATTTCCTTATGAAAAATTTTCAGAACATCGGAATCATCAAGCTCCTCCTCTGTCTCAACCAAGGTCTGCTTACCCTTCACATTACCCTGTCGTGTGAGGCCCTCATAATCACCACTTAAATTTTCTTTTGAAGTTCTGAGAGTAAGACTCTTAGAAGTACCTACATCAACCCCGTGTTTAACGGCATGAGCGGCCACCTGTTTCCTCTTAGAAACTCCCCTGTTGGAAATTTCAGACAACACAGTAATAGGCCTCTCATCCTGCTGGCTAGACATACCCGATAATTTTCTCCCCTCAGGATCCTCATCTCCACCCCCAGATAAAACAGCAAACCTGGAACCCCCCAACTTATTAGCATCAGCCCTAGCAGGTTGTACAGTTTTCCGACCATTAAAACCCCTAGTAGCCAAAACCCTCTCTCCCCCATTACCCACAACCCTACCAGAAATATCAGCAGCATGCCCTCGAGCCCCAATACCCTGTCTACTATTATTGCCCACTTTCCCCAAACCAGCCAACACCCCAGTCTTCCTACCACCAAACTGAGAACCCACCATATTCCGACCATTTTTCCTGTAAGACACCTGTAACCAAGGACCAAAGTTGTCCTGACTAACATCACCCGCCCCAAGATCACCACTAGTAGAACCAGCAGGAGGAACCTCTTCAGCCACCGGAGTCCCTTCTTTGCGCTTCGCTACACCATCCATACAAGCCTCCTTAATATGACCCACACGCCCACACTGAAAACAAATCAAACCCAAGCTCTCATACTCCACCTTGATACTCCTATTATCTACCTCCAACGAGCTCTTCAGAGGCTTAGTAATATCCAAATCAACACAAATTCGCGCAAATCTCCCCCTAGCCTGCGATTCTGTGATTGGATCCACCTTATAAGTATCCCCAAGCATGCCTCCAATCAACCTCAACAACTCCACATTAATCCACTCCATTGGAAGTTTGGATAATCTTACCCAGACCGGCATACGTGTAATTTCCTCTTCCCCTGGCACAAAATTAGGCCTCCACTTTTGAACAACCAAATATTGATTAGTGATTACCCAAGGTCCACCTGTCAGCACGTAATCCAAGTCTTCCCGCATTTGGAACCTAGCCACAAAATAACCGTCTTCCAAATCCGTAAGTTGCCACTGACCAATAAGCTGCCACTTCTGCCTAAGTTTTGATAGCATGAAACTGAGAGAATGAGGTCTGCCCATACTCTTCAAAATTAGAGCATTTGCCCACGGCTTGCACAACTGAACCTTCAAATCATCAGACATCCTCATACTTGGGCCATTCGGACCCTCCACAAACGTGACATCTCCCTCACCAATCTGTAAACCCACTTTCTCAACCCCAAAACCCGACCAGCTGCCTGGACTCGCAGCACTTAGGAGTTTCGATTTGAAGCTCACGCCGTGTGGACTTCGGGACTGCCTCTCGTCACCCTCCGCAGCTGCTCGCACTCGCTTCGCACCAGAACCCATCGTACCAGGCCCCATCGCACCAGAGCCCAGCTCACCAGACCCCATCGCACCAGCCCCCAACGCACCAGACGCCATCGCACCTGCCTCCATCGCACCAGAACCCATCGCACCAGTCCCCATCGCACCAGACCTCATCGCACCATCTGGAAGATCAGGCGGCTTCCCCTTTTCACCGTCGTCCATACCTGGCTCCGATTGGGCCGTGAACATGAACACATCGTCCATGGAACACAGCAGATCAGCAGAAGAATCAAGAAAAATCAATGGAAAACGACGACCTAACAGGCGCGTCGATCAGCAGAGGAAAAGAGGGCCCACGCGCGCCGCGCGTACAAATGGAAAAGATGACTTTCTTTGCTTTTTTGTTTCACCTTATATTCTACTTGCCGTGTGCTTCTGTTATTCCAAATTCTATCAGAGAAAAAAAAAAAAAAAAAAAAAAAAAAAAAAAAAAGTCACAAACAAACAGGCTGCTTCTTTTCATCATGCTGATAGTGGAGAGCCAAGCAATTTGCTTGCTCCTACCTAGGATTAGGAGGAACACTTTTACTTGCAATTTTCTAGTGGGAAAAAAAAAATGGATGATAGACAGAAAAAGGTGAGGCTGTGAAAGTGAGTTTAAACTTTTTTAAGAGATCACAAAGTAATATTCCTCTTATACTTTACTGTATCTTCTTTTTCCTTGGAGTAGAATCTAGAAACCACTTTTTTGTATTTTATTAACAAGACTGTTATTTCACAGCCCTTCACATTAGCGGGGAGGGATTCAAGTTCCACTCTACTGATTTTACAAGTATATGTTTAATATTTGATCTTGACAGGTCTGGGAGATACCTGATTAACTATATATATATTAGTCCAAATAGTGTTTGCAAGTTAAACACATCATGTCATTACAAGATTAGGTAATACAAGTCTCTTTCCTTCCAAAGGAGAGGTAATACAAAATTTTAAAAAACTTGACTTGTAAAAAGGTAGGAGAATTCCCTCTCACAGTCTCACTAGGTAGTAGTAGTTCACTTTGGCGATTTCAACGCATTTGCTCATTTGTAATGATTATGATTCCATTTTCTGGGGCAAACAAAAAGTTGCAATCTTTGGATTTTGGAATCAAACTTATCATTTTTCTTGTTTGGGAGCCATCCAGACCCAACTCCCCCCCACACTTTGGGCTCCACTGCCTATTTAATTTATTTCATATCTTCATCCCCCCCATTAAACACTATAATGATTATATAAAAAAAAAAAAAAAGAAGAAAAAAGAAAGAAAGGCAATTTCTCTATTTTTAACTTTTCCAGCCATTGATAATCAACATCTTTTGATGAATAAAGAATAATTTAATGGTTAGGTAACGGTTTAAACTTTTAATAATAATGATATAATTGTTTTTTTTTTATATATATATATATATAATTTTTTTGATGGAAAACAGTTCACTATACAATTTGATCATCAAATGATAAATTTGTATCCGACATATAATTTTTTTGAGAAATTATAGTGTATAACCAAGCCAAAAGGCAGAGAGACATATCACTAGAGCAACCTCATTGTATAAATTTATCACTAGAGACAATAAATTTAGAGTTTGGGGAGGGGAATACAACTCGAACGTACAACCTCATTGTATAAGCGTGAGAGACATATCACTAGAGCAACCTCATATCATCAATAATAATTTATTGTTTCTACACGCTTCCTCCGGTCTGGGGTGTTGCCTGGTTTTCTGCTGTTGTGTTTCCTGTTGTTTTGTGCTCTTCTTGATCCGGCAAGAGCCATTTTTGTTTTGGGTTTTTTCTCCTGTCAATAATACTGTGCTGTTCAAAAAAAAATAAAAAATTGCTGATTATAGTTTTTTACAATAAAATTAGGCATATCAATATGAATTTGTCACAAGTTGTCTATGATAATATGTGAGTTCATTTTTCTTTTCTTTTCCTCATTTAACATTATAAATTAATGAACATAATATTACTATCAATGACACAAGAAATTATGTTATTTTGATTGTTTCCAAAATGATAGTAAATTTTTTGTTGAAAAACATCAAATCTAATCTTTGGTGAAGTGGAGATGGGTATCTTATCCATGTAATCGTTTATAAAATCTATACATTGTGTAATTATTTTAAAAAAATTGTGTAGTATATATTTGGATTAAACAATTTCATTTTGAAAAAACTGTACTTTGTGAAACAAACTGCGTAAGGTCATCTCAGGAGCAAATGAAGGGAGTTTCGGTTCTGATACTAATATACTGTACTATGGGAATGTTCAATGTTGTGTAAAAGTAAGCAAATTTGTGTGTTAGCAGATAAATAATAAGGCAGTGGGAATTAAAGATGCAAAAAGTCAAAGCACCGTAGTTGACTTGCAAACTTTATTTTTTTTCTTCTTTGTCGGCTTACAATACAAACATGTTTTTGGAGGAGATGAGTTTGGTACAAGGTCGACCCTAAGATTTTCATGGCCCGATACGAACTATAAAAAATAAGGCTCTCGATACTGTATATGTGTTTACTTGATTATTTGTTTTTCTCTAGTAAATACTTATAAAAATTAATATAAAAACTCAAACTCAAGACTATATATAACACAACAAAATAGCAAATAAAAACTTACCAGAATAAAATTTGTCCTATCAAAAGAGTTTTAAAGAACCATAATTTTGATTTTCAATTTTGATCGAATGTCTGATAAGAGACAATTTTTGATTTAGTGTTGTTGGAAGAATGATAAATGTGTTTCCATTGGTAGGTCTTTTATAAAAAAATAAAAAAAAATAAAAAAATGAGTGACTATATTTACACCCTTAAAAATTTGTATGTACGACCCTTTAATTAGTTTAACCTATAAAACATTTATATATATATAAAAAATAGTTTGTATGAACACCCCATTTATTATTCAATGGGTTTGGCTAAGTTGCTGTTAACAATAAGGTTAATGGATCAATTTCAATCTTTAGATTTCAATCCAAAGGTGTATAAAAATTAAAGATTTGAAAATTAAAATAAAATGTAACCAACTCACTCTAACACAAGAGCATCTCCAATGCAATGCTAAATCATTGCGCCAATGCTATAATTTAGCACAAAGTAAAAAAAAAAACATACATCAATGCAATGCTAAAAGCTGTGTCAAATTTGACATATGCTATAAACTGTGCCAAATTTATCACAGTGTATAGCATATGCCAAATTTGACACAACAATAAATATAGCTGTATTTGTTGACTTTTTAATTTTAAATAATAAAAATTTAACAAATTTGGTAGGAAAAATTGATATTGAAACAATTCTAACAAAATATTCAATACAGTCATTGAATGTATTGGTTATATTTGTTAACTTTTATAATTTTAAATAATAAAAAAAATAAAAAAATAGCATATCAAATATAATTTTGCATTGGAGACGATGCTAAAATAATGTATCAAATATAACATTTTATTATATTTTGTGCCAAATTTGACATTGATATTAGCATATGCATTGGAGATAGTCTAAGAGTTTCTCCAACCCAACTTCAAATCCCTCTCTATCTTCAAGTTGCCGCAAAATCCACGCAAAAAACAGCTCCAATCCATCGCCAAAACCCTCGCTATCTGAGGAAGATGAACAGTGCCGCGCAATATATTGCGCGACACTGTTCATCAGCGCATACATTGTAGCGCGTTTTGGTTTTTTTTTTTTTGATCCCTTAGCTTTTATACAATCACGTTTTTACCCTATTTTTAAAAATATTTTCTGATTATATCCTTTATTAAAAGGTTTTGTGTATTCACAGTTTTACCCTAATAAATTAAATTTATTCCAATTTGGTCCTTGTTATTATTTAATGATTTTGTTTTGATTTAATTATTATTGATATTAACATTTTTAATAAACTAAAATGAAGTGTATAATTAAGAAATTTAAATGCCATTTTTTTTTAATAAATCACTTCATTCCTTCATTAATTCATAAGTTTGAATTTGAAATGTAATTTTTTTGTTAATAAATCACTTCATTCCTACATTAATTAATAAAGCAAAATACATTAATTGATAAAATAAAATACAAACTTCATAGTGATAAAATAAATTACCACTAATTGGAATACTCTAAAATTAAGGAAAAATACAACATAAATTATTTTTAAGATTTAATAGTCTTCAAGACCATTTCCAGATCCTCCGATATTATTGAAAAAATCACCAAAAGGCTCAGATGAACTACCGGATCCATAGTCTTGTTGCCGAGCATGTTTCGCCATAATTTTTCTTTGTTGTTGATCCACAAACTCGCGCTTTCTTGGATCTTTTATGGAATCCAAATCCATTATTACTATTTTGGTTTCCAATTTTCTCTCCAAAATATCATTAGTTCTTTGTCTCTCCAGATTGTTTTTTTCAAAAACTTCCACAAGTTTATCTTGTCCTTCTGTAAAAGTGGCAACAATTGATGCATTATCTTCCGTAGCCCTCTTTTTCAGTTTTGCTTTTTTCACCCCAATGGGTCGTTGAGATGAACTAACCCCGGCGTCATCACTAGATATATTTAGAGAAAATGAAGATATCCCGGGAGATGCCATTGTTGGAGACTCTGGAGTTGGAGAGTCTTCTTGTGATGATACATTATGGCCACGTGGCCTTCGCGGGGTTGATGTTGCACTATCATTATCTGAAAATTTCTGCATATCCTTGAGAATGGGCCACACATGGTCAAACTTGAAACCTCTTTTGTATTTCTTATCTTGGGATAATAAGACTTTTGCCCGGTTCATCTGCAAAATGATTCAAATAAATTTATTGGAATAATTTTATATTAAATATAATTTTTTTTCTATAATTGTAATTTTAACAAAAACTCACTATATCAACTTCAAAGGCACCACTAGGATTCAGACTTTCGATTTATCGTTGGCATGACCGTAGTTTCGCAATTGTGGGAAGGATAATCCCCATACGACACTGCAAACTTCGCCAGGTACGATGTTCAGTTATAAAATCTGGTCTGGTGTTGTTATATTCACCCTCAATTCGAGGCCATAACATTTCCATGGATTGGTAATGCCCTATGATCGGATTTTGGGAAACATCCAAATATACGTGACACAGGTGTGTGTCTTCTGTAAACGTGTATGAAGAACTTCGGCTTGAAGTCATTTTTTGGGAAAAAGTGATTTGAAGGGAGAAATTGATTTCAAGAGATATGGGATTCGAAGGGGTAAGAGATTTTAAGGGATAAGTTTAATTTAGTGTGGGTTGATATTTATAGGCACTACTAGGAGACATTCTTTTCAGATTTAATCCTACGGTTTAGAAGGTGAGGAAATCCATCCATTGGTTGGATTTGATGATGAGCAAATTTCTTATCTTCAGATTTTGGGAATGGTGAAGATAAGAATTATTTGAATCGATTTAATCATACGGTTCATAATGTGAGGAAATCCATCCATTGGTTGGATTTGTTGATGTGCAAATTTCTTATCTTCGGATTTTGGGAAAGGTGAAGATAAGAATTATTTGAATCGATTTAATCCTACGGTTCAGAATGTGAGAAAATCCATCCATTGGTTGGATTTGTTGATGTGCAAATTTCTTATCTTCAGATTTTGGGAAAGGTGAAGATAAGAATTATTTGAATCGATTTAATCCTACGGTTCAAAATGTGAGGAAATCCATCCATTGGTTGGCATTGAATAGCCTAGATATGTTATCTTCTTATTTTGGGAAAAGTGAAGAATAGTTTTCTGGACAAGTTGAGAGTGGGCCCCACAACGAGTACTGGATGTCTAGGTTCAATGAATCTGGTTCAAGCATTGGTTTTTTTGAATTAAAGTGTTTTTGTCCGTATCTACTTTTTCCACATGGGCCTGCAGCTATTGTCAGCCACGTTCTAAGCTAGATACATCTTTCATCTACTCCCATGTTCTAAGTTGTGTAACCAGCTGGATATAGCTATCATCCACTCCCACGAAGTGATATGTTAACCAGCTGGATATAGCTGTCATCCACTAGCTATTCTAGAAGCACGTGTTCAGAAAGATAAATACCCTACACCAGAGTCTGCTAAAACTCATTCAATTCAACTCCAAGTGATAATGAATTTCGATATTGGAGGTCCATCTAATTTCTCATCTTCATCTTCCGACGATGATGAAAAGCAATTTCTGGCAAATCTTGAAGAGAATGAGTCAGAACAAGATGCGATTATTGCCTAACATATGAACATCCAACGGGCCATGTCTCAGTATCTCAATCAACAAAACAATCTAGTGACCCGTGGAGGCTCAATTCATGGTCATAGAGTTATCAATCGAGTTCGGGAAAATGCTGATCATCGTTTGTTCTATGACTATTTTGCTGAGAGCCCACGGTATAATGATCAAATGTTTCGTCGACACTTTCGAATGAGTAGAAGTTTATTCCTTCGTATTGTTGAAAAAGTGGAAGCTCGTGACAACTATTTTGTGCAACGAAGAGATAGTGTGGGTAGACTGGGTTTGTCCGCTCTTCAAAAAATAACAGCAGTATTTCGAATGTTGGCATATGGTCTACCAGCGGATGCTATTGACGAGTATATTCAAATAGAAGAGTCTACAACAATTGAAAGTTTGAAGAGATTTTGTCGTGCTGTTGTGGAGGAATTTAAAGATGAGTATCTACGATCACCTAACGCTACTGACGTTGCCAGACTACTCCGTATTGGTAAAGAGAGAGGTTTTCCGGGAATGCTGGGTAGTCTAGATTGTATGCACTGGAAGTGAAAAAATTGTCCAACGGCTTGGTCAGGACAATATGCTGGTCGTAGTGGATCCCCAACTATTATTCTAGAGGCTGTAGCTGATTATGATCTGTGGATATGGCATGCCTATTTTGGTTTGCCGGGTACGAACAATGATATTAATGTGTTGGAGGCATCCCATCTTTTTGCCAACCTCGCTCAAGGTATTGCTCCTCCAGCTCATTATGTCATTCAAGGACAAGAATTTAATATGAGTTATTATTTAGCTGATGATATATACCCTAACTAGTCTACGATTGTAAAAACTATTCACAATCCACGTGGTCCGAAGAATAAATTATTTGCAATGAAACAAGAAGGATGTAGAAAAGACGTTGAACGTGCATTTGGAGTTCTCCTATCACGGTTTGCAATTGTAGCAGGACCGGCGTGTTTTTGGCATAAACATGTTTTACATGATATAATGACTACGTGCATTATTATGCACAACATGATAATCGAGGATGAGCATGATGTTGATGCAGCAATTGAGGATCATACGGAAGCATCAACTCCGGAAGTTGAGATGGTGTTAGATGAAAATACCCGATTTCGAGAATTCCTAGCTCGACATAGAAGAATCAGGGATAATCATGCTCACGATGCACTTTGAAATGCCTTAATAAATCATTTGTGGGAAGAATATACTAATTCAGATGATTAGATGATGATCAATATGTACTTTTATTTTTATGCTTTTTCTTTTTTATTTTATGAAATGTAATGTTTAAGTTATTTTAATAAAAAATGTAATATTTTACCGAATTAAATTGAATTTCTATTAATGTATTAATTTCATAATTTCGTATTGTATTGCAATATTATGTTAATTATGAGGTGAAATGTTAATTGTGGAGAAATATCTAAAAAAAGGAAAGAAATGGAATATTCCTGAGAATATTCCTTATAGAGATAAATTTGAAATAGTGGGTTGAAGATGGAATAGTGAAATAGAGTGACTGTTGAGCTATTTTAGTGCAAAACTTGCACCAAATTAGAGATTTGGGTTAGAGTTGCTCTAAGTACCCAATAATCTTGCTGTTAACAGTAAATATCCTCTATCTTAATTTTTTTTAAAAAACTTTACAAAAACTAATAATTTATAGAATAGACATAACATAAAAAGAAATTGAAAAATATAATTGAAAAAAAAAAAAGGGTGAAGAGACGCATATACAATTTTTTTTATTTTTTATTTTTGAAAGAAACATCTCTCTTCCAGATACAATCCATCGTTCACGCATCTCCTTTTTTTTTTTTTTTTTTTTGAAAGCAACATCTCTCTTCCAGATACAGTCCATCGTTCAGAATTTTATTTTATTTGTTTTTTAAAGAAAAATTTATCGATGAAATCCCCGACCTTCATTTTCTACGAATAACACAACAACAGTAGACTCCCTTTATCAAACATTCAAACACCAAATTGTTTGGTGTCGATCAAGAGCAGAACCAACAATAAAATTGGAGCATCAACGCTTTCACCATTGCGTTTTTTTAAGAAAAAATATATGCTATTCATTTGATTTTTATTCATGGATTATATGTTTGAAATAGATTATTTACGGTTTTTAATAAATAATTATTTTAATAGTTTTTAAGTTAAATTTGGAGGTTAACTTTGTAGATGGTCGATCTACGGTTGATGTGGATCGGGTCGGATTCAAGTTAGACCCAAACAACTTGGTCTAACCTGTCGAATCGGGCGTGTCAACTTCTTTGAAAACTTGCCAAAGAGGATGAAAACAAACAGAAAAAACGATAAACAAGTAAAAGAAAATGGTGGGGGTGATTCTTTAGCCTTAGAGGATCCACAAATGCGACCGGAGCTGTCCTGTTGACGTTTTGCTCATTGTCGTGTGTGGGAATTGGGGGCTCTGGTGTCACGTTGTTAGGTGCTCCATCGATGGGGCTCATAGCTCATCGTTACGAGTCCGAACCGTAACATTTTTCGTGTCGAGCACCTGCAGCTTTTCAGCGTTCACAACCATATGGGCAACGCGGCAATCTGCTGCTCGACGGTTAAGGCGTTTCCATCTCCAGACATTTTGAGTGTCGTTAGGTTGATTTGACTGGTTTGTTATAAAATTGCAATGGGCCCCACGGTGGGTGCCAAATTGTAGATGGTTGATATACAGTTGATATGGATCAGGTCAGATTCGAGTTAGGCCCAAACAACTTGGTCTAACATGTCGAATCAGGCGTGTCGACTTCTTCGAAAACCTGCAAAAGAGAATGAAAACAAATAGAAAAAACGATAAACAAGTAAAAGAAAATGGTGGGGTGATTCTTTAGGCTTATATGTGCTTTGAGTGAGCATTTGTGTGAAGATTGATTGTAACTAATAGGGTGATACTATTCCGGTGACCGGAATACGTTTGTGCAAAGTTTTGACACGCTAATGAGCTTTTTTCGGTGATTTTTGGCTACCACAAACTTTACTTTCTAAATTTTAAGAGTTTATTATTATTATTATTATTATTATTATTATTATTTTTCCTTCCTTCCCTCCTTCCTTCCTTCCTTCCTTGAAAAGTTTTAAATTTTAAGAGTTCATTTAAGTAATTTCACTTGGGAACTATGTTGGAATTAAAACAAAGTAAGAATTTGGTGTACATACTGTTTTTGAAGGGTGCAAATATCGCCACTCAAAATTACATGTGTACGGTAGGCCATTTTTAAAATCATTTATGGATCTGAAATCGTATATGGGTAAGTTTTGATTTGTTGTAAGAATGTTAAATGCTCCATTGTTGAGCCTTTAAAAAAAATAATAATAATTAAATGTATACGATGGATCATTTTTTAAAGTCATTTATGGCATGTTTTGAAATAAAAAATAAACTAATTGAATGCCCCTCGGAATCAGGGACTCTAGGCGGTTGTCTCACTGAGCTTCCCCTAGGGCCAGCCTTGGGTTGGTCTGGGGTTGGTCTGGTGGTAAACATCTTACAATTGCACCACGAGGTTGCGGGTTCGAGTCTTCTCTCTCCAAAAGATCCTGAATTTATGCAATAGTGTAATACTAAATATATATATATATATATGCTTTGGTTAATTATGTCTTATCATTATTGTAGGGTGTCGACCTACAATCAAGGTGGATCGGGTCGTATGTTGCTAGGCCCAATGCAACTTGGGTTGAATCGTATGAATGTTGTTGTCGTCTGTAGAATTACCCTGCAAATGAACTTGGTCGATCGACCGAATAACCTGCAAAAATTGAAGAACAGATTAAAAATGAACTAAATAAAATAAAGAGATGGCTTGGATCGTTAGCCTTAGTTATGCTTGGGCTGAGCAACGATGATCGTGAAGATTTGGAATTTGGATTCCGGTGGCCGTGATTCTTAGAGGCAGAGTTTCAGTACGCTTTAGTAAGCTTGTATATCTATCCCCTTGATAGTGCCAAATGCTTTTCTATATATAGGAGACTCAGGCTACCGTTTAAACCAAATCAGTTGTATCACGATATGATTATGAGCGAGATTCTTGGCGATATTTTCTCCCCGAGTATCTCGTTTACTGGGTATGCACTCCAACTGCTGGCTGACTTGGTCTTCAAACGACCAAGTCATGCTGCTGCCTTTCTTATTAGGTTACCTCAAATTGGGCCAAAGTTAAAGGGGCTTGGGCTTTGTACCTTTGGGCCTGTAGGCCATTTTTGGCTATCACAATTATCATTAAACACTTTTCAAAAGTAATATCAGCAATAAATGGGCTTTTGTTTGGGCCTCTATAATCTCAAAAAAAAAAAAAAAAAAAAAAAAAAAAAAAAAAAAAAACATATATTCTGGGCGGTAAATGGGCTTTGTAAGAGTGTAAGTGTATTAATACACTGACATTTTTCAAAATTATTTGATGTTAAGGAAGCAAATATGATCGATATAACTTTAAAATATTTGGGATATTGAAGAATATTTTAGACATTAAATCCCCCAAAATATGCAAAAATATGGAGAATATTTTTGTCATATTATCAATATTTACTAACTTATCTCTACTTACTATAATATTCACAATATCTTGCTTTGACAAACCACTTCTCTCCATCTCATGTCTCTCTACACTCTACTAGTAAAACCTGTTTCAGTGATGCAAACTGTTTTCTGATATTTTGAAATGATGAAACAGGAAGCACAGAGACTCCTGCCTAATCAAAACCAAATATTTACAGTTTCTGCACTACCAATCTAACCTGAGAATTATAAAAGTTATCAACTTAATCATGACAATTAACACGATTAATTGATTGCATTTTGCAAGCAGCCAAGAACAAAACTGCTGAAAACAAATAAAGACAAAAACAAAACAAGAAAACAGAAACATTTTTCTCTTATTGATCTCACTTTTCATGTTAGTTTATATTTATTGAGTTAATAAAGTTAGTTGATATGCGAATTAGCACTCCATGCAGATCTAAACTTGCCCACATTAATGGGCATCAAGCAGAATTACCAGCCCTTGCATTAAAAGTTGTAATTTATTTTTTTACCACCCGCGGTGACTGACTATTCGAAACTGAGCAATGACATATTGGAAAAAAGTTGAAAATTTTGACTCAGTTTATTTGAAAGTAAAATCTAATGTTCAAGCTTGCCATGCTGGATTGGATAATTAAACAAGCTTACTACTCAGTTTTTTTTTTCCTTCATTTCATGTACCTTAATTAATTAATTATTTAGCAGGCTACAGCTGACTAGGAAGTTAAAGGAACAATGTATTTTTATTTTAAATTTGACCAAAAAAACTTATTCAGATTTAATTAATTAAAAAATTACAGAATCTTTAAAAGGTTAATTTTAAATTTGAAATTAAAGGAAAAAAAAAAATTGTATTTTTGTATATGTTTATAAAATTGTATCCAAATTGTATCCAAATTAATTTCTAAAATTAATATTTTTGTTGTATCTTTAATTAATCATTCGACATAATTGCATGTATGTAGTACCGACGTGTTTATTAATAACATTTAAAAAAATTTCGGTAAAGCAATCATGTCTTTCGTTTATGAAGGTATGGAGTTGCCTGCTGCAGTTATTGTGTTAGGTCAAGCCTACTTGTGTGATCAACCCTTCCTGTTCTTCACATAAACATTACATTTTAGTATTTAGTATTCAAATTGCCTTTTCCACATGTGGAAAAGTTATCAGTCGTGTGTGCCTAATTCGATCCCCAACTTCATTTTCCATAACATTTTTACAAAACTTGGGTCAGAAGTTATGATTTAATAACAATTCTGTGTCCTCTGGTACTCATCCTTTTCACCGGCTAATTAATTAATAAACTATTAATAACAATTACTCTTTTGATAAAACAACAATTTCATATTAACAACAGATTAAATTAGACAAAATCAGACATATTGGATTTAAAAGAGAGAAAACCAAAATTAACATCGGAAACATAAGACTTTCGTTAATAACCACTTTTGAAATTTTAATTGTTAATAACCATTTTTAAAAAAAAAAAATCAATGTATGTCCATAAATTACGAGAGTACCCCTGAAATTAGTTTTTTTTTTTTTTTTTATAAAAAAAAAACCTCAAACTTGAAATCATGATTAAAAACTTGAATGTTGAAACTTGAAATCATGAATAAAATGAAATGTGAAACTTGAAATAAAGACTAAAATGAAACGTGAAACTTGAAATCATGCTCAATTTCCCTTCTTCGGTCCTTCCCCAACCTTCTTCCCCAAATTAGGTTTTTTTTTTTATAATTTTTTTTAAAGGTTTTTTCTTTGTCTTTTTTCTGCAAATCTGTGCGCCGGCGAAGGGGAAACTCCGACAGCACGACTCACGACGGTTTGATGCAAGACGACATGACGCATGACGGTGCTGTCAGCTGGGCATGAAGGACAATGTCGCCTCGGCGGTTCACAAAGCCTAGAAGCTCATTGTCGCTGCCGCGAAGCCCAGAAGCTCTCTTGCGCCGGTGACCCTCAAAGCACGCTGGCGAAAGAGAGAGAGAGAGAGAGAGAAGAAAAAAAAGAGAGAGAGAGTTGATTTTGGATTGTTTTTATATGGGGGCATTCACGTAAATTTACAAAAACATGGTTATTAACAATTAAATTTTCGTCTGTGGTTACAAACAAAATTTTCATATTAGATGTGGTCATTTTTAGCAATTTCCACGATATAAAATTATCCTTTTACTCTTGCAACTTTAAACGTGGCAAAAACGCATTAGCATACGGATTATCTAGAATTATTGTCAACCTCTTGCATCTTTTTCCCGTATTTAAAAAAAAAAAAAAATTAATATTTATTTATATCTATCTCTAGCTAACAATTTTTAAGGAATTGAAAGTTGTTTTTCTTCCCAAAGTCCCATCTCCATCATATGATGATCTTCACAAATTATAAATATGCAGAGGTTGGTCTTTTTAGATATGGGCCTGGGATGACCTTGAAGTTTAAACCTAACTCCCAACCTACTTGTAATTAATTAATTAGATCATCAAATCTTTAAAGAAAATAATCAAATATCACGTTAGTTGAAAGATAAAATAGTTTATAGACACGTACATGTTATCACTTATCACACGGCTTCTTTTGAAATCATGTGATGTAAACACACACACACAAAATTAGCAGAAGGGTATACCTGTGCATCATCAATAGTAAAGTGACGATTTCTCACAAAATATTAATTGCAATTAAATACAATATATCTGTCTACTCTCAAAAGACAACACACCACCTTTAGCTTACTTCTCTGCAGTAGTATAGAATATAGGTAATCTTTTCTGTGCAGGAAATGTTAAGCATCTTATTAGTTCATTGTTTTGTTTTTCAGACAACTTGGACAAATATTGAAGAAAATTGTGAACTTGGATCTATTTAATTAGCATCTTATTTAATTAGCTCTGAAGTCTGAACTTGGATCTATTAATGCTTATATATATATGGAAAATATAACTTTTTCAATTCCCCATTATGTTGATCGATCGTCTGTATCATGCATGTGAACCTCTTTAATTATCATAGAAAAAAGATAGAATTTCAATTTGCTTTATGGTCCTCATTGGTCCCACAATTTATCTAAAATTAGCTTGTAATTGAAAAATGACAGAGAAACCTGCTTCGATCATTTGGCTGTGAAGAAACCATAATCAATGAAGGAAAAATAATATAAAATCTTATCAATTTGGCATTAAATCTGGTGGACAATTATGGATCGAGCATACATATAATTTTGAAGCAGGAATTAAACTGGTAAAATATTTCTGCAAGAAAAGAACAAGACTTTAGCCGATAGAGGCGTAGCTCAGTTGGTAGATGGATAAGTTTGGGACTTAGGCAAATGACTCTATGATTAGCGGCTCGAATCCTACCAATGGTGAAAGCTTTCAAAGAACAAGACAAGAAAGGTCAGTGATATCCCCTAACCTATACACAACTCGTACCTATAATGAAACCACTACTTTTAATGCAGTTAGGTCTCCTGTGTAAAGCTTAATTATTCACAACAACATCAAACTCTTATCAGCAACATTTTTCAAATTAACACAACACTACAGAACTATTAATTGATTGATTAAACTTCAAATTTGAAAGTATAGATATATATATAACTAAATGATCAAGCAGTTAAAATTAAAGATAATCAAGTAAGTACATAAATTCCATGTGAGATCTATCGTACAATTCTGTAATCTAATTCTACACGAAAAAACGTGTCGAGTTTCCGTACCAAATAAGGACGACTCATCAAGCATTACCGGTACCACAGTCTTCCATGATAATCAAACGCTTGAATTTAAGGGACCTTTTTAATTCTTGCTTAAAAGAACCCTTTTTCTAGCTCTAGTATTTTTATAGATCAAGAGAAAGTTAAAGAAAATCAAAGATATCATTAATTGTATTAAAATACCAGCATTTGTACAATAATCCAATTCAATATCATATATATATATATACCACCAACCAGCAGGTAAGACAATTCAAACCTGGATATTTTCAGCCTCTATTAACACTATGCCAAATTGGCCCCTGATACCAATTCAATCATAACTCCATAAGAAAAAAGAAAATACAGTAATGTCTCACTTGAAGTTATGAAAAAAAAAAAAAAATTATAGATCTGGAACTCTTAGTTGCCAGATCTTAATATCACAATCCAAACTGCCACTGTAAACCAGAAAAGAAGTACCAGAATCGGAATTTGCATTAGAATTATTATCATCACTATCAACAACCGCCGTCAAACACTTGACAGGTCGTCTATGTCCTTCCAAAACCGCCATACAAGAATAGCTCCTCTTCTGCTCATCCCTCGCTCTCCTCCATATCCTAACCGTATTATCAGCCGACCCACTACACACCAAATTCAAAACAACCGCCAAGCACAGTATCGCCTTGGTGTGCCCTCTCAGGGCTCCTGTCAACGCCATGTGTCCTGTCACGTTACCGTTACCGTTATCTCTCTCCCACACAAGAATTGATCGATCACATGCACCGGAGAACAGCACCGACGACGACCCATCTGTACAAAGAGCTAAAGCGTTAACAGCTGATTTGTGTTTCTCCAAAATACCCACCAGTGAATGCTTTTTCTCTCCTATTTGTTTCTTCCACACTTTTATTTTCTTGTCCGCCGAGCCTGTATAAACGAACCCATCGTTCGACACCACTATAGCGTTTACTGCGTCGTCGTGGACGCCGTTGACCGATTCTAAACACTTGAAATCGGACGTTCGCCAGATTTTGAACGTCCGGTCCCAGGAAGCCGAATAGAGAAGAGAACCGTCACGTGATATTGCTAACGCCGACACTGTGTCGACGTGGTGCACCCACGTGCATTTCTTGTGCCGTCTCACTTCTACGTAGTTCTTGGCCGAGAAGCTTCTCATGAAGCGGTCGTTGAGAGTAGGAAGAGTGGCTATGCATTCGTATGATGATCTCTTATTCTTGTCTGCAGTACCAGAGTTGTTGTTGAGATCGATTTTCCATACGCGGATTTTGTGATCTTGGTGGGCACTGATCAAGAGCTTGTCATCTAAAACCACCAAAGACTTGACGGCGGCGCCGTTTCCTCCTGTGGTTACTACGTTATTATGATCAAAAGGGTTTCGGGTCCAAACTCGGGTTTCGCTGTTAGAAGAGCCGGTGAAGAGGAATTTTCCGGCGAGAGCGAGGGAGGAAATGGAGGAGGAGTGGCCTTTGAGAGTGGCTAAGCAGTGGTGGTGGGTAGTTGTTGGAGGCGGAAAAGGTGAAGTGAGAGATGGAACAGAAGGTAGACTTGGTTGAGAGGAGAGGGAGGAGGAGGTTGATGAATCTGATGATTGAAAGTGATGATTCGACTGAGATTGAGATTGAGATTCCTTGATTGTATGACAAGTTAAAGGACATGGAAGAAGCCCCATTCTTTTCAGGCTGAAGAGAACAGGTTTGAAAAACCATCTGGTGTGGTGGGTGTTAGTAGTTTGTATCAGACAAGCTTTTAAATGGAGTAGATCATGTTCAAGGCGGGCGTATCTTAGCAGTAATAAAGTGGGATGGCGCATTTTAACATTATGAGGGTTCGTCATTTTTTATTTTTTTAAGACCATTGTAAGGGTCTGTCGACTTATGTCGAGATTAGGCTTTACACGCCCAAGATACAATCCCATAATGTGGGTTCATAGACGAGTTTGGAGGTAAATGATTTCCAGATCAACGGTTCGAATCCTATTAATAGCGAATGCTCTTAAAAAATACCTGATCTTAAATTAATAGATATTGTCAATATAATAATAATAATGTGGGCTTATGTATAAAATATCAGGGTTCGTCATTTTATATTGGATTGTATTGAATTTTATTATTTTTATATAATTTTTGTGTTTAATAATATTTTATATTAAACTATATTAAGTCATAAACACCGTCAAATAAAATTTAATGGTAAAAGCAATTCAGATAAATACTATGTATTCTAGTAGTTGCATTGCATATATATATATATATATAATAATGAAATTATTGGTAGAGAAACTATTTAATTTGGGAGGTAGAGACGTAGGGGTTGTTTGTTTTTTCCATATAAAACTTAATGGGTCTAAATCATAATTATTAATTTTTTTTTTTTTTTTTTTTTTTTTTTTTTTTTTAAGTGATCAAACAACTTAAAATAAAAAGTAAAAAATCCTGACTTTTCACTTAATTGTAAATCACTGAATTGTATTAAATGCAATTCAAAATCTTTTCTTCCGATACTATCCTCCATATATAACATATCTCCAATTTCATCATAATTATATATTGTATAGAAATCTTTATTTTAATATATTGCTTATTTTAAATAGCTTTAAAAATAAAAAAGAACCATAATTACTTCTCATATTGGTCTTTAATATCAATAATTTATTATGATATTAAGGTAATGTATTTATATATTATTATTTTTAGAGTGTTTTGTATGAGTTTTCCTGTTGTCCCTTTTATTTTTTATTTATTTAAAAAAAAAAAAAACTTTTTCTTTTCTTAGTAAAAATAAAGTTTGTTTGTAATCGAAGAAAAGGATCATGATCATATGTGTTCATATATAATTATTATTTTTGGATTGTTTTTATTCTATATTATATGTATAATTGTTTAACATGGGTATACATGTAAAATACTTCTTTTCAGACAATTTTATTTTTAAAAAACAAACATGTTGACAGTACATTCAGATGTGGGAAAAAAAAAAAAAAACATGTCATTCAGATTTAGGTTTCAATCACTATTCAGTTTTCAGTAAAATCCAGGACTATTCAGTCTTCAGACAAAAAAACAAACGACCTCGTAGAGTTTGGCTTTGGACCCATACAAGTAAAGGCATGGTTTCGAAATACTGTATGTGGTAGCCAAAAATGGCTCATAGGCCCAAAAGTGCAAAACCCAGGCTTATTTTGCTTTGGCCCAAGTTTGAGGAGCCTAACTAGAATGATAACAGCATAACTTGGTCGTCTGAAGACCAAGTCAGCCAGGTATTTCAGGAAAAGCGAGATTCTGGAGAGGAAATCTCTCCGAGAATCTCGCCCACGATCAACCCATGATCCTACCTATCTACTTCAAACGGTAATCTAAAGTCTCCTATAAATAGCAAAGCATTTTATCAGAAAGGGGGGAGAAAAACTCAAGCTTACAAAAGCGTACTAAAACTCTGCTTGCAAGAATCACGGTGACCGGGATCAAACATTCACGATCACCACAACTGTTGCTCAGCCCAAGCATACCTAAGGCTAACAATTTAAATCAATCTCTTTGCTATTTTTTATTGTTCATCTATTTTTTCTGTTATTTTTCGTTTCTTGCAGGTTACTTGTCGATCGACCAAGTTCATTTGCAGTCGACCAAGTTCATTTGCAGGCAAATCAACTTATCGACTACATCGCTTAAACGGAATTATCCAAGTTGCTTTGGGCCTAATTCAACATCGACCCGATCCATATCGATTGTAGGACGACCCCCTACACTGTACTATCATTTTTTTTTCTTAGAATATTGAATTTATTTGAAATTATTTAAATATGTCAGAATCATCTTTCTTTTTTTCTTTTTAAAATAAAGTCAGCGTATCTCTAAATCTTACGAAAATGTTTATGTTTAATATAATAAGGTTACAATCACTGTTTCCTAAGTGGGGATGTAACTTATCAATTCACAGTATTCATTATTGGCAACTTTGCAAATTTTGATAGAAGCCAAAAAATTTCAACACGTCTACTAGTAGAAAGAGCGAATGAGACCACCAGCTAGATGGGGCTCCACTGCATCAAAAAGTAGTTGTCCAAATGGAATAGGTTCGTGTGTGATGGTATGCTAATGACAGATCTTGTGTTTGTTTTATTCTTTTTTTTTATGCCTTTTTTTTTTTTTAATTTATTTATATATATATATATATATATATAAGGTTGTTAGGGATTGGAATCAACCCTATCCCAACATTTTATTAAAGAAAAGGGAAAATCGTATTTTAGTCCCTATAGTTTGCCTTAATCTGGGTTTAGTCCACGGTTTTTTGGTATTGTAACTTTCAGTCCATCTGTATTCTAACAATATGGATTCCAGTCTCTACCGTCCAATTCTGTTAGGGTTTCGTCAAGTCAACGAGGGTCAACAAGGGTAAAAAGGTAAAATAACATCAAATATTCTAGAAGCTTATGTAACCAAAGGGTATAATAGTAATTTAAAAATTAATTTTAAAAAACAAATAAATTTTATTAATTTTAAAATATTAAATAATATTAAAATAATTAATAAAATATACAAAACTAAACTAAAAAAATAAAAAACAAGTTTATTAATTAATTAAAAAAACTATAATTAAAAACATATTTAATAATATATATATATATCAGATTAAAAAAAACAAATAAATATAAATTAAATAAATAAATCAAAACAAAAACCATCTTCATCACAACTCAAACACCCATTTTCATTCATCATCATCATCTTCCACCATATCTCCTACAAACCCTAGCCACCGCCGCTGAACACCAAAACCATAGCCACCCACCCTCTCCCTCTGTCACGAATCCGTTTCTCTACACCGTATCGCGCAGCCACCGTCGACAACCTCCAACGTCGGCCACCGTCTCCGCGCTGGTGGAGGAGATCCGTGTCTCGATTTGTGTCTCGATTTGGGTTTGGAGGAGATCCCTATCGCCGGCGACAATCTCGATTTGGGTTTGTTGAATTTTTTTTATTTTTTTTATTTTTTTATTTTTTTTGTGGGATTTGATTGTTGAGTAGGTGTTGTGATGAAGATTTTTTTGATGAAGATTATGGTTGAGGGTCGATGGTGATGGTGAAGCCGATGGTTGAGTGGGTGTTGTGATGAGGATTTTTTTGATGATGATGGTTGAGGATCGATGATGATGGTGATGGTGAAGATGATGGTTGAGTGGGTGTTGTGATGGAAGATGATGATGGTGATGAACTGAGGGTCGATGATGGTTGAGTGGTTGTGTTGTGTTCTTGGTTTCCAGATCCAATTTTTTTTTTTGAATAAGATGATGATGGTGATGGACTGACGATCGATGATGGTTGAATGGGTGTTCTGTTGTGTTGTGTTCTTGGTTTCCAGATCCAAAAAAAAAAATTTGAATTTTTTTTATGAAGAGATGGATTTGGTGGAAGTCTAGATTGGATCTCCACCGTTCATCTCATCGGATGGACGTTTGAGATCCAATCTGGACTTCCACCAAAACCACAATTTTTTTTTTGAAGAGATTGATTTGGTGGAAATCCAGATTGGATCTCCACCGTTCATCTGATGAGATGAACGGTGGATATCCAATCTAGACTTCCACCAAATACACAATTTTTTTTAATTTTTTTTTAATTATTTTAATTTCGGTTTTTAAGAAGAAATTAAAGGTAAAAGACATAAATTAGGGTATTTTAGTCTTTTTAGAGGGAGCAGCAGTCATCAAGGGCAGAAGAGTCATTTTACACGCCTGACATGTCAGAATCCGTCCTTTTAACGGATTCTGTCACAGAAGGACTAAAAGTTACAATAAAAAAAAATCGTGGACTTAATAAGGCAAACTACGGGGACTAAAATGCAATTCCCCCTAAAGAAAAAGAAAGAAAACAATAAAGAAAACAAAACAAAAGAAGAAAACAGATCAATAGAACTTAAAAAAATGTCTGCTACAAAAATCATTGAAAATAAAGGAATTACAAAAATTCGGAGTGGTCCACCACCAAGTAAGAGAGACGATAATGGGGTTCCTGGAAGCTAAACTATTTGCAACTTGATTACCTTCCCGATAAATATAAATGACATCAAAATCCATTTGAGAGATTAAGCTCAAACACCTATCCCAAGCGAGGCGCCAACACTAGGGAACCTTACAAGACCTAGAGCGAAGGATATCCACTACAAAAGTCGAATCGCTCTCCAACCATAACCGACGCCAGCCAAAAGTCCAAGCATAATCAATAGAGTTGATGGTAGCGGCCAATTCAGCCTCAAAAGCAAAGCAAACACCAAGAGGAATAACAAAACAACCTTTAAAGAAACTCCTGCATGTGTGAAAAAACCCCTGCACAACCAGCAGGACTAGCACTACCAAAAGTAGCCCCGTCTGTGTTAACCTTAAGACAACCTAGCGGGGGAGGGCGCTAATTAACCTTTAAAATGCGAGGAGCCTTGAAAGGATAACCAGAGACATGAAGCCGTTGAAGAGTCTGAAGTTCATCCACTGAATTCTTCATAGTGCCAGATTGAAGAGAGTCTTCCTCACGAACAGAACGCCAAATCAAGGAAAGCATTGGCAAAAACAGGTTTGCCACCCTCAAAGGTAGCTTGATTCCGGAGGAACCACACCACCCAAAAAACCGTGATGATAGAAACCTGCTAGGGAGCCTTCAGCTGAGTGCTAAAGACAACCCTTATTGTCTCCTACCAAAGGTCCAAACAAGTACCATCTAACTTAAGCTTATAACCAAATGTAGAGGAAACAACATCTCACAACCCAAGAACAAAAGGACAATTAAGAAATAGATGTTTTAAGTCTTCTTCCGCAACATAACAAAACCGACAATGAGATTGGAAAATATAACCTCTGGCACGTAATGCAATGTCTGTAGGAATCTTCCCATGAAACAAGCGCCAAACAAGGACAGAGCGAGAAGGAGGAATAAAAGACACCCAAATATACTTACCTAAAATACAGAACTTCTAACCTCAAAAAGAGAATCATAAGTGTGTGTGTGTGTGTATATATATATATATATATGAGAAATTGATGATTGGAAATTTCTAGATGGGATGTGTAGGAATTGGAATTTTGGACTAATGTTAAAGTTTATTTAATGAGATATAGATCCATCTAGTTCAGTGAAGGGTCTTCCTTTTTATTAATATGGTTCTTCCTCTTTAGCTTCTCAAACAAGAATGAACACTATTTGAGCTCAATGAATAAAAAATGGGTTAAGTTATATCAATTTAAATTCTTGACTTATTTACTATCCATCCATTCATTTTCTCTCAATCCAATGATGAAAAGGAGAGACAATATGAGTTTGGTTCAGTGGTAAATCCCTCAATCTTGCACCACGAGATTGAGTATTCAAGTCCTCCACCCCCCCTCCTAAAAAAACCCCAAATTTATGTAATTATATAATACTTACAAAAAAATTGTAGATGATAACCCTGTAAGTTGGTTTCCTCAACCACTTCATTAACAACCAATCACATACTTTAAAAAGATCAAGAAAAATATCAGATCAACAGAGGTTCCAAATCTTAAATTGAAAATTTCAGATAGAATATCATGAGCACGATATTTGTTAAGTTTTGCACGATTTATATTACTTTCCGCAATCAAGACAATTCGTTTGATGACTTAGGTCTACATGAAAGAGCATGAATATCTACAAGTAAAAAGTACTCATTATATGCGTATCACCTCTCAGTTGTGCATCTGTGGTGGTGAAGGGTTTGAAACCCACTATAGACATTTTATAAGTATGTATGAGAAGTTTTCTCACAGTTTATAGAAGTAGTTATCTGAATCGTAGATGTATTGCATAATCTTGATAAATCCCAATAATCCGATCGTAATAGTTGTTACTTGTAATACTTAAGAAAAAAAAATACTCACTAAATAAAAATTGGAAGATGAAAAATAGGCCAACTAACTTAATCCAATCAATCCGATGAGATATAAATTAATTTCGAAACCCCATTTCGCCAATTTGTTTTTCCATTTGACATCACTACGTAAACTTATAATATCAAAATTTATTTCTCATATAATATCTATTTGTTTGTGTTCAGTAAAAGTTATCTTATTAAATTATTGATTGGTCACGTCTAGGGATGGAAAATAAGATAAGGAAAATGACAGTCGAAACTGAATGAAAAAGATGAGAAGTGTTAAAGCGTGAAAGCGAAAGGAAGATTCCGTATGCCGACAGCCTATTTGAAGAACCAAGTTTGATTTAACGACAATATGATTAAGTGTTAATTGACACTCATCCACCTTGATTGATTTTAATTTTGATATGGACTAAATTGTAGCCAACCTTCCTGAGATTTGACTTTTGATAACCAGAAACAATTTTATGATTAATTGATAATAGCCTCCCCTATTATTAATTAAAGTAAAGTCAAACTTAACAAAGATAAATATATTTTTGTCATTTTAAGCGTTAATATATATATATCATTTTTTCTTAAGATTTTTTTTTATCTTTTCTATTTTCTTCTCAAGTTTTACTAACATGGAAGAATGAAAAAAAAAAAAAAAAAAAAAAAAAAAAGATTGAAGAAAATGTTGTCGAATTAGATTTAGGTGAGCCACACTTTTTATTTTTTATTTTTGAAAAATCTAAAAACTTGAATCTGAAGAAAAATCTAGAGATACATCAATGGAAGAAGAAAATGTTGTTATATTAGATTTAGATGAGCCAGATTTTTATTTTTTATTTTTTATTAGTTTTCATATATTTATATATTTTTAAAATCATAATTTTTTTAATTCGGGACATTTTGGTATTTGTAGGGCTCAAATCCGGTCAATGGTTAAATTTGACTAGCTTTGACAGTAGGGGCGGTCATTGTCAATTAATGATAAAATTGTTTTTAGTTGTCAAAGGCCAAACCTCAAGGAGGTTGGCTGCAATTTGCTCTTTTGATATGTATTTTTTATTTATTATTTTTTTGTGCAAATTGCAACCAACTGTGGTAGCCAAAAATGGCCTATAGGCCCAAACGTAAGTAAAAGCCAGACTCGTTTATGCTCTAGGTCGACCCAAGACCCATGCAGGTAAGACTTGGCCGTTCCAAGACTGAGTCAAAGATCTCAATTACTGATAATTGAGTAACCAACGATCCAGGAGAGAAAATCTCTCCTAGAATCACGCCCACTATCTGCATTGATCAAAGTGGACATTGGGAGTGAGTCTAGGGCTTATGAATAACCAGGTTCAATCACAGTGAGGTCTCTCTTATTTCTCTGAACTAAAACAAAACTATCTAGTGTATCGAAATTTTGCTTATAATCTTTCCAGCTACCAGAATACAATCTGGTTCACTATCACTATAGACAACTGCTTAGCCCAAGCATACCTAAGGCTAAGAATCAAACCCCAACTTTCATCGTTTTATTACATATGTGTTTCTGTTCTTATTTTCTTTGCAGGTTCTATAAAGAAGACAGCCACCCCAGTGTCGACTGACTAACTTTTCTCACAGGTTTATAGAGGAACCGACAACCTTCAATTGACAAGATTAATTACGTTGACTATTTCAACCTGGTCCGATCCACCTCAACCGTATTTCGACCACCTACACCAACCTTCTTGAGGTTTGCTCTTAGACAATTAAAAACAACTTTTCCATTTATTGACAACCGCCTACCCTTCAGTTAGTCAACATCAGTTAACTCCAAACATTAACCATGTCAAATTTATAAAATGACTCAATTACCTTTAAATCAGTTATCACTTGTCAGCATCTACTTTGACTTATGGAATAAGAAAAAAATAATTATAAAAATAGACTTTGTCGTAGGTGGGTATGTCTAGATGTGGATGATTGAATGAAAAATCTTTTATGGACAAAAATATCCTTCAAGTTTTAATAAATTACAATTGAAGATAATTAATTAAAAATTTCAATTGACCGTTTGGATTGTCTATAAAATTGCATTCGCAGACAAATTAATGGGTAAGAAATACTTCTTTTTCTTAATTTCAAAAATTATTATTTTATTATATATTAACTATTTATGTGATGTGTACAATCCACTAAGAGTTGTGCTTTTGATACACCTTCATTCATCTAATGACCCCATTTTTTTTAATATATTTAATATTACGTTTATAACCTTTTATCAATATTACTTAATTAAAGAAACATATAATTTTAAATTTTTATTTTTCAAATTGAACCCGCGTCCATTAAATATTTTGTTGCTAGAAAAAAGTTATTTTAACATTGTAAACCCTAAATTATTTATTTTTATTGTATTTTAATTTATTTATTTTTTGAAAAAGAGATAACTAAATCAAAACTCAAGAAACATGCATAGTCTGGAAAATCTGTCAAGACTCAAGTGCACACTCTGCACAATTCTCATAAGCCAAGCAGATTCACCAACGAAGGTTTTTTTTTTTTTTTTTTTTTTTTTTTTTTTGAAATAACCAACAAAAGTGTCTTATGCATATATATTACGAAAGAAACTGATATTCTTCTATATAATATTATTATAATTGAAAAAATGAGATATGAATGCTTGCGAGGTTGATAATAAAAAAAGATGTAGAGAAAATTCAATTGTTAATATAATTTGGGAAATAAATTTGTGAGCAACAAGGGTAGTTTAGGAAATAAATTGATATAATATTAAAAAACCATTTACTTTTTAAAACTGGGGCATTATTAGTTAAATGGAGGAGTGTCTGTAGCACCACTTGTCCACTAGTCATATTTATTTATGAAAGTACCGAAATGCCCTTAAACTAACGGTCAATATTTGAAGTTAATGGATGTTGACTAACTGAAAGGGAGACGATTGTCGATAGATAGAAAAGTTGTTTCTAGTTGTCTAAGAGCAAACCTCAGGGGATTGGTTGCAATTTGCTCCTTTTTTTTCCTTCCAATTGATGTGCTTTTTTTTTTTTTTTTCCTTCTTTAATTTGTTTTTGTTTAAAAAAATAATGAAAGGAATTTTAATAACAACCCTCAAAATAATCCAAGAGCTGTAATTAAAATGTGTTTATTGTACTATAATAAGGGATTTCATGAAAAAAAAAAAATAGTCACCATTAAAAAAAAAATAATTTAAAAATTACTATTAATTACCTTGTACCCTTACAATTTTTGTAGGGAGAATCGCAAATACCCCCCACTTTTAACCAAATGGCAAATCAAACCCTCTGGTTTGAACAATCAACAAATAACCCCCTACCGTTAAATAACCCCTACATTATTTGTGTAATGGTGTTAGTATACATTTAACGGTAGGGGCCAGGGGGTTATTTGCTGATTGTTCAAACCAAAGGGTTTGATTTGCCATTAGGTTAAAAGTCGGGGGGGTATTTGCGATTCTCCCATTTTTTTTATAAGACTTACAAAATCTAAAGTTTATAATGTCAGGAAAAAAAAGTTGATGTCTCTAGTTTTTTGAGGTTTTTTTTTTTTTTTTTTTGAAGTTTTTTTGTCATTGGTAGAATTCGAGCCACTGATTTAGGAGTCATTTACCCAAATCCCAAATTTGTCAATCTACTGGCAAAATTACGCCCCTGGGGGCAAATAGTTGACGTCTCTAAGTCGTGAGCAATATGTTCATGAGTGGCGATATTGGCACCATTCAAAAACCGTACGTACATCCCTTTCATAAGTACATCCATAAAAAAAATTTAAAAAAAAAAATCTTTAGTTTGTATATAAACCTCACTTAATGCAAAAACTACCATTTCTTTAATTAATGCCAAAAATAACTGGTGCTTGTACATTTTGTCGTTGTGAGATTAGTAAATTATTGAAAAATAAATAAATTAAGAAACTAAAATTATAAACAAAAGAATCAACGGGTTTCAAATATTTAAAGAATTGCCGTGGCAGTTTCTCTGAACCCGGAAATGAAACGAAACGAAAAAGAAAAAAAAACTTTAGAAGAACCATTTTCTTCTCCTCACAAGAAAAGTCATTTTTACGAAGGCAGTTAAAAATCAAGAGAAGAAGAAGATAAATGGAGAGGTTTTAAATGGGGAGAAATTAAAAGTAAAATAACATAAAGAGACAACTGTTGCCGGCAATTTACAAAAAAAAAAAAAAAAAAAGGAAGCAGAAACTAATTAGAATAAAAAGATTGAGTAGATTATATATTAAAAATAAAATTGAGTGAATCTCACAACCTCAAACATGAAAGTATGAAACAACCATTCCAAATCACCAATATATATACAATTGAGAGAAAATCTTCTTATCTACGGGGAGTAGAATTTCACGTACTGGGTTTTCTAGAAAACTATGTTTCACTGCTTAAGAATATACAACTACTGTGGGTGCATGATTTTGATTCACATTTTTTTTTTTTTTTTCAATTGTAATGAACAATTAGAATAGGAAATTGATTAACAATTTTTGAAGTATTTTGGTGGGTATACTTAATAACTATTTAGTTATTTCAGTAATTTTATTCAAGAGAGTTATTGGATTTTCAAAAAAATATTAATTTGAGGTGTGTATACGGTTTTTAAGGTACCGTCACTCTATGTTCATTTGATGGTAGAGTTGTACATTTTCCCCTACGTCCCCATCCCCACTAGTGGATTTTTTATTTTATTTTTTTGGTGTTATTTTAGTAATTTTATTCAAGAGTGTTATTGGATTTTCAAAAAAAAATATTAATTTAAGGTGTATATACGGTTTTTAAGGTACCGTCACTCTATGTTCATTTGATGGTAGAGTTGTACATTTTCCCCTGCGTCCCCATCGCACTAATAGATTTTATTTTGTATTTGCAATGAAATGTTTGTTTTTTTAATTTAATTTGTAATTTTTAGTCAAATGGGGGACCGAGGGAAACGGGGAAACAAGGAAAACGAAGAGAGAGAGAGAGAGAGAGAAAAAGGGGAAATTAAGGATGGGGATAGATATACCTTCCCTGAGTGGGGGGTGGAAGGGTGAGATGTGGGGGAAGGTCTGGGAAGTAGGGATGGGGTGATTTATATCCATCCCTATTCCCCTCTATTTGATGGTGATGTAATACCCACTTGCTGATTCACGTTTTTGAAGATGTCTTACAGTTTAAGACACATCTGAGAATGACTAGAATAATCTTGTTCAAGTAAAACAAGACATAGTTATGAATCTGACCCAAAACTAACGCTCAATGTCAAAATTGGCACGGCGTTACTCCTACCAACCTGGCCCAGTCTACCCACCCATACACGAAATTATTTCATTCTATCAAAATCCACATTAATTAAACACCTTTTTCTAATATTTTAAAATTGGTCAAAATTAAATCTCTTTAAAAACAATTTATATATTCATAATTTTTTATTTTTTTTTTGACATAATATATTCATAATTTTTAACTATTGATCATCTCACTATCTCAATAGTCTCACAAGTAATTAATGTTATCACATATATAATTTCAATTTGAAAAGTAAAATCTGTTTAATTTGATTCAAATTATTATGCATGCATGAGCATGACAACAGCAACTGGTTAGGTAGAATATTCGTGAATGAGCACATGGTTGTATTTGTACACTTCTCAGCATTAAATTAGAAAACAGAAACGTTTTCTTTTGTGGCCTGGAAAAGTAATGGGCCAATCTCAATTATTGCATATAAAAAAATCCATACAATGAAAGCCGTATAATCTTCCAAGTTTTTGTCATTTTGGTTACACGTACGTGCATTATCAATTTATCACCAATTAATTAGCTGCCAATACTGCTCTCTATCTTGTCACTTATCACTGCTCTAGAGATTACAGAGGAAATGGAAAAAGAAGATCGACAACATCCATTCTGCTCCATAAGTTTTTCACTGCATATCAAAAGATTGATATGACTTCTCACGGTATATTACATGCTGAGATTAAACACTACATGTATAGTCCGGATATTTATTCTGGTAAGATATCGGCTGGAAAACTTCTTGTAAAATTCATATTCCGGGACTCGAAACCTTACCATAAACGTGTAAAGAAATGTGCGGCCTCTAAAATATATTAATCACCACTTTTCAGGTCTCTACAGCTCTACTCCATCTCGACAAATGGAACTTGGAAACAAATGATCAGGGTATCACTATTGGGCTAAACGGGCCTATGGCCCAATACAAAGTTCTGCAAGAGCACATCATTTATATTAAGTATTACACTATTATATAAATTCAAGGTTTTTTAGAGAAGAGGTTCGAACCTGTGACCTCGTAGTGCAGGTATGAACACATAAAATGAATCATGAATGTTATATTCGAAATATTAACCTACAAATAATCCATACGATAACATACGATATGACAATCGGACAATGTCTTAACTAGTTATCTTTATTCAAAAGCCATTAACATCAATTCAACCGATTGCTTTATTCTTTTACAGGCGACACTATCGCACAAGTGATCACAAGAAGAGTTAAGAGAAGAGCCTGCTGCATGCAAAATTTTAAAACCATACAGATATTTCCAGACTCTACGGTCTTAAAGAATTCATGCGGTTGGAGGTAATAGTCTGGTGGTAACTACACCTTTTAAGGTTTCAAGTTCAAATCTCACCTCCTCTAAGTAAAAGAATAACATCACTGACGGCGTTTTAACATTGAACGAAATCTCGAGTATTTTGTCAAAGTGTTTATTAAATTGATTATTAGATACAACTGAAAACATACAAGAGATTGTTTTACTATTTTCCTTATCAGATTTGTTTTGTATTTTGATTGAATCTCAAATCAACGAAATAATTCTTTTTTGATTGCTTATAATAGCCCAATCTATCCACCGGAGCTACTCAAATTAGATACAAATTAGCTACCCAAATTCTTTTTTGGGCCATTAGGTCGAAGTAGATAGACCCATTATCACGAGGTTCTCCTTAAAAGTTTTAATTTTAAAATATAACTTTCCACAACTCTTCTTCATTAGAAGCATAAAGCATTGATTCCGTCGAGCTTTGTATATAGAAAATTCGATTTTATAACGTTACATAATAGATATACAATGCCGTACATTAGTATTTTGTTTGTAAATTGAACACTATTTAAAAAATATATATTCAATTTATAACAAATTCTTAAAAACGAAAAATTATATATACAGATCGTAAATCAAATCAATAATGCATTCTCTATAAAAATAATAGTGAAATACATGAATAATTTACATTAAAAAAAAAATCAAAATAAATGTAAAATCATAAATGATGTATATCAATCGTAAAATGTCAAACCCAAAAGCTAATTGCCCGAAAAATTCTAATCCACTAACGGACAGAATAACGAACAAGTATCAGTAATTTCACTACAAAATAATATGTACAAATCCAACGGCCAGGAAGAGAATGAGGCCCCACAAAGAAGCCGAAGAACAGGCCCCACTGGTGTCCCTCTGCTGAACGGACGTTGAAGATGTACCGTTGAAATTTGGATTGCTACCGTACAAGTTCTGGATGCCCTCTATATCATCACTGGCTAATTCAACTTTTCTCGTACTTGAAGAGATTGTAGGGAACATGATGGACTCTTCCACAGAGGAGTGCCCTAACCCCAACAAGTGTCCAATCTCGTGTACTGCAACTGACTCCAGATCGACGGCCGACATCGTCGTCAACGGAGTGTTCGTGCCTTCGATCACCCAGTTCTCGTCGCCGTCTAAGTGGAAGAACCCGCTCGGCGGCGAGAACGCGTGCGCTAGAGTCCCCAAAACCCCGTCGAACGGCTCTCCGTCGCCGTGATCGCCTCTGTAGAACGCGATCCTGATATCGGCGGTGCGGTAGGATTCCGATTGAGTGAAATTCAACTGCGTCACCGTCGACCACCGGTTGAAAGCTTTTCCGAAGACGGCCTTGACGTTGTCGGTCAACTGGTTCGCCGGCAAAAACGCGTACGTCAGCGTTTGCTTGTTCGACGGCCACCGTGGTTTTCCGGGGAAGAAGCTGAAATGAGCGACGGAGTGGAAGAGAGAGGTGTTGTGAGAATCAGGGTGGCCGGAGTTCATTGTGGTCGTGCCGTTGACGATATCTGGATTGCCGCATCTGGGCTGTAAGATCTGTTGAATAGTTTTGTTGTCGAGTTGACCGGTGGGCTCTAGATTGAAATTCTTCTGGTAAGTCTTGATCGCCGATTCTAGCATATCATCGAAAGCGTCCGTGAAGTTTAACGGCGATTCCGTTATGTAACCGAAGTTTTGGAAGTACTTCTTGACCCGGGCTAAGCCATCGACTTTATCACCGGCACGGCAACCGGCGTACTTATTGAACGCGTCCCACGCGCCGGCGGTCTGGTTGAAGTTTTTCTGTAACCATGGAGGGATCGATGACACGTTGGGGAAAAAATGAGCTGAGCTTGTACTAGAAAACAACACTAAAATTAGAGTGAAGAAAACAAAATGGTGTCTCATTTTTGTTGATAAAAACCTGCAGATAGTGTTGTTTGGCTTGAAGGAGAAGAAAATGAGAGGTGGGATTTGTAGAAGAGAATTGGGAGGCGGCAATTGTCTGATATTGGTGTTTTTTGGTGCATTATTTGTATTGATTTTTTCGCCAAGAAAGTGGTCAGGTAACGCGTTGAAAATTGAAGCTTTTGAATTAGTCCGTTTAGACGACTGCGGTTGTTTACTTACAAAAATGAAATTCTAACGCTTCTTCTCTTCCTAACACATATATTCTTTTTTTTTTTTTCTTTTTTTTTTTGATGGAAATCCTAACACATATATTCATTCACCTGTTTGACCTTTTAAGCAATTCACATATGATCAAGGGTTGGAACTTGGAAGCTTCTTGTATATGCACACCAACCACCAAAAAAATTCTGGTAATATTTGTACCCAAAAAAGACATCAAGACATCAATATTGAAACAACTACTATAATTGTTCTGAAAAAAAAAAAAAAAAAAAAAAAAAAAAAAAAAAAAAAACTACTGTTATGTAATTACTGTCTCACCACTAACTAGTTCTAAACTTCTAATTTTACATGCAGTGAAATCCAGAGTTAAAATGTGAAATCCAGAGTTAAAATGAAAAAAATTTCTATATCTTTTTAATCACTCTTGAGGGGATGAGTAATAAAGTGATAAAATCCCCAAAATCTATTTGTTATTGCAGTTATTAACTTCTTTCTTTCAAAATTTATTAATGTGGTATTTTTACAAACTGAGATTATTATTTTTATCATTGTTAAAATGGGTATTTTGGTATTTTTAATGATCAAACAAGTTTGATTAACGATAGGAGAAGTGAGTGTCAATTAACAATAAAGTTTTTTTGTGAGTGTAAAAGGGCAAACCATAGAATTGTTTGGTATAATTTGCTCTTTTGGAATTTAATGGACAAATATGAAATAATATTTTATAATACCGAGTACTCGAACCATGATGGGAAAGACCGGCCTACTTGAATCTTGGTTTTACCTATTGAGATTAGGATTTAGGGATATGCATTTTCCCCAAAAACCTCAAATCCCCATCCCTATTTCCTCCACACAAAAAAAAAAGTGGGGAAATGGGGTCGAATTTCATCCCCAAATTGAATCCCATTTCCCAAAAAAAAAAAAAACATTTAATAATTAGTATTTTCCCCATTTCCCTACATTCCCAATTTAAAACTAACTATAAGTATGTCATTAATTCTAAAACTTAAAACCTAAACCTAATAACCTAATCAAAAAAGTAAAAAATTAAATGTGTTGGATTTAAATTTTTTTGAAGAATTACACTTAGAATAGTGTTAGAACATATGATAAAACATTCAAAATTTACTATAAATGGAAAGTCAACCACGACATTTATTGTCTTATTTCAATAAATGTTGAGTTTCATATAAAATAAACTTTTATGTTTTTATCATGTGCTCTAAAAACATATATTAACACTACCCTTACAATACAATTATTACAGTAACTATTCACACTTGTTTGTAAAATACATACAGTGGGATTCGAACCCCCTACTACCACAATACCACTATATATTTAATTTTATTTGTGTGTGTATTTGAATCTTTTTTAAATGTTTATATATATATATATATATAGTATCTATTTAACCACCTATATAGACCATGTAATTTTTTAAAGTTTTCTGTCATTAGTAGAATTCGAGCCACTGACTTGAAAGTCATTTATCCAAGTCTCAAAGTTGTCTATCTACCAGTTGAACTACGCCATGGGGGCTAAAATGTGATTTGTTATAAGAAACTTTTTTTAATATGTAATTTTTAGTCAAATACAATCAAATGAAGGAATCAGGAAAAAAAAAAATCAAATTGGAAAAAATGAGGGAATAGGGATACCTCTCCCAAAGGATAAGGGAAGGAGTTGGGAAATGGGGATGTGGATGGAAGGATCAATATCCATCCTTGTTTCCTCAATGTCCATCAGGGCATCCCTAATTGAGATTAGATCGATGTACAACAAGGGATGGCAAAAATCTCTGACTCGCCCCAAATTGGTGGGGCTCCGATCTGTTCGAGGCTGGTTTGGAGCACTTAAAATGGGACTCAGGTCGGGTATGGGTCAACCCCTTATACCCCGACCTACCCCGTTTGACTCGGTATTTATATGATTAATTTTTAAATATAAAAATATAAATGGAAAAATAAATCTATAATCATTTTGTCTTTTTAACTAATTGCATTTTAATGTTTATTAAACTTAGATGTTGTATTTTATTAAATTTAAGTTTATATATGAATTTTAAATGTATGTTAAAAATGTTTTTCTATAGTTTATGTTGGTATCGTAAAATAAGTTGGATATTTAGTGGCTTGATAATTTATTTTAAGGAAGAAAAAAACGATACGGGTCTTTTTGGGTCATTTTTTAAAAGTTATTATTGAAAATAATATTTTTAAAGATATATTTTAAAAAGTTTTTCTCTTTCTATCAATTATTTTTAAAAATAAAAAATCACGACTTGTCTTGTTGTGAGTGGCCCGGTGCACCTAATATTTTCTCCATAGACCAATTACCTTTTCATGCCTAGTCATGATGCTCTCTTAGACGTTTTATTTTTCTATTTTTAAATCATGATTAAAAATTAAATAAACAAATCACAAGGTGGTTGCCTTGGTGGTCCAAGGCTTGGGAGTAAAAACCCAAATCCTTGGTTATATTCTTGTCAATTACATTGTGGTTAGCGCTAAGAGTGTTTAACTCTACTGGTGGAAGGACGGATATGGGGCTAACGCCAACGATTCAAATCCTACTCAGGCGGTGGCGAGTTCTGATTTATCCGCTTGCATCCTTGTGGGGCTAGGGATGTGAGCCGAAGTTTCTTATCTGTCATACTTTGTAAAGCCAAAATACAGGCCACAGCGAGTCACGCAGTTGGGGGAGGACAAATGGATAGGTACCTGGACGAAGTCTGTGATCCTCTAAACTAAAAAAATTAAAAATTAAATTAAATAAACAAAGTAAATATATTATATCTGATTGATTGGTCAATCAATAAACAAAGTTCTCTCTCGCAGTTGATCTACGACTCTATCAGTCTATGACATTGATACAACGTGTAGAACCCTTCTTCTCATTTATAATTTATCATAGATAGTTAGATAACATTATTTTATAAACAAAAAGAAAGAAAGAAAGAAAAGTAATAAGTAGGGATGGGTGTGGGGGCCCAATGGGGCGGGGGAGGGTACCCCCACCCCCACCCCCATTCCTCAAACCTCCCCCCCCCCCCCCCCCCCCCCCCCCCAAATCCATTTGGGGGGACCAGTGGGGGAAACGTTTTGGGGGGAGGTTCCCCCACCCCCACCCCCATTTTATTTCTTTTTCAATTTTAAAATTTAAATTTTCAATCCAAAAAGTATTAAAAACATAATAAAAATACAATACAAAATCCAAAATGTAGGGGACCAGTGGGGGAAACGTTTTGGGGGGAGGTTCCCCCACCCCCACCCCCATTTAATTTCTTTTTCAATTTTAAAATTTAAATTTTCAATCCAAAAAGTATTAAAAACATAATAAAAATACAATACAAAATCCAAAATGTAATACAAAATAATTGCATAATACATATATATATTATTTTGGGGGTTAATTACACCTTATAAATGAACAACCATAACATTTAATTTTAATAATTTATATATTTTTTTAATTGTTAAAATTTATATATATATATATAAAAATATAAATATAAATATAAATAATATATATATTATTTTTAGGGGCCCAATGGGGTTTTGGGTTTGAGGGGAGGTACCCCCACCACCTCCCCCAAAATATGTTTGGGGGCAAAGTTTGCCCCCACCCCCACCCCCAAAATCCATTTGGGGGCAAAATTTGCCCCCAAAACCCCATGGGGGCCCATAGGAGATGAGGCCCCATGGGGAAACGCCCATCCCTAGTAATAAGGCCATATTTATTTTGTAATAAGAATATGTTGCGAGTAATTAGGCATAATCTATTTTGTAATCTAAGGGCGTATTTATTTTGTAATCTAAGAAATTTTTTTTTTTTTGAAGATACAACAACTGTCAAGACCAGCGAGATTAGACTCCAAAGCACGGTCCGGAACTCTGCTCCCACGATAGGGGAGAGAGTACCCACTCAAGGTGGGACAAATAATGTATATATATACATACCAAGGCAATGGGCCATTGGTAATCTAAGAATTATAGTAGCTTTTATATTGTTTTTAAAAATTCAAGCAAATAACAAAGCATACAGAATTTTTTTTTTTTTTTGAAAAATAGGAAGATATTAATTTTTGGGGGGAATTGCACAAACATCCTCCTAAGGTCTGATAAAATTGCATAAATATAGTAGTTTTGACCATATACACACAAACTTCCCTTAACATTTAAAAATTGTTGCATAAACATCCTCCATCGTTAGATAGATCTGCTAGTCAATGGTCAAACATGTAAAAAGTCTAAAATACCCTATATTTTTATTTTAAACAAAATTCAAAATTAAAAAATAAGAAAAAAAATATTAAAAAATCTTTTAGAAAAAATGAATGTTTCTTAAATCAGAAAGTTGAAAAAAAAATTATCTTAAAAAAAAAATTTAGTTTGTGCAATTGCCCCTTGATTTTAAATAAATTTAAATTTTAAAATTTATTTATTATTAAATTGTTTAAAAATGATTTTTTTTATTTATAAAAATGATTTTTTTTTTCAAGTTTTAAATTTAAAATACATTCATGTTATTTGAAATATATATTTTTTATTTTTATCTTTTATTTTTAATTTTTTAGTCTATTTAAAAAAAGGTATTTTAGACTTTTTTAACTTTTGACCATTGACTAACAGATCTATCTAATGGCATGAGATGTTTGTGTAACAATTTTCAAATGTTGAGGGAAGTTTGTGTATATATGGTCAAACTACCATATCTGTGCAATTTCATCAAACCTTGAGGGTGTTTGTGCAATTCCCCCTAATTTTTTTATTTGAAAAGGAAATAATATTGGGCATGACTGGACGGTGATGATCCATTAGTAGATTAGAATTACAATTGGCACCGTACAAGGAATGGATCACATCCACATCATCATTCTGAAAAGTCTGTATCGCTGTTTTATCATAAATGTCCGTTTCAAACTCCTTTTTTTCACTTTTCTATTTTATGCGGTTTTTTTTTTTTTTTTTTTTTTGAGTAATTTTTGTTTCATCAGTTCTGTTTTTTTAGATTGTTTAGGAATGGTATTTTAGGTTTGGAGGAAGAGAAGAAAGTTATCGAAAAGTGAGAAGTAAAATATGTGAAGTACATGAAAACATGGATGGATATTATTATTACCATTTTTTTTTTTTTTTTTTTTGAAGTATTACACTATTACATAAACAATCTTTCTATTATCAGTTCGAACTGACAATAAATATATCAGGATGAAGAATATAGACCATAGATTATGGAGAAGTTTTGATAAGTGCATACACTTTGAGTCAAAGTATGTAAATCTAATGGTCAACATTTTTCGTTCTGATATATTTATTGTCAGTTCGAACTGATAATAGAAAATATGATTACATAAATTCAAGGTTTTTGGGAAGGATAGATGACTCGAACCCACAACCTCATGGTGTAGGTGTAATAGGGACCAACCTCATCTCGTAAAAAAAAACACCAATGGATATATATATATATATATATTTTTGACACCATCTATCCACCTATCTAAACTAGATATTTTTTTGAAATTTTTTTCTATTGGTAGGATTCGAGCCACTGATTTGAGAGTCATTTGCTTAAACTCTAAGCTCATTCATCTACTAGTTGAGTTAAGCTTCGATTCTCATTCTTCAATGAGAATGGCTTCTTTGGAATAATTATAATTAATTTTGTGTGGAATAATCATAGTGTATAATGTATATTGGTATATTGAATGCACATTAAAAACCTGGTATTTAATACCCACTAAAAATACAAAAGAAAAGGGGATAAAAATAGAAGTAAAAAATGTCAATTTCAAAATTTGATCATATACCCTTTAAAAAAAAAAATTGATCATAAAAAAATATTTATAAATTTATTTTGAAAAAAAATAATGTATTTTTTAGAGCTAAAAAAACTCATGTATTACCTTTTATAAAAATTTGCTCAAATTTGGTGTTTAAATATGATGCCTAAGTAACTGTGGCATCAATGTAATATATTCATTTGAATCATGCAAATATAATACAATTTAAATAAAGGGATTATAGTGATGCCACATCATTTAAGCATCATATTTGGACAAATTAACATTATTGTTAACAAAATAATTATACTGTTGAAAATAATTTGGATTTTTTTTTTGAAGTATTACACAATTACATAAATTCAAGATTTTTGGGGAGGGGAGATGACTCGAACCCGCAACATCATGGTACACGTGTGAAAGGGACCAACCTCATCTCGTTAAAAAAAAAAAAAAAAAAACATCAGTTGATATATATATATATTAACATTATCTATCCGGTCACCTATCTAAACCATGTTTTTTTTTTAAAGCTTTTTGTCATTTGTAGGATTCGAACCATTGATTTGGGAGTCATTTGCCCAAACCTACCAGCTGAGCTATGCCCCAATTCCCATTCTTCAATATAATGAGAATGGCTTCTTTGGAATAATTATAAGGGTACGGATATTGATACCCATAATAATGATAAGCACACTCATATTTATAAGTACAGCTATGTTTAAAATTTAAAATTAAAGCATTACTAGAAACACCTATCTTAATGTCAATAGTACCTTTATTTAAATGAATGTTTTCATTTTAATATAATTTATTTATAAATCCTTATAAGTTATTAACACACCCAATTTTACTCATCAAATCCTTAGATCCTTTCTCTTGTTCTTGAGTTGGTTAATCTTTTTGCTCAAGTTGTGGTTTCTCCTGTGGAAACTTCTGAAGATAAAGCTCAAATTGGCCAGGCTTTTTCTCATCTAATTTCTCTGTATGGCCATCAAATGCAACCGCTATTGAGTAAATTCTCACCTACACATGCTAATGCACTAGCAGCATTTGCCCCAAAAAGCTGACGTCGGGTTGAGTTAAGCCATTGAATTGAGCTTCGCTCTGAAGTTTTGACTTGGATTTTTTTTTCTTTTTCAGTTTGGTGTTTGAAAAGAATGGTTTGTCGGCATAATTTCATTGTGAAGCTGAAACGAAAAGCAGGCAGAAGACCAATACCCTACTAGGTTTTGGACTTGCTTCTCGTCGTGCCGTCTCCATCTTTCCTGTGTGGATGTGTTGTTGCTAATGCTTCATCATCTATGATCTAGTCTAGTCTCAATATTTGTTGTGTTCATTATTATTATTATTATTATTATTATTATTATTATTATTTGGTTTATTTATTTGTTTGAGAAGGTTCAGACTTGAGGGGGCAATCCATATTACAACTGGGTGGGTTGTTCTCAATTGAAAATGATCCAAGGTAAAAGAACAAAAATACCATCTGTTACATGTATAATAGTTTGTATATTTTGTGTTGAGAGTATATTATATAATATTAAATTACGGTCAATAAATTTATAGACCTTAATTTTTGGTTTGCAAGCTAAAAAAACACACCCAATTTTATAAATGATAAATTTTTAAGTTCTCTAGACTCAAAAACACGGTCTCAAAAATTCTTAAATTCTTAAATTTCGAGAATCTTTACTTCAGGCCAATTTCAGGCTGTGTATTTACCTAAAGTATGCTTATTATATTTATTATATGAATAAAAGTGCTTAAGCGTGCAGTTATGAAAAGTAAAGTCCTACTATTTGTTATTTACCAAAAGAAATATTAAGAATAATAACAAAAGAAATATCAAGACTTTCAGCTATCAAGCTTTCCTCCAAAGTAAAACCATGCTATTTGTTCTTTACCAACAATAGAGGAAAACAATATTATACTATTACACTAGTAAAAGCGCCATCATTAGAAAACTTTTAAATAAAAAATATTCTTCATAGATTATTAATGTAAATTAATACAATTCTCAAATGTAAATAAACAAGTATTGAAATGTCCTAAAAAACAACAAAATGCTGACAAGAGTTTTCGTGCAAAATAGTTTAATCAGTAGCAAGATCTATTATTTTCTCACTATCACCATCATTATTAGTTGCAGTTTCTTGAAAATATTGTATACGAGAAGTATATGTCGTTTCCCATCCTTTTGCAATGGGTTGATGACATCTATGCCAATCAACTGCTATAGGTGGAACATGATGATTCGGTAAAAAGAACACCTAAAATAAAATCATAAATATATTGTTGATGAAAATAGGTGACAAATATGTATTAAAAAAAAAAAAAAAAAGACAATAGGTCACAAATAACAACAATGAGCACCATAATTCCAAAAAAGAAAAAAAAAACAGTAAAAACTAATAATAAAACAAATTATAATACCTCTACGAAGTGATTGTTGTCTACAAATCCAATAGCAATTTCTTTGCGAGATACTGAATCGACTGGCAACAATCTAAGAGGAAGAAAAATAAGGTATTGTTGCATTGACAAGTGAAATAGAACAACATTATAGTGTGATGTAATAAGATGCCCCATGTCAGGTATACTCATCCATTGATCATTTCTTAGAAATTTCTCAAAGTATTATAGCCGCTGAGTTAATTGTTCTATCCTCTCTGTTGCTTTATATAAATCTTTGTAATTACCTAAGGAGAATGCAATTCATTTAAAAAATCCTTCCTTACTTGTAACCATTCATCTTAACCAAATCCTAGCAAGTCAGCAATAGCTCTAAATCCACAATTGCCATCACCTATAACATTCTAGACTCGATGAATGGGTTGGAATACTTTTGGAAATGCATCAATATACACATTTAAAGTTGGTGATTGATGTCGGTGTACCTGTAACTTTTAATTACGAAAAAAAAAAAATTATACTTTTTTTTTATTAAATATTAAACGAGTTATAAATTAACACAATACATTCTCCTTTGGTCTCCTCGTTTGTTTAGCATGAACTCCGGTTATAAACTTTCAAAATTGAGATGTCCATACCTGAGATGCCACAACAAGTCTTTGTCATCGATGATGGCTATCAAACACCTTGACGTATCATGATGAATTTCGAGAGAAAACATCTTGTTCTTCGTCATTCGGACTCGAGTAACCAGCTTTTCTCGAGCATTTGTAATAGTGAGTTGCATATTTTGAAGGCTAATATGATAGTCTTCTTCAAGAGTTGTCTGAAACTTAGGATGTTTGTCTTCATGTCTGGAACATAATAAACATCGGAGATGAAAGCATGATCTCTATTCTTCTGCTTGATCATGACATCTCCTCTTCCGCTTGATCATGACATCTCCTCTTCCTTGGACAAAGATTTTAGAGAGGTCATCAAATGAGATTTCTCCATGAACTTTCTCATCAAGTTCAATGAACAAGTCTTTTCTGCCAGTCATATGATTACTGGCTCCAGAATCAAGAAACCAAACATTTTGATTTTGATAGGTTGAGTTGTGTGCCATCAACATCAACGATTCTCCTTCAACTTGTTCTTTCTCTGCAAAGTTAGAATTTTCATTTACCTCATTTGGGTTACCTCTGCACTCGTTGCTATAAGGGCTATATTTGTGGCAGCTATAGCATTGAACATTTCTTTTGTCAATGTTCGGACGGTTGTTGTAACTATCTCTTCTTCCCCGTCCTCTTCCTCGTGAGACATAGTTCTGTTGTCCACGTCCTCTATTTGCATCCCTTCCTTCTCTGCCTCTACCTTTGGTTTCGGTATTTCCAGAACCTCTTCCATGAAATCCTCTACCTCGTTCTCTTCCTTGTTGTGAGGTTCCCCCTTGATCGTATCATTTCTCATTGAGGGAGAGCTTTGATTGAAGAGTTTGCTCCAATACTCTATCGTCACTTCTTCTACTGACTTTTTGCTCATGGGCTTACAATGAACCCACTAATTCTTCAACATACATCATATCCAGATCTTTTGTTTCTTCTAGGGCCATAACTATAAAGTCAAACTTTGGATCTAATGATCGCATAATTTTCTTTGAAATTCTCATGTCTACGAGAGTTTCTCCATCTCTTCTTAGCTGATTCACAACGACCATAACTCGTGTATAGAACTCAGCAATGGATTCATTAGATTTCATTCGTAGAGATTTGAATTCACCTCGTAGAGTTTGAAGACGGATCATTTTCACCTTGTCAGCACCTTTGTAGGTCTTCTGAAGGGTGTCCCAGACTTCTTTTGACGACTTAGAGGATGGTATGATCTTGAACGTGGTTTCGTCTAGTCCTTGATAGATTATGGACTTTGCTTTACAATCTCTCTTTGATTTGCTTTGAGAGTTGTTTGAGCTTCTGTTAGGGTTCCTTCAGCTTCTTTGGATGTAGGTTCTGTGTATTCATCTTTCACAATATCCATAACCTCTTGAGAACCTAGTAGGGCTCTCATTTGTATGCACCAATTGTCATAGTTGTCTTTGGTGAGTTTCGAGATGACAACTTGCATGTTTCCATTGGCCATCGAGACTTGAAATGCTTAGAACACAAATTTGGAGTCTGAATTTGCAAAAACAAAGTATACGGTTGCGTCCAGAATGGTCCAAAACCTTGGAAACCAGTTCGAGTTTGTCACAAACCGAGTTTGGAAGCATCCGAAACGGGCGGTCAAACTTTTGGCAAAAGTCAACCAAAGATAACGGAATATTTCTTTTGCTGACGGAATATTCCAACCGTTATAACAGCATTAGTGACATCAGCAGTGTGAACAGTGTCGGGTCACGGACCGAGTTGGCTGATCGGGTCGGATCCCTGTTATTGGGCGAGGAAGACAATTGGCACGTGTCAATTACGCGTCGGAGGTTGGCTGCGTATGGACAGTGCGTGAGACTACTCTCCAACTTTAGACGGAGCGTACGGCCTCTTTGTGGCTCCGATTTGGGTGAAATTTTCACCGTTGCACTTCTTGCGACGAGTATAGCACACTGGTATGCTCAAATATCTATTTTGAGCACTTTGATTTCTAGGCCAATTCGGTTTTGACCTCTGTTTCTTCGAATTTCTAGTTCTCCTGGGCTTTGATACCACTATTGGTGGGATGGGAAGGTTTGAGGTCACTTGTGGTACACCTCTGAGAGATATTCGAACACTCAAAGAGAAGGAGAAACTTTAAACTTTATTTTTCTCTAAATTTTCTCTCTAAATTTTCTTACACCACTCCACACACTTACAACACAATATGTATCCCTTTATATGGGGAAATGAGATGAGATAAAAACAAACCAAATAAATGCATAGCAATAAAAACGATCAATTCGTAGCTGGGAGATGGCTGGTTGAAGAATTTTTGGACGGTGGCAGTTGGGAGGAGTCAACAATGGTTGGCTTCTAGAATTCGGTTGGAGGTTGCTGGAAGGTGGCTGGCCGAAGACAAGTTTAACATTCAACAGTTTCCCTGAAACTCAACGGCGTCACAGCTTTCCACTTGGAGAAGCCGCGCGCAATTGTCTTCTTGTAATTGTCGGGCAGTTTGTTCTGCGGCAAGAACGCAAATGTCAGCGCACGCTTCTTCCAACGTGGCCTGCCTTCAAAGATTTCATAATGAGCAACTGATTGCAAATTACCATGGTTGGCTGAATGTTGCATGAACGACGTGTCGTTTCCAATATCTCGGTTACCGCATCGAGGCACCATCTTCTGTCCGATAGTTTTTTCATCGAGACGGCCCGTTTGTTCAATATTGTAATATTGTTGGTACAACTTGATCGCAGATACAAGCATTTCATTGAAAGAGTTGGAAAATTGGTGGCGGATTCGGAAATGTAACCGTAGTTTTGAAGGTACTCTTTGACCTCGGATAAGCCTTCGATTATTTCGCAAGAATGAGCGCCGATGAATTTCTTGAACTTGTCCATCGTGCCGGCGTTTATGTTGAGATGATTTCCTTGTATAAATGCCGGATTTGATGATGCCTTTTGAGCTTGCAAAAGTGAAAAAATTATAATCATCGCAGTAAAAAAAAATGATTTCTCATTTTTGTGGTCTTATTGTGAAGGGAAAATTGGAATTTCTCGAGAAAATCATTTCTGGAGAAAATGAGGGATTGGTAAGAAATTGAAAAAATTTAGCATGCATGCAGGGTTGATGAAAATTGGGATTGAATTACAAGACAATTAACCTGTACTTCTATTTACGATATTGTTGGAGATAAAAAAGACAAAGAGCTTGATATTATTGTAAACGACAACAGGTACGAAATTATTAATTTATTTTGGATTTTGGTGTTGGTGGGTCAAAGTCGAGGGTCCAAAACAATTCTAACTATTGCTAGTGAACATCACTTGTTTGAAAAAAGTTTTGTTAATTGCATGTACAGCACGTATAAAAAAATGCATTAGATTTTTTAATTAAGATACTAGTGTCTAAATTTATTAGCGGGATTATAAATAAGAATTTTAAGATTATAATCAATACCTTTCTTATAGATGAAAGAGATTTCCTTAACCAAGAAAAATGAAATTGGGATGGACCGTTTATTATATGAAAATTCGAAATTGTATATATAAAGGTTTGAAATTATGGCTGCTGAATCGTTAAAACCAATATAATGCAATACAATAGATGAGTAACCATATACAATTAGCTGGTTTTCCAATAAATATATTTGAAATATTACAATAAATCGGGGTTTGAGAAAGGGGGAGACTCGAACCTACAACCTCATGGGTCTGGGTGTTTGTGGGCATACACTGGGACAACTCCATCTTAATTGTCTGAATTTTCTAAATTTTAAATAGCAATAATACTACCTTATCCAAATCTGATGTCCAAATGATGCGGCAGCACTGTAATCCATTCATTTAAATTATTTTAAATTTGCATTATTTAAATTAATGGATTGGAGTATTTCTACATTATTTGGACACCAAATTTAATCAAAGTAGCATACTCTTTAAATAAAAACACATTTAAAAAAAAAAAAAAATTTGAAAGATTTTGTTAATCTTTGAAAACATAAAAGATTGTCTAAAATGAAATAATAATTAAAAAAAGCTTTGAATTTTTGATTAAAGAAATAAAATCCCGAGCAAAATACCTAACCGAACATCAAAATTTATCACAAGAAAACATTATTTACAAGTGCAACAACGACCATCAAAAATGGCAAACAAAAAGGAGCAACCACATTAGAGGTCCCGCTAAAAACATCACCGCCGTCATTAGGCAGCGAATTAGGGCTCGGCGTTTTAGTATTAGCTCCATATATTGACTGAATCCCAGCTATATCATCTCTTTTCAACAAAACCTTCCTCGCCGAAGTAGGAAGCGTTGCATACATAACAGATTCTTTATCAGTGGAATGACCTAACCCTAGCAAGTGTCCGATCTCATGTACAGCAACCGATTCCAAATCAACGGCTGTGACCACCCTCGACGGCAACTTGAGTTGTTCACCGTCTACCTCCCAGTTCTCATCACTGTCAAAATGGAACATCCCAGCCGGAGGTTCGAACGCGTGTGCCAGCTGTCCCAGGGGCCCATCAAATGGTCCTCCATCACCGTGATCGCCTGAATAAAACGCGATCTTTATATCAGCTTCGTTGTAGGATTCTATTTGAGTAAACGTTAACGGCGTCACGTCTGCCCACCTGGAGAAGGCGCGGACGATGGTCTTTTTGTAATTTTCACTCAAACGGTTTTCCGGCAAGAACGTGAATGTCAGTGCAAGCTTGTCCCAACGTGGGTTGTCTGGAAAATACTCGTAATGACCAACTGAGTGTACATGACTCGATGGTCGAGACGAGGAGGAGGAGGATGATGTCTGGTCTCCGACATCCCGGTTTCCACATCGAGGCAGTATCATCTGTGCGATAGTCTTCATATCCAGTTGACCCGTCTGTTCGATATTGTAGAATTTCTGGTACGACTTGATCGCCAACACGAGCGTTTCATCGAAAGTGTCAGTGAAGTTTTTGGCCGTGTCGGGAATGTAACCGTAGTGTTGAAGGTATGTTTTCACCTTGGACAACCCTTCAATGACTTCTCCGCTGTGTGCGCCAATGAATTTCTTGAACTCGTCTATCATGCCGGCGCTGATGTTGAGTTTTTCCAGCAATGAAGGGACCGATGATATGTTGAATTGAGTTGAATTATCATCGGCCAAAGTTTGTTCTTGCAATAGTGAAAAAACTACAATTACCGCTGTTAAAAATATTTGATTTCTCATTTTTTGTCGTCTTGAGAAGGTGAAAACTGAAAATTTCTAGAGAAAATGAGAGGTGGGATTTCTTGAAGAAAACGATTTTGTTTTTATTGTTATTATTATTTTTTATTTTTTCGAAAATGGTATATTTATAGTTTCATATGAAAGCAAATTAAATAAAAATTTAGGTTTGTTAGTCTGTTAACAGTGGTACTTTTTACTGTTTATTTAGATAGACATCCTGTAGTTGTATTCTGAAACAAAAATGAGATTGACGTTGAAAGAGACAACAAATACCAGATTATTTTCGACTTCAATTGATGTTTGTAATTATGAATTTTGGAGGATATGGAAGGAAATAGGGTGGGTCAAAGTTGAAGTTTTACCTGTTTTTAACGCTTTGAGTGGAAAGCCATTCAAGTTTTCTTGAAAGTACACGTGGAGAGAAGCTACGGGTGGACAGGTAGACCGCATTCAAATTCAGATGAATATTGAAGAGATTGTATTAGAAACTGTCGGTCAATTGTTACAAAAAAGAAGAAGCAAAATAATGATAATTAAGGTAAACTAATTATAGGATAATTTTGAACTGTTTACAAATTTGGATCTTCTTAACCAAACACAAATGTTAAAGCCAACTACTTATTATGAAGTTGTTTGAGTACATGACAAAATTTACTAATAATGTTAGATTGTCCAAAATGATGATGTGTTGATCAACTATTACCCAAAAAAAAAAAAAAAAAAAAAAGTTAAAAATAGTTTTCCACGTTATTTGGACATATTCTTTTTAGCAGTATAACATTATTCAAAATTTATACATACCAGATACCAGTTACAATCTTACATTTGATTTTGATGTTTTGAATTTTTTATTATTTTTTTTTTTATTATTATTATTATTATTTTAACTGTTAGTTCAAGTGGCGAGCACCTCCCATTTTTGGTCGGTGTATAATGAGAGGTTCAAGTTTCATAATACACATTTTATAAGTATGTGTTAGAAGTTTTATCTTAGGTATTGTGAGAGTATTTATATATACCTGTTGTTGGAGTAGGTAATTGGGTCTGGCCTGGGCTGTTCGTGCAAACACACATATAGTACTTGATCTCGGCATGTTTAGATAGACTCATAATACGTTTAATGTCGATTTATAAAATAAAATAAAATTGTGCTATAGATCGAGGTTTTTGGAGAGCAATTAATTTTTAATATAAGTATTAAGAGTGAATGACACATTTTTTAGGAGCTTTTGTGGGATTAGCACTAATTACTTAAGTTTTAATACCACAAAATAGAGTAGCCGAACAAAATGTCATTAACTTCATTTTTCATTTTTCTTTCTTTTTCTCTCAAGAAAAACAATTTTTCCCTCTCTTTTCTCTAGAATAACGAAGATTCTCTTAAGAAAATTATAGAAGAATTGCGATTTTTTCTCTCTTTATAAATGCTTGAGACGAAGAAGAAGAATCGATGGGAAGATGGAATTAAAAAAATCGTGAAAGAACATAATTCATAAGAAAAAAAAAAAAAAAAAAAAAAGCAAAGAAAATAGAGCTGAAAAAATTTCAAAAAATAAGTATCGGACAAAGGAAAATAAGTATCAGACATTAAGCCTCGATCAAAGGAAATAGATCTCGGGTATTAAGTCTCGATGAATGGTATTCTTATTATAAACACATTTTTGATATTATCAAAACTTAAATTATTAACTTGATGTTATTCCACAAAATCAGTACCCAAAAAGCTAGAAATTTTAAGAACCCTTTTTAATAACATGAATCTTATACTTTGATCACTTTTATTCTTCATGTGATGAGATCGAGTTAGAATTAAATCTTGTGTTTAATTATCTACTTCTTCGAGCTTTTTTTTCTTTTTTCTTTTTCTGAAAAATTGTTATGTACGAATTATTCCTTCGGTACCTTTCATATCTCCATTATTAAACTACAGAGGGTATTTTAAAATTTGTACACTGCAGGATGAGCTGGTCCGGAATCTAGACCTGAAAAAGATGCTACAACAATTTATATAGCCACCAAGAAATATATTATCATATAAATTTATTAATAAAGTAACCCCAATAATACAAAACCGATTAAGAATAATATAAAGATGCCATCTTCTCAAATTGGGAGATTGGAATTTTATGTAGTTTCAGTTAATTAAGATTAACCAAAGAAATATTTGGTCAATGGTTTTGCACTTCGATAATATCGTGATACAAACATTTGATAATGATTTTTTGTCTGTAATATTTTGCCATAACATCTGTAGTGCCATTTACAACTACAGAGACATGCATGTATGGACGTTAAAGGTTCTAGAATTTGAGACCTAAAAACAATTTTAAAGATACATGCTAGCTTGCATATGCTTTGGACCAACAAATTAATTTAATTTAAATTTTTTTGAATAATTAATTAATTTTAATTTCTACATGCAGTACTTTAGAACTATTTTAAATAATCCTTACAAGTTACAAGTTTATGATTTGATAACTCTACTATGAAACCTTGATAATATATCCTCCTCTAATTACTTGCATGTTTTTTATTTCTTTTAATTAATATATTTCTTATAATAGTAATAGGTATTGTACGGTCGAGACAAAATTCAATTACAGCTAGATTGTACATAAATATACAAACTACTATGTATATATAAACCACCAAAAACCACCTCTCGTTTTGATCAAAAATACAACCTGGTTAAAAAAATATAAAAAAATCTCTCTCCCCCAAGAAAATTCATATAATTTTCTTGGAAACTAATTAAAGTTTGTAATTGTAAAATCATGGGCACACCAAACGACCCCAAGTTTGAAAACTCGTGGGCTGATCAATGGGATTCCAAGGACAACACGTTCCCGCCCTCCGAGACCAAGCCAGCAGGCAACGTCAACAGCGACAGCAAACGCGCCAGGTACAAACAGAAGGTAGAAGATGGGCTCGACAAGACGAAAGAGGTGGCGAAATCCGGCATGAGGAAGGCCAAGCTAGGAGCCTCTTCCAGTTTTAAATGGATCAAAGACAAGTGCAACAGACAGAAAGCCTAATAACTAATAACTGGACGTGCGTCTTCGATCTTCTTCTTTTGAACCCTATCTAATATTATCATCATCACCTCTCCTCTTAAAAAGTTTAATTTAACAGGATTTTTTATTTTATTTTATTTTTTTGGTTCTTTTAGCAAATTCTCAGATGTGTGTCCATAATTTGTATTTGAAATTCAAGACTTAATTTATCTTCTTCTTTTTTTCCCTTTTTTTTTTTTTTTTTGTTATATATGTGATGGTGAAGCCATTAATTTGTTTTAACGTTGACTAGCTAGGTGTGTACCTTTATCTAATAAAATTGCTCGTACTCGTGACTCGTGAGGTTAATTTACCAAAATATATATATATATATATATTAATGTTTTCAGGTTTCATAATTTGAAAAATTAGTTAGGATTATTATTATCAATTTATTGTTATGTTGATTTCCCGTGTATGTTTTCAGACAAAATATAATTAGTTTTTTTCAGAAATTTATGATAAAATTTAATAAATTCTTAGTAAGTTCTTACAAATTTTGAAAATTTTAGGTTATAATGACTCTAATGAAGTCGTAAGACATCCCAACTCCATCTCTATTTAATCCAAAATACTGAGAAAATTCATTGATATATTATCCCAAATATTGCTAATATTAATTGAAAATAATAACCTTGTGATATTGGAGGATTCATATATGCTGTTTAGAGTTGATGTTCATGATAAATGATGATGATTCATGGAGATGTAAACAAACATGTCATGATTCATCTGCCTCCTGAGTTTTGACCTGGTGAATAAATTAATAATACAAAGGCTTTCATCAAAGATTAGGTTTGATCGGTGCTATTGTCATACACCTACGATCTATTTATGTCTTACTTTTTAAAATTTTGATTTAATTAAATAAAATTAAATGTTTAAATTAATTTTTTTGATTTATTTCCCAAACTACCCTTTTTACTTATTTTTTAAATTTAATACACCTCATCTTTGATCTCTGTATACGTCTCTTTCACCTCCATTGAACGATTTATTTATTTTATTTTATTATTTTGGAATTTTTTTTCTTCTTCTTATTTCTTGGTGAAAAGTGAAAAGAAAAAAAAAATAGAATTGTTTCAACACAACAACAACTTAGATATAATTATAAAGAAAAAGTAAACTTCAAATTTATTTGTAGAGAAAAAATTGTTTAATTTCCAGATACTTGATATCACTCTCAAACAATTCTTGCAGATGCTTCATATTATTCTCAGGCAATTCTTTCAAATGTTTGATATTGTTCTCAAAATTTAGGAATTTTTTTTTTCAAGAGACGGATTACAAGAACGTGGTTTTATTTTATTTTATTTTTTTTGGAAAAGAAATGTGAGGTTTTATTAGATTTATTTTGTAGAAGATTTTGTTTTCTTAAATTGTATGTTCCTTTTAGTAATTTTGATAAAAGAAAAAAAAATACTATATAATTAAAAAGTTTATGCCAATAGCACCACTCATTAGGTTTTATATAATAAGCTCTTCTATCATAATTCATAAATAAAATAAATAAATAAAAAGAAGGTCATCTATCATTATCAGTAAGTCAGTAACTCATTCAACCCCATTAAATCTGCAGAAGACTCTTTCCAAATTAGGCTAAGCTTTAGGTTCGGTCACGTCAAACTTAATAAAATATGATTTCTATAAATTATTGATGTTGGAACTATATACATCTATTAATTACGTGAGATATCAATTAATCGGTATATTTATATATATATATATATATATGAAAACATTGAATGTCATACGATAACTTTGAAGCCCGTTATTTGAAAGGAAGAACTCGAAGAATTGATACATAATTTTGTTATATTACAATACGGTAATTCAATTCCGAAAATTTTAATTGCGTTACGAAAAACTAGATATCAAATTCAACCGATATAAAATAGCATGTACATTATAACTTATAAATAAGTTGTCAATCATTTTTTATTACAGAAAAGGGTCCATGTCTAAATGATTTGTCCAGCCACAGATTCACAGTGGACCTACAGCTTCACATTAACAAATACCCACACCCAATATAAATGTGTGGCTGCGTGGTTGGACATCCTTAACTTATAATTTTATGACATCCTTACTAGAGAACCACTATATAATTTTTCTATTGTCAGTTCGTCATGATATAAAATATATCAAGACGAAGAATGTGAATCATTAGATTTGCACACTTTGACTCAAAGTATATACACTTTTCAAAACTTCTCCATAATTTATGATCCACATTCTTCGTCCTGATATATTTTATATCAAGACGAACTGATAGTAGAAAGACTATATATATATAAATGTTCAAGTCAGTGCGCACTAATATAACTTCATCAGTGCGTTGGATGTGGACCATTAGATTTACATATTTTGACTCAGAGCGTATGCACTTGTCAAAATTTCTCAATAATCAATGGTCCACATGCATTGGTCCTGGTGTAGTTACATCAATGTGCACTGATCAGAACGGGACTGTGTATATATATATATATCTTTATTGTACCATTGACAAACTCATCCCCAATTCCCCATCCTGTACCATTGACATCCCTACGCTCCACCTATTTCAATGTCTTTATTGTATCCTTTGTTTCATAATTTATGGAGTGATATTATGTTTTTCTCTTCTTCACATATATATATATATATATATTCACGTAATATATACCATAAAATTTAACATATCATCTATTGTATGTTAAATTGCTCGTGAATGAAGAGACATGGAGTGTGTCACACACAGTCACACACAATACTTGAGCAAGACAGAAGAAAAAATGAGTTTAGAGAGATATTTTATTATTATTATTATTATTTAAAGATTGTTGGATTTTGTATACGAGATCAGACTAGACACAAGAAATATTTTATCGATTAAATCTGACCGTTAATGTAAGACTGTTCTGTCAATGATCACACACACACCTGACCTGAGTTGTCTTCAAAACAACACTTTACTTTTTTTTCTTTTTTTCTTTTTTTGACTTCAACAACACTTCACTTAATTAGCAATTTAAAGTGGTAAAAATTGTTACTAATTTCTAGGCAAAAGTGTCTCCATTTTGGTGGATGAGCTTTCTTAACACCCTAAAAAAAATGTGAGCTGCAACAATACAATAACAATCGTTTGTTAATTCATCTATTGACTCGCCCAATTTCTCTCCACCTCTAATTCTCTCTAGACTAAAAGGCAAAGACAAGCTATTGATCAAGTTTTTTCCATACCAAAAACTTTGTTAGCATAGCATAATATTTGTGAAACCTTAACCTTTTCACTTGCTGCCACATTACCAATGGATTCCAGTTCAGATGTGGCTCCGATGATCAGTGTCCCGGAAGTTGTTATTGAGTCAAGCAACCAGAGAATGCCTGTCATGGGGTTGGGCACCGCGGCCTCTCCATTTGCTGGATCAGAAGCTACTAAACAGGCAATTCTTGATGCAATAAAGCTTGGTTATAGACATTTTGACACTGCTACCTTGTATCAAACCGAAGAGTCCCTGGGCGATGCAATAGCCGAAGCACTCTCTCTTGGCATTATCAAGTCTAGAGATGAGCTCTTTGTCACTTCCAAGCTTTGGTGCAGTGATGCACATCAGGATCTTGTTGTTCCTGCCCTGCAAAAGAGTTTAGAGTAAAATAGTTTTTTTTCTTCAATCTTTATGTTTGAAGTTTCTATGTAAATGTGTAAATAATCTCTTCACATGTTATGGTGGTGCAGGAATCTTCAGTTGGAGTACCTTGACCTCTATCTAATTCATTGGCCTGTGAGTGCAAAACCAGGAAGCTATGAATTTCCAGTAAAGAAGGAAGATTTTCTCCCCATGGATTTCAAGTCTGTATGGGTAGCTATGGAAGAATGTCGGAATCTTGGCCTTACGAAATCCATTGGAGTCAGCAATTTCTCGTGTAAAAAGCTCGGTGAAATCATCGCCGAAGCAAAGATCCCTCCCGCTGTCAATCAAGTGAGTTTCCAAACACATTTTGAACCCTTTTCTTTTATCAAGCAGTAAATCTTATACGCACATCACCTCTTAGCAAGGATGATAGTGCACCATGCGCATTTTATAAGCATGTGTATGCATGTATTGTCTGATATTGACAAATCCAGTTGTAATACTTAAAAAATAAATAAATAAATAAATAAATAAATCATGCTGAAAAATTAAATGCCATTTCAATAGGTGGAGATAAACCCATTTTGGCAACAAAACAAGTTGAGAGAATTCTGCAAGGAGAAAGGAGTACTCTTGACAGCTTATGCTCCTTTAGGAGCCAGAGGAGCTATTTGGGGAAGCAACAGAGTTATGGAATGTGAGGAGCTTAAACAAATTGCAGATGCTAAAGGAAAGACTGTTGCTCAGGTGCTTCTTCTAAGCTTTTCTTTTTTTCTTATATTTTGTTTACTGAATTTAATTTGTTTTCACAAATTTAAAAGAATGAATAATATCCAGCCGATTTGTTTGTTGTTACAACAACAGGTGTGTTTGAGATGGGCATATGAGCAAGGAGTGATTGTGGTGGTGAAGAGTTTCAACAAGCAGAGAATGAAAGAGAACCTTGAGATATTCAACTGGGAATTAAGTGATGAAGAGAGCAACAAAATCAGTGAAATCCCACAGAGCAGAGGATGCCTTGGAGAAGATTACATCTCAATAAATGGACCTATCAAATCAATGGAGGAACTATGGGATGGAGAAATTTGATTCCAATCATAGTTAATACACAGGAATCTTGTAATGACATGTCATATTTCGATTAACATTACGTGATTTTTAGTAAACTTCAATGCTATTTAAGTTTTAAAATAGATAAGAAAACAACCATTACAGAAAAGATGCAAGACAGAAGAAGAAAGAGTGCCATTTTTCAAATAAAATTTGATCCTCAGGGGCCAATAAATCAATATTCCACTCTTATACAGTACACATACAGTGCAACTGAAGTGTTTTTAGATCATAAATTGTAAGCATGGCTCATGAACAAGAGGTCGCGAAGAAATAAATAATAAAAAATCAGCCATCTAAAGAAATGCAAGGACAAGGTATACAGATAAAAAGAACAAGAAAAATCCAAATCCATCGAATAAAAGGTATACAAATGTTCTTACAGTTTATTTGATTAACATTACAATGTACAAACTGCAAGTCAGGGCTTTTTTTTTAAGACATGTTTTATAATTGTATCTACCTATTCGCATACATAAACAAGTTTGAGTGACATTATTTGAAAACATCAATAACACAAAACGAAACAGATTGAATTCAAATTTAGCATCGTGTAGGCCTAGCGTAACTAGGAGGTAAGGATGGGCAGTTCTCGTTCATGTTGGCATAAGGCTCTAAGGTGTTGTACTCGGGCAATTCCATCCTATACTCACCGAGAATCTGGCAGAACGGGAGCTTTCCATCCTCATTGTTACACCAACTAGGCAATCGTGTTTGATTATTTTCGAAAATCTTGAGCATGTAAGCATCACGAATCTGTTCTCAATGACAAAGACAAGTCATGCCATGTGGAAATAAGTTGCAACTAAAAAAGGAAATTAAACCGTATAACACTTACAGTGAATTCAGTCACTTGAATAGAGTTAGAAAAAGGACCGAATACTCCAGCTTCTTTGTACATTTCAAGGATAAAGGCAACACAAGTTGTTGATTTCCCATCACTGTATACCCATTCATCTTGTTCTGGAATGGTAAGCAATTGATCAAAGGATATGCCTCGCTTCTCAGTCTCGTCTAGAATTCCATAGAGATCCAAATCCTAGTAAAATCAAGTGGAAGAGTGTACATTAACTATGTTATATATGATATACTTCAGAATTAAGAATTATAAATCCAACAATCTCAAGGGAAAAATTAAATGAAAAAGCACAAAGTCAGGCAAAATTCTAAATTTTTACCTTTTCACCCATATCTAAAATGAAGCGCCACAAAGTTTTATCATATCATAATTGATGCACATAATATTTTACTATGCCAATTACAAATCAGGAGCAAAAAATATGCCATGTAACAGCTACAGCTATTCCTAAAGATAGAAACTTAAAGAGAAAAAAAAGAATTGGAAACCAACAAAAAGACTGTAGAATAAACATCGTTGTTCTATACAGACCCAACTACTTACGTTTCAGGCTCAAAGGGAAAATAGGTCTGTTTGCAAGTTGCCCAAAGAAAAATTGGAAGAGAAGAGAGGAAGACAGGCAGTGGAAGCAATCAATAAATAAGGAAAGAAATACCACATTTATGCCCATTTGAAAGGAACTCATTTTTTCTTCATGCGAATTTCAACTTTATCATAAATTGATCTCAATAAGTGGGGTAAATGAATCAATATAGGAATAAACATGAAATACCTCAGTGCCCAGCCGCTTATTCAGCGCTTCATTCCACATATTTGCGGCATATGAAGGCTGCAGTCTAGTCCACATGGACATCAGAGAAATGACCTGTGATAAATAAAACAAAACCGAAGTATTGTCATCATCATCCAAATACCTTTAGCAAGAGTTTATAATTCTGACAACAAAAGGACGAACCTAAATAGTTGTTGGATACACAGTATGACAATTTTTATAGCACAACATGTTTTTACTAGAATGCATGATCAATGGCAAATGTCAATCTTTTTACAATATTACGTAGAGTAATTAGTAGATGCATACCAAGTGAGTATCAAGAGGTGGTGGATAGTTATCAGCTACAGTGTCAATCCAACTAAATATCATATTATGATAACCATATGGCTTTCCTGACATGCTCCGGGCGTATTCCCAAGCTGCAGTAGCGTTGAATTTCGCACGCACTTCTGGATGTAAAGGAAGTAAGGCTATCTGAGGATTAGAGTTATCCTTCAGTGACAATTCCCACCATTCATCCCATGGGATCACCACTATAACTTCTTCACCCTGCAAATCCATACAGATATGCATAAGGACAATACAATCATCAAGCAATTGTCATGCTACCACATATAGACCTGTCACTATGTGGATTTACATGCCCATTATAGTTGTCTAAATTCAGAACTGAAACTCTCTCATTTTTCCAATTCAAAAGTTCCAAACAAGCCAAAATTGATTGTCCTCTCCATATCATAACAGAGTTACCTCTCAAGCCAGGTGCTTGACAGCATGTTTAGGCACGACACGGGGCTGTTGGAATGCTGTGACTTAGCTAGTTATAGCCATTAATAATTCTGTATGCTAAATATTAACAACTATGTACAATGTAGAGAAACGATCAAAGTAAAAAGAGAGAGCCAGATAAGGGCAATGAAGAAACAACAAGAACTCAATAATTTTTCAAAGGATGAAACATCAATTTAATGGGATCCTAGTATTGTCAGTAAATAATCAATGACATGAATTGTCTAAAATGGTAACTTAAGGGAAAAATAAAAAATTGTCTCTCTTAACAAACCTCACCAAATATGAATTATGAACTCAAGAATTTTCCATGGTGCTAAAAGCATACCACTTCCTCTAGCTGGACAATGAGAGAAATGAAGCATAACCACAATCCTTTAAACCAAACACAGCAATTGCAAAGAAAGCATAATCCAATGAGATAAGGGTGCCATCAACCTATATATTTAAAAGAACTATAATACAATAGACACAATTTTTTTCTTTTTCTTATACTCTAAACTACATTGTATTACCTTTTCATTCTCATGTCCTGATTCACCAACCCAAAGATAACCCTCTTCGTCCTTCAAACAAACTGCCGTATGGCCAGCAAATGCTCCTGTCACCCATTTCTCCAACGTCTCAAATCCACCCCACCGACCACGGATCTTTGACACTGCCAAAAAATCACCAGAATGCACATCTTCAGGGTTTATGGTTGCACGCCAAGGTTGAGGACGTTTTTCAAAAGTTGCGCCCATGTGCTTCTTTAGAAAAGCTAAGTTGGCACTCTGACCCCAAACGGTATTGGAGAACAGAGGCAACACATCTACTAAAGACATCAAGGATCCCAACATTCCAGACGGCATGAGAAATACCGAGACCCCGTGCTGCCTTACCTGCCCAATATACAGTGAGAATGTCACTTCAATGCTACAAAATTATTAGCGAAACCATAACAGACCACGGATACCAAACATACATATTCCAATTCTGCAGTTTCTTCCCAAGAGTCAAATTTCAATGTATGTTCTCGAGCAGAGAAGTAGTAGTCCCAAGTAATCCTGTAGGGTGTCGCAAAAACATAAAGATCCATACAGGTCCAGCTGTGTGCTTCAGATGTCTGCCAATTAAAAAAAAAAAGGCATTATTAACATATCTTACTTTAAGTAGACATATTATTAACAACTCTATCAAAAATATTTGGATTATCTAGTTATAACTCTTAGTGTATCAAGAGAATTATAACTCTAATGAAACAAATTCACATTTTTATCTGCTCAATATCTGAATGGTCCTTAAACAGTTAAACTGTATTGCAATAACATCAAATGCAGGCTATCAATAACTATTGAAGAAACATGAGAAAGTACGTTCAATCATCAACCAACCCCCATAAAGATCATAAGTACATTCAATGAAGAATCGGGGGATAAATGTGTCGATACTGATTCAAGCACTTCATGTAAAGAAAGAACATATTGAGTACTACAACATATTCAACAACAAGTAACAGTTTCAGGAGCTAGGAGGAATATAATCTCTATGCCAAAATTAGAAATATCTTATTTAAGAAAATAAAAAAGTGTATTGAGCACTACATATTGTTTAATGCTGGCACCTGATTAGAGCTTTTAAGTCTTCAATCAAATATGACTTGAAATCTCAACACTTATTTAGCAACCACCAAAGAAAATACAAGCTTAAAGGGTAGTCTAAATCAATAATACATCAAAGCTAATATATCATAACTAATCACTCAATAAAACCAATCCAAATTATAAATAATAATAATAATAATAATAATAATAATAATAATAAAAATTGATGAAAAAGCTACCGTGAGATGGAGAACGCCGCCGCCCAAGCCTGGTTCATCACGATCACCTTCGGTGACATCGAGACGAGCTTGGTTACCATAAAAGCAAGCTCCTTTCCACTCAATGGAGCCGTTATTTGGAGAAACCGATCCAACATAATACGGCAACAAATCAACCGCACTGTGAAAATTATTCAACACCGGCAACGATATCTCACGAGGCAGCATCGGAAGCACGTCGTTGACTCTAAACGGAACCTTGATGATACTTTGACCGAAATCAAAACAAAAACCTGGACCGAAAAGACATGATAACAACAGCAATAACAATAAATATCGAGACATGGATTTAGGGTTTGCTCAAATTCTGCAGATAAAATTCAAGAATTTGACAGTTCAATTGAACCGGCGATTTTAGGGAGGATCCATGCGGTCTTTGGATTTAAACAAGGAGAGGGATTTGAATCTTCTGGGTATTTTGGCAGATAGATAGATGATATTAATATTCTGACTTCTGACAGTTTTTAACAGTTTGCGTTGACGAGGAGTGACACTTACGTGGCGGATATTTATAGATACACGTCTCCAGCAGGAGAAGATCTTCAAGTTCAGTTGAACCATAATTTTCCTTAAATAGTTAGAATAGTCGTTGCAATTCCTAAACGATTGATCATTTTAATGGGAGATTCAATTTACACATAACTATTACATAATTGAATTATACAATCCTAAAAAATAAAAAATAAAAATAAAAAATCCAAATCTAAATCTAAATTCAGGAGTCCGTTTTGTAACGTTACATGACAAGATCATTATTATAATACCTCAAATCATTTGATAGAACCACATAATTGAGCTAGTTTTTTAAAGACTTAATTGTACGTTTGCCCCATAAATTATTCATGAATTGATGATGTTTCCCTTGAATTCTTAAAATGGTCACTAAACCCCATAAACTCTCTTTTTCTTTGCACCACCCTTACATAGATGCCCATTTAGGGGAAGCAATAAAACAAGCTGGTGTAAAGAAAATGAAAGTTTTGGAGGTTTAGTGACCATTTTAATAATTGAGGGGCGCATCAGCAATTCACAAACAATTCAGAGGGCAAGTGTAACATTAAGTCCCTATTTTTCTTAACGTGACGTGCCCGACACGACATGATAGTTTAACTTGCCGGCACGGCAAGACACGACACATTAAGGTGGCCATGCCTTAAGGAGCCGTGCCGACATAAATTTTCAACTTTACTTTCATCTCTGTAGGAAAAAAAAAAATTAGGGATGGCAATGGAGTGGGTTCGAGGCAGGGTGGCCCTCCCCACACTCCGCCCCATTTATTTTTTGAAAACTCATTCAGTCTTAAAGCCTCTCGGTAGATAGAGTGGGGCATGGTATGCTTTCCCAGTCCCCACCAAATTTACCTCATTTAACCCATTTATCTAAATTATTTACTAAAATCTTGTCCCAAATTTTTTTATTAAAATAATAAATATATATCCCAATGAATATGATCTAATATATAAGTAAGTCTTAAAAACTATTGAAAATAATCTCATGAATTTAAATCTTAAAACTAAACAAATAAATTCAATTATTTTAAAACATAAACATTAAACTAAATAATAAAATAAATAAATATTATATTTTAAGAGAGACGGGGCAGGGCGAGGATTATAAAACCCATCCCCACCCCGTACTCATTGCGAGTTTAATATCTATCCCTATCCCTGTCCCATCCCATCAAATTAAAACTCATCCCCACCTCATAAATGCAGGTCTCTATAAGTTATTTTGCCATACCTAAAAGAAACAGGGGCATTTCAAGTAAATGTTGACGTGAGTGACACTTACATGGCGTATATTTATAGATACACGTCTCCAGCAGAGCAAATGTTGAAAGTTCAGTTGAATTATAATTTGCCTTGTACTGTTAGAATTGTCGTTGCAAACAGCAAACTCAACAAAATGTAATGATTTCTTCTTTTTTACTTTTTTATTTAAGACTTGAACCGACGGCCTTATCATTCAAATGTGAGAGATACCATCGGACTAATCTCATCTCATCTAAAATGTATCCTAAACAATTGATCATTTTAATGGGAGAAACAATTTACAGTCCTAAAAAATAAAATAAAAAATCCAAATCTAAAAGTCCGTTTTGTGACGTTACATAACAGAAACCCTTATTATAATACCTCAAATCATTTCATAGAAGTATAGAACCACAAAATTGATTTACTTTTTTAAAATAGAAGTAAATTATACATGCTAGGCTCGAATTGACAGCCCCATCTAACAAGGTAATTTCTCCAGTACATGTGCTAGATGAATAGGTTCTCAAGTCTGCCCCAAATCCACACTATCAGGAATTCAGCATCAAATATTTTGAAACACAAACAAGTTGGTTCCTCAAAAAAAGTTGGAGCTCTCAATCAGCATCTTTGCATATAAATATCCACCTTAGATTGCAGAAAGGTGAGGATTTTAAATCAAGCTTCTTGATCTCACTTTCCAAGCAAACAGCCACGTCACATCGCCGCACCAAACCTTCATGAACAACTAAAGTGAATTCCAGACTGCTACATTTGTAAACATGTCTCATTAGCCTTGATAACTCAATGTTCCTCAGTTTCAAGGGACCAGATATCTACATGCTTTTGAAGTAAATGCTTATTTCTAACTTCTAAGCAACCCGCTTCACGTTAGATTCCAAATAGGAAGCAATTTGAATAGCAAGGAAGAAATAGGGCACTGTCTTCCACCACCATCGGCTGCCTAAATGGATTCAACTGAATCTACAATGCAAAGGCTTCAATTAAAAAAATGATCAAATTTCAGTGATAAATTTAATACCATGTAAACGCAGAGAAGCAATGTGAACACACAGGAAGTGAGAGAGGACAGCCAATTATGGTGTTTATGTTACAAGCTGCAAGATGACAAGCTTCTTCACAATAATCAGAAAATACTGCTGGTACTTTTATCTCCTTTATTAGCTCCTGAAATCCAAAGGTAGAAAATGATGTGTAAAACGTAAAAACCTCTCAGTTAGTCCTGCTCTAACACAAACACGTAAAGCAGTGAGTATGATGCTCTAGGTATTAAAGACATACAATAGTGGACGACCAACTTGAATAAGCTGCGATGCCAGCATTTGGAGCAATGACTAAATGAGGAAATGAATCCTGTCCACAGAATGTTAAGTAATGAGAAACGACAATAATTGGAATCGTGCATACAAAAAATTTTCAAGATCAGAAGCTTTGATGAGGGATGAAAAGAGAGAGACCTTTGCTATATCTCTGTAACGGTCATGATAAAATCCTTTGTGAAGCTGCAATGTCACTGCTGAAGATCTAACCGTGCCCAGACTCCGATCGAAATTATCACTTGAAGATTTGCATATGCAACCAGCGTCAGTGCAATGAGCATAACTGCAAAGATTGATCTTCTCACCATCCCTATTTATCAAGAGGCATGAAAAGAAATAAATCTTGTTAGAATAAGATATGCAAGAATCATAACTGTGACAAGGAACACATTGAACCAGTAATTGTTGTATCTTCATGAGAATTCCAATTTCCCAAATAAAGGACCTATGAGAGGCTCATCAAAAAGGTCTTGGTACAGATTCACACAGTTCGTTTTCCTTTTTTTTCATTCTCAAGCTAAATCTAGGGAGTAAGATCATTGGCCACAATACCCTTCCGAGTGCACTAGCCATTCCTTCTGTATGCAACCAACACATCTAAATAAATTTAATGTCAACTCACTAATGTGTGAAATCATAATCCCCAACAAAAATTGCAACTCTATTCAGGATATTATTGGGTTGAGGGCCTGAGGTGGAGTAAAATATCTTTAAAAAAAAAAAAAAAAAACTAAGCCCAATTCCAAGCCTTTAGATTTATTGTAATAAATATGATGGCAGAAAAGTGTATCCATGGAAGCACAAGTACATAATTTATTAAAATAGATAAGGGTCAGCTTGTAAGTTAGAACATAAGTCTGACACCCTCTCCTCTCTACATTGTTTCTTTCCTTTTCTTGCATTTTTCTCTCTCTAATCTTTGGCTTGATCTTCAATTCCATGTGCCTTGTATTTTTTTTTGACAACCTATATTACTTATAGAAGAAAGGTCAGAATAAAGAACTCTGCAACTGACCTATGTTGTGGAATTGCAGGTCCAATGAGCTCTATATGCACCTTCACACCAGGGAAAAGTGCACGCAACTCCCCGAAGACAGCAAGCTGTAGCAGCTCTATCTCAGGCCCTAATAAAACTCGAACATGAAGCAGACTTAATTAAAAGAAGCCATGGATATGCTGCAACATATGAATTACAACTTGATCTTGTACAAGAAGACAAACCAACAAGATTCATCCAAAATGGACGATAGTCAAGGTAACTACACTCCCCAATGAAGTGAATTGCAGCATTTGATTAGGAAAGTAATGCAGCATTGACATTTAATAAATAATGTATATATGCTTTTACAGCCCATTCAAACATACCATGAACTGATGAACGTCTACTTCAGAATTATATGTCCTAATTTTACGGCCAACAGCTGCAATGTTTCAGCCTAATCTAACTTGTCACAGTGTGATATAAACTCATAAGCAAAAACACAAACTAATCTGAGAGAAAAAATTGCCGGTCTCAAATAACAATCGAATGTTTTCCTACAATAGCAATATTTCATTTCTTCAAAACAATCAAAAAATGTTCAGAGCTTGGTGTTGATTTAAACTCCCTTATTGATCGTGTTTTCTCGATAGACTACGATGATAAACTTATAGGATGATGATATGCGAATATGCGGAATAAAATATGAACAATAAAGAAAACATGCCACATACACAACACAAGAATTTACCGAGGTTCAGCTAACTTTGCCTACATCCTCGTGTGATCTCTCTTGAGAAATCATTAGCACTATAAAGAAAAACGCTTGGTTACAAGATACTTATTGAAACCCTTTAGCTAATTCCCCAAAACCTTGCTAGAACCTCTCTATCACTCTTGCTCTCTATCCCTTGTATGCTTGCTGTTTTCCTGTGTCAAAAATAAGCTCCCAACAGCCCTATTTATAGATATAGGACTTGGGTTACATTCCTTGTTAGAATAAGACTCCTAAATCCTCTTAGAATAAGAAAAGCTAACTTATTTCCTAATCCTAGTTGATTTGGGATTCTTGAGAAAATATAATTTCCTAATCCCAATAAGAAATTATGTGCACACTTTATTTTCTCCTAATCCAAATAGGATTCCTCTTTAAGCCTTAACTTTGGGTTTTGATGAGCCAAAAACACAACAATCTCCACCTTGGTGAGTCAAAACCAAGAAATGACTGCTGTATCCCAGAATGTCTTCGAACCTTCTTGAAACAACTCTGGAAAGCTTCAAGAACCTTCACCTTGGCAAACTTCTTCTTGCCTTAATGCACCTCAAGTGAGGAGGTGCTCCACCCAATCCTCAGCATGTAATAAGATTGAGTGAGTTCAAGCAAAACTTGAACTTCTTAGCTGTTACCGGTTTAGTCAAGTAATCTGATGCATTTTTCTCTGTATGAACCTTCTCCAGTGTAATTTCCTTCGATTCTACCCAGTCCCTAATTCGGTGATAACGAGCCTCGATATGCTTCGATCTTCCATGAAACACTTGATTCTTTGCTAAGTAAATAGCACTTTGGCTGTCACATCTAATCACCATGGAACCTTGAGTAATTCCGAACTCTCTTGCTAAACCATTAAGCCAAACTGCTTCCTTTCCAGCTTCCGCAAGCGCAATATACTCAGCTTCAGTAGTGGATAATGCTGTAATTGATTGTAGAGTAGCCCTCCAACTAATCGGCCCACCACCACTAGTGAAAACATAACCTGTAGTAGATCTTCTTTTATCCAAGTCCCCTGCATAGTCAGCATCTACATAACCCAGTACACATGCTTCTTTCCCTTGTATTTCAAACAAGATTCCTAGACTCTTTGTACCTTTCAAGTAACGCAGAATCCATTTAACTGCAGACCAATGCTCCTTTCCTGGATTCGCCATATACCTCGAAACAACACTTAATGCTTGTGCTAGGTCAGGTCTTGTGCAAACCATCGCGTACATTAGACATCCTACTACGCTTGCATAAGGCACTTTGCTCATCTCTTCCAACTCTTTTTCTGTAGTCGGACATTGCAACGCACTCAACCGATAGTGCGCTGCCAACGGAGTAGTCACGGGCTTTGCTTCAGTCATGTTGAATCGCTTCAAAATATTTTGAATGTATTTTGCTTGAGACAACCAGATTTTTCCCGCTGCTCTGTCCCTTCTAATTTGCATTCCAAGGATCTTTTGTGCAGCCCCTAGATCCTTCATGTCGAATTCCTTATTCAGTTGCATCTTTAATTTCTGAATTCTAGACATATCTTGACATGCAATCAACATGTCGTCTACATAAAGTAGCAATAGTATAATCATATCATCTTCGAACACATGGTAGTAAACACAACAATCCTTTAAGCATCTTCTAAAATTGATTTTCAGCATGTATGAGTCGAAACGCTTGTACCACTGCCTTGGAGATTGCTTTAGCCCATAAAGAGACTTTTTTAACCTACAAACCAGATTTTCTTTCCCTGTTTCAACATATCCTTCCGGTTGAGCCATGTAAATGACTTCTTCTAGATCACAATGGAGAAACGCGGTCTTAACGTCCATCTGTTCTATCTCCATATCCTGCTGAGCTGCTATTGATAATAGCAATCTGATTGAAGTATGCTTAACCACTGGAGAGAATATCTCGTCATAATCAACTCCTTCCTTTTGTGAATACCCTTTTGCCACTAACCGAGCCTTGTATCTCACGGCATCACCTTCATGTGTCCCTTCTTTCTTTCTAAACACCCATTTACAGCCAACTATCTTTCGATCTTTTGGTTTAGAAACTAGCTCCCAAACAGAGTTCTTATCAAGAGATTGCATCTCTTCTGACATAGCAACCATCCAACTTTCCCGATCATCACTTGCTATAGCTTCTTGATATGTGGTTGGATCGCCTTGACTAACATTTAGAGCATAATTAACTTCGTCTTGATCAAACCCATACTTTTCCGGTTTCTTACGTTCTCGCTTGGGTTTATCCAGTGCTATGCTTCTCTGAAACTGTTGCTCAGGTTGTTGAGGAACTAGGGAGTCTTGTTCCTGCAACGGTGATAGCTCCACCTGAGCCTGTACTTGTGACTGTTGTTGTTGCTCTACTCTTTCCTCATTAATCCCTTCGTCATGATCCACTTGCTCGTGCTCCACCTGAGCTGGATCTTCTTCCATGACCCATTTGGTTAGAGGAAATTCGGTTGCTTCTTCTACAACATCAGTTTGCTTCTCCTCAGTTGTCTTGATTTTATTTAGGGGCATAGTCTTCTCGTCGAACACGACATCTCTACTTAAAACCTTCTTCTTGTTGACAAAATCCCATAACTTGTAGCCCTTCACTCCTTTTTCAAAACCAATGAAAATGCACTCGAGTGACTTTGGCTTGAGTTTGGTTCTTTCATCACTCGGAATATGAGCATATGCACTGCAACCAAAAACTCTTAAATCGGAATAATCAACAGGTTTTCTAGACCATACCTCTTCTGCACACTTATAATCAAGAGCCCTTGAGGGTGATCGGTTAACCAAGTAGCAAGCGTGATTAACCGCTTCTGCCCAAAACATGTCGGGTAATCCTGCATGAAACCGTATGCTTCTCTCTCTTTCCATGAGAGTTCTATTCATCCTCTATGCTACCCCGTTTTGTTAAGGAGTCTTCTTCACTGTAAAATGCTTTGTGATGCCTTCTTCCCTGCAGAACTGTAAGAACTTGTTGTCTCTATATTCACCTCCATTGTCGCTTCTCAGATATCTGATTTTTCTGCCCGTTTGGTTTTCTACTTCAGCTTTCCACTCTTTAAATTTAGTGAAAACTTCGGATTTCTCCCTCATAAAGTAAACCCATACTTTTCTCGAAAAATCATCTAAAAAAGTAACAAAATACCTTGATCCTCCCTTAGACCTAGTTGGTGCAGGACCCCATACGTCTGTATGAATATAGTACAACGGCTCTTTGCTTCTTTTCTCACTATCTGCAATCTTAAATGACGTCTTTGTTTGCTTCTCGAGAGTGCAATACTTGCAGAATTTCAGTTTGCAGAAACTAACACCTTTCAGCTGATTTTTCTTGTGTAGTTCTTGCATCCCTCTTTGACTCATGTGCCCTAGCCTACAATGCCAAAGCTCAGTCTCGTCCTTCTCTACAGATACTGCTGCTCCACCTACTATTGTAGTTCCCCGAAGCTTATATAAAGTGTTAGGCTGAATATCACCTCTCATCATGACCAATAACCCTTTGATAACCTTGAGTATCCCTCCTTCAGAACAATACTTGTAACCGGCTTTGTCTAAAGTGCCCAAAGATATCAAATTCTTCTTTAGTTTAGGAACATGTCTGACCTTATCCAGTACCCTAACAATTCCGTCATGCATTCTGATTTTCACTGATCCAATACCTTGGATCTTGCACGGTGAATCATCTCCCATCAAAACTTCTCCACATCTCTTTTCCTCATATGTGTCAAACCATTCTTTGTTAGCACACATATGGAATGAACAACCGGTATCCAAAATCCAATGTTGGAAAGCATTGGAGCTCGATGTTACCGCAAGGAGTTCTCCGTCACTTTCATCCGAAGTAACCACACTGGCTGAACTTGAATTCCTTGCCATTGCCTTCGCTTTCCTTTCTTGCCATATCTTGCAATTCTTTTTCCAGTGGTCAGTAGCACCACATGTAAAGCAACCCTTGTTCTCTTTTTCTTTTCCCTTAGATTTTGATCTACCCCTATTGCCAGATTTATCATGCCTGCTCTGAGACCGACCCCTCTCTTTGCCTTTGGCATACAAACCATGTTCTTGAGAGCCTTCGGTATTTTCATCCATCTTGACATAAGATTGGATAGCTTCCATAACCTCATCCAGCTTTAGACTTTCCTTACCAAACATGATTGTGGTCCTAAAGTGCTTGAACGAAGACGGTAGAGATCTCAATAGTAACAGCGCCTTGTCATCATCATCATACTTCACATCCACCTTTAATAAATTGGCAACACAATTCTGAAATCTGCTCAAATGATCTTGCAGATTTCCACCTTCTTCCATACGAAGATTAAGAAGTTCATCTTTCAAGAAAAGTTTGTTGGATAAAGTTTTACCCCTGTAAACTTTCTCGAGCTTATCCCATGTCTCTTTAGCATTCATCTCCTCGTCGACATTAAGCATCACATTGTCGGCAAGATGTAGCTCAATAGAGCTCTTCGCCTTTACGTCCATTCGCTTCCACTGAGCATCAGTAGTTTCCGCCGGCTTCTTCTCCACTCCGAGAATAGCATCTTGCAGATCTTGTTGAATTAAGAAGTTCTTCATCTTCCTCTGCCATAACGTGAAGTTACCCTTCCCATCAAACTTCTCGATTATGATGGGCTTCACATCATTGATCTTATCACCCGCCATCTCAAAAACGCTATGACCAAGCTCTGATACCAATTTGTTGATTTAAACTCCCTTATTGATCGTGTTTTCTCGATAGACTACGATGATAAACTTATAGGATGATGATATGCGAATATGCGGAATAAAATATGAACAATAAAGAAAACATGCCACACACACAACACAACACAAGAATTTACCGAGGTTCAGCTAACTTTGCCTACGTCCTCGTGTGATCTCTCTTGAGAAATCACTAGCACTATAAAGAAAAACGCTTGGTTACAAGATACTTATTGAAACCCTTTAGCTAATTCCCCAAAACCTTGCTAGAACCTCTCTATCACTCTTGCTCTCTACCCCTTGTATGCTTGCTGTTTTTCTGTGTCAAAAATAAGCTCCCAACAGCCCTATTTATAGATATAGGACTTGGGTTACATTCCTTGTTAGAATAAGACTCCTAAATCCTCTTAGAATAAGAAAAGCTAACTTATTTCCTAATCCTAGTTGATTTGGGATTCTTGAGAAAATATAATTTCCTAATCCCAATAAGAAATTATGTGCACACTTTATTTTCTCCTAATCCAAATAGGATTCCTCTTTAAGCCTTAACTTTGGGTTTTGATGAGCCAAAAACACAACACTTGGGGCAATGTTGGATCACGTATGCTAGACAGATGGAAGATACTACATTTTCCTAACTGCCTTGGAAACCAGGGGATATATAAAGTTACTACTAATAGGTTGCAGTAAAGAAGTTATGAAGGGGATCACAACCACACACTAGGATAGCAGTTCAAGAAATACATCGAATTTTAGTGCTTACACAGTAGAAATTTGAAGGCAATAATATACCAAGGTAGTGTATGATCAGTTTATCACTGATTACAGAACTAAGGCTTCTCAATCCAGCAACTTGAGTGGCATAATATATTGTAAGTGGCTGCAACATAAGAATAAAATATACAGTCAGAGCAGTGATAATATGTATATATCATTACTGAAACGGGAAAAAACTAGGATTTAATTGTGGTAGCACTAAAATAAATGGATTTTGAGTTTTGAACTTGATTTCCCTATATCCAACTATTTAGATTTTACAAAATCTTAAGAAAGCATATGAGAATTTTGGGGAAACAGTCAAACAGCAGATAGAACACAAACCCCAAAAGTTTGGACAAGAATTAACAAGTAGATGTTGTCACTTCAAGTCATATTTGGATTTATGTGAGATAAAGATAATCTCACTAGGATATGTGTGATAAATGGTGGTTGAAAATGAAAAATGGTAATATACATTATACATATGTAACATATCAACTTTTACATGAAAATACACTATACATATCATACCCAGTGAAGAAGCAAAGCAACAGGTGAATGTAACGGAATGCTTCTCCACTCATAGTAATCCTTCCAACTACGTAAACTATTTATTGGAGATGAAGGCTCTGCAGATTACAGGACAAGATTAGATAAATCAACTTTTACATGAAAAAAAAAAAAAGGAAAGGAAAGGATCATACCAGAACATGGGCACAAAATACTGGCAAGATCCCAACCATCATCTTTAGACCTGCCAGAAAAGTAAAATATGTTAACAAACCTTGAAAAAAAAAAAAAAAAAATGAATGACTTTACATTGCTAACCGAAGGCTTCACAAGCAAAAAAGAATGAAACATGTCAACTCCTATGTATCACGTAGATAGGCCATTATTTTGTGAAGGATATAGTCCTGTCCATATATACTGTGTATAGAATACGTATAACATCACAAGACAGCATTTTACCATTACATGTGTCTGGTCATCCTTTTATTAGTTTGACAGATTGATTAACATAACTTGAGCACACAGCAATGGACTAATAGTTTCATAAAGATGCTCCGGTGGTATACATAGGCATGACTTGGTAACTACCTCGAATGCAAGGGATTTTATCCTTTCAAATGAACATGCTTCCTATTTACATTCAAAATTAAAAAACCTTACACAGTGTTAGCCTTGGTCCTTGGTATCAAGTTTCAAATTCTATCAGTTTAACTTTAACAATCCTTTTCGCATCACCAATTCTGACATTTTGAAACCGAATTGTATCACATTTTTTACCATTTGATCTAGAACAAAGACTACCAAGGTAAAAAGCATTTGAAAAAAGGAAATGATAAGAAACCTTGCATGATCAAACGAAGCAATTGATAACCCACAAGAGCATTCACATGTCCACATTCCCACAAAATGAATGCCCCTTTTCCTCAAGAACGAACACCTAGACTCCCGCTTTTCACACTCCTATCAAGATTACACCAAAAGAAGCACATAAAGTAAGTTAATACAGTACTACAAAGACAATTTCCATTTTCCCTCCAAGAGAAAAGCCATTTACCTGAACTGTAACTTCTTCAGAGAACGTGAAAGGAAGATCATTCAAGACATTTACACGCTTCATTTGCTGTTCTAACCTCTCGCATTCTTCTTTATGATCATTCCAATGTGAAATCTGGGAACAGAACCTTACAATTAAATAACTACTCGAGAAAAATTCTCAATAAGCAGACAATATTTTCACATTATCTTCTAAACAATGTTCACAAATAAATGCTTCCACAAATTTAACCTGAAGTGTCCAACACTTTCAATTGATCCCCACTATAAAAAGCTCGATTTTTACGTTCTCTTTTTTCTTCATCTTTTTTTTATTTCTGCACATAAGCATATATTGATGCTTACATATGCACTCAAATTCCAGCAAAAATATATATTGCCTAAAATTTCAAGTTCCAAACTGCTCAGTGTCCCTTGAAACTGGTCAATTTGAGTACAGTCTCTTGTCTAATTTCAAGACTGAGCCAACAACAGTAACAACTATCTTTAAGTTTTGGCACATGAGAAGAAGAACCCAAATATAACTCTAAAATGATTATTATTATTATTTAAACTCATCTTCTTGAGAACACAAATCATTTTGAACAACCTTAATTCTATCAAAAGTCAAACATAACAGATTTTGTAACTAGCTTGCAATAAAAGTAGTACAAAACAATCAAATTCATAGAAGAAGAAAACCTGGTGAGAGGCAGAACAATAAGCAACGGCTCCACATCGACCGCAGCGTCTTCTGGCTGGGCCTATGCACCGAGTTCCACTTCCCTTGCCAGCACACTCCATTGCTCTTCAATTTTCAAGCTTTCGAGTCAACTAGTGTAATAGAAACTGACTGTAAAATCGAAGTTATGAAAAATTGAAAATTGCATGCATAATTTTGCTCTTCGAGAGAGGAAAGGGATTTTTTTTTTTCAGCCCAAAATAGATTCTGCGAAGACCAAACCCAACAAAAGCCCAAAGTGATAGCCCAGTCCAGGTCGGTTTTAATGATCTTGTTGGCTCTGGGACAGACAGTTTTGGACCCCTTTTAACAAATGATGTTGTACTGTTCTTTGGTTTTGATAAGGGAAGAGAAGAAAATCAACATAAGTTGGATAAATCATAGTTTTTTATTATTATTTTTATTTATTTATTACATATTTGGATAAATCATAGTTTTTTTTTTTTTTATTATTACATAAATTCGGGGTTTTTTTGTTTAGAGGGGGAGGACTCATATGCATAGAAATTCATCATATGTTATCCGGATCCGTTTGGTAATTGTTACAGGTTACTACTATTACTTATGGTTTACCACTAACCAGTGACCTGGAGGGGTGTATTACATTTATTTAATTTTTACCCCAAATCTTTTGATATTTATATTTTTCTTTAAAATTTTCTATCATGTCTCTAAACTCTCCAAATTTTCGTACATCACTGCCAGTAACATAGCATTAACATGATAAAATCGACTGATCTGTTCAATTCATTAATCTACTGTATTGTCATCGTCATTTCCAATCAATTTTTACTGTAATTATTACCATTAAAAGATAAGAAAGAGAAAGGTGATCAAAAAATGAAAGTGGCGAGTGATGAGGGTAGGCAGTAGTGGCATTGTCCCCACGCAAGAGAGAGCAAAAACAAAGGCAATGGCCCCCAATCTTTAAATTTAAGCTTTTTATGGATGGAGGAGGGTGAGTCGACAGACAAACAAAGTCATTTCCTAGTGTTTTCTTTTAAGAAGATTGTAGAAACAAATCAATGCAACATCGTGGTAGGCGCTTTGAGTTAGATTGGTTTTTCAAGATTTCACTGTCCAATTTCTGCTTGCGAATCCAACCTAACGTTGGGCCAAACTTGGTTCCTAGGCTGCTGACAATTATCTAAAAAGGTTCGGGACCATGTGTGCGGCGTGCCTATGTCTTCTTGTTGATTATTTAATTGTATAATGTAACGTTTAAACGTACATTTAAATGATTTGGCATATGAATATATGATTTATAATCAATAAAGTGATTACCGTTCAAACGTCACGTCATTTACATATGGATTTTGATAAAATATCTTGCCACTTGTATATTACTCGTATATTAAACCACTGAGAGAATTATGATCATAAAACCTAAATGAGAAGATCTCTTACATATATATTTTTTAAATTTAACATCAATCAGATTGGGGGTCTGTCAAGAGATCTCAGGACTTGACAACATCAACTGTTATAAGTATAGGTGAAGAGTCTCTCCACACTTTACGATTTAATAGACAAATATGAGACTCGAACTCATATCATTGAGGCGGAAAGAAAATTGCACAAGAATTTTATGTAGGATTTATCAATTTAGAAAGTTTTAAGTTTTAAGTTTTAAGTTTTAAGGCTTTATCAATTTAGTTAGCATCCATTGACATTGAAAATATAATTATATTAACTATTTTTTCCGTATTAATCGCTAACCATAAAGTCAAGAGACCCTTGTATTTATTTCCGTAAAACAAAATTTAGTCTATAGGATTTGTTTTATGTTATAAATCATAACTGAAATCAAAATTATTCTTGAAATATTATAGCATATCCTGAATAGTCCCATCAATATACTTTTTGATGGTCAGAATAATAGTGTTTGAAAATAAGGAAGAAGTTTGATTACCTGTTTGGTAAAGAGAGAAAAATGTAAAGATCCCATAATATTTCCAGTACAACAAAAAAAAGAGAGAACAAGAGAAAAAGATGCCCCAAATCACACTGAAATTTGAAAAAGCAGATGCCATATCTTGTAAAAGAAAATAGGATCATTCACACCGTCTATGCTTTCTTTCACCTCATAATCATAAAGTCATTCAAAAAGATAATTAACCTTTCTTTTTTTGATTTTCTTTTCGAAACTGACAAATTCAACGGATACACTAGAAGGGAAGGGTTTATAAACACGTTACAATTTAATGGGCTAATCGTAAATATGGGACTCGAGCCCCTAACGATATCAACCTCAAATACAATTCTCTCTACAAATATGAGATTCATATGAATATGAACGAAGAAGAAGTCTCCAACCACTCACGAAAAGTTATTATAAAAGATGATTAACCTTAATTATTTTGTTAATTTTATTTAATAAGTACCTAGGGGAGGGGGTCTTTTGATTCTCTTGGAACCGGATCTAATCCATACAATTAGTTCAGTTGGTCGGCCATGAAGACCACGAGCCATGACTCATTTAATCGTACGATTAAAAAGGACCCCACACGTTTTTCTTTTTATCGGCCTGATTGATGATCATGAAAAGCTATCGGGAAAATATTGATTAGTGGGTCCCGATAAGCCAATTCCAGATTCTGTTTGACCAAAGGGAATTGGTGATTATTCTAATTAGATTTCGTTAACACAAGTTCTGCTTTCATTTGTCGACCTTTACTTTTCATCATTACCAAGTCAACCCAATTCTCTATACCTTAAGACCTTTCAGTTTCTCGTTAATAGTTGGATTTTTTTATCTATATAAAAGGGTAGTGCTTAAAAAAAAAAAAAAAAAAAAAAAATACCCGGAAAAAAAAATATTAATTATATCTATTGTCTTATTCAATACAATAATATATATTTATAATAAATGTTTACTCTTTTTAGTAAATATATCTATACCCCGTGTTAACGCTACCCTTTATATAGAAATTGGGAAAAAAAAAAATTGGAACGTCTAACATTACTCATAAATAAATACATACTGCATGTGAATGGTGCTTCATTTGTCAATTTGATTCTGAAAAAAAAAAAAAAAAAAAAAAAAAAAATCAAAATATAAGGTAATATATTTCAAATTACAATTTTTTAATTTTAATTTCAAAAAAATAAAAAAAATAAAAATTGAACATGTTGGAGTGTATAGGTGCATGTCTCTAATTCTCTAAAGTCAAGTCAGCTTTTTCTTAATTTTTTTTTTTTTTTCTGTTTAATAATGCTAATGCGAAATGCAAATGCATTAATTATCTTCATGATGCAGCTATTAGATGAGTAGATGACTATTAAATTATATTGAATTGATTCGTATTAAGTAGGAAGGTATGTGTCAATGTATTTTTATCATTTTTTATTTTTTAAATGCTCTCGAATTGTTAATTCAAATGTTAATTTTATAAAGTTTGATTGATATAATTAGATTATACATTTATTTTCAATAACAAGATTATTCTTTTTAACGTCTTAGACTTTTGTAGTAAGGTAGGAGTGTAGGACTCGATATATACCCTATAGGGTGAGTATGTTTTAGACTATGCTTGATTTTCCCGATTTAATAGAAAATCAAGCATTATAAAATATATAAAACATAAATAAATAAATAAATTTTATTGAACTTATCATATATATATACAGATTTTCTATTATCGGTTCGTCCTGATAATGTGAATCACTATATTTACATATTTTGACTCAAAGTGTATACACTTGTCAAAAAAATTTCATAATATGTGGTCCACATCCTTCGTCCTGATATATTTATTGTCAAGACGAACTGACAATAGAAATACTGTATATATATATATTTAAATTCATTTAAATCAATGGATCTAATCAATGTCCTTACTTTATGTTAAAATAAGAGACCTTTTCTGAGTGAGTATTTCTTAAGAAATCTCTTATTTAATTTCGGTAAGGACTTTGATGAAATCATATCAATTTTATAAATTTTGTGTGGATCATAAAATCATTGAAATCTACCTATGAAAAAAATTTTAAATTTTTTTAAGCACTATAACTATTTATCTCGATTTGTTAAATATGAAAGCACCGGAAAAATAGACGAAATATAGGAAAATTACAATAAAATAGTTGTAATGCTATAATTTTTTTCAAATTTTATTAATAGGTAGATTTCAATGGACTTATCAGTCACAAAAATTCAAATGAAAATTTATAAAAAAATGATGTGATTCATCAATATCCTTACCGAAATTAAAACAAGGGACATTGATGAAATCACATCAATTTTAATGAATTTTGATCTGATTTTTTTGTGGATAATAAGTTCATTGAAATTTATATGTGAATAAAATTTGAGAATTTTTCAAGTATTAAAACTATTTATTTCGATTTTATTTTTTTTAATATGACGACATTGGAAAAATGTGCGAAATATAGGGGAAAATGTCTGATGCCGTCATATTTAATAAAATCGGGATAAATAATTGTAATGCTTGACAAATTCTCAAATTTTATTCATAGGTAGATTTCATTGAATATACCATCCACGAAAAAATTCAGATCAAAATTCCTAAAAATTGATGTGATTTCATCAAAGTTCTTACCAAAATTAAAATAAGAGATTCCTCATGAAAGAACCACTCATATATATATAGTTTTTCTATTGTAAATATATCAGTTCCTTGTATGTGGGTCTTTGGATTTAAATGTTTTGACTTGACTGTATGCATTTTATATCAGTTTCAACTAACAATAGAAAAACTATACATATATATAACCCTCCAGATTTTATATTATCAGTTCGTCCTGACAATAAATATATTAGGACGAAGAATGTGGACCACTATTTGACTCAAAGTGTATGCATTTGTCAAAACTTCTTCATAATCTGTGGTTCACGTTATTCATCCTGATATATTTATTGTCAAAATGAATTAACAATAGAAAGACTTATAACTCTCTACATCTTGTATAATACCAATTAGATAGTGTGGTCAAACCTGTAATTTTATATGTAGAATTTTTTTTTGTAAATTAATTGAACCTTATTTGTTTGATGAAATGCATGTCGTATTGTCAGATTAGGTAAATAAATATATGACATTTCAACAACTGAACTTGAATTACATTCAATGAAATAGATCTTCATAGATCATATAGCATTAAATTTTTTTTGTTTTATAGTAGCTAATTTTAGAATTGAACTCCAAAAGTTACAGAGCAAGTAAGATCAATGAATGAATAACCTAATTTAAACAACTGTAATAACTGGAAGATTTTTTTTTGTGGTTAAGATATTTCTTCTCTCTTCTTTTCTTCTCTCTTCTTTCTCTCTTCCCAGTTCATCACCGCCTCTTGTTTTCCGTCGCCGGTTTCTCGCTGTGGCAGCGGGAGCCGGCGACGATGGTTCTCCTCTTTCCTTTGCTTGGCTGTCCCGGTCAGCTGGAAGACTCCAACGGCTGCTACGACGGCCCCGTTTCGTCGCCTGGAAATCTCTTTCGGGCCACAGGGAGGGGTTTTTTGTCCTAGCAACAACGGCAGCGGTTAGATCGGCCGATCTCCGGCCAGATCTGGTGTGATTATCGGCGTGAGTTGACTGATCGGTGGCCTTGGAGTTTTCCGGCACCATCCTCTCCGCCGGGACACCACCGGCAGCTTTGGGGGTCTTCTCTTCACTGGCTTTGGGTCCAGCTTGGTCGGTTTAAGCTTTGCGGAGTCGGGCGTTGTTCTGATTGGGGGTTTGATTGACGTGGTGGGTGGGGTTTGTTCCGGCACCGTCTCCGGTGGGGCTGCTCCGGCAACTTGGATCTTCCTCCTCTTCAGTCCTCTGCTCGTGTTTTTCTTTTGTTTTTGTGTTTTGTTTTATGGTTTGTTTGTAATCCCACTCTTGTGTGGGCGTTTTTCTCCCGTAGTGGGACTCTGATCTGGGCTTGTGCTCGCTTAGTTTTATTTGTGGAGTCCCAGTTTGGTTGTAACCTTGCCCTGGATCTAGTTTTTCTAGATTTTCAGGTGCCCTCCGATCAAAAAAAAAAAAAAAAAAAAAAAAAAAAAACAACTGTAATAACTTAAATTAAATACTAAAAATTTAATTTGCATCAAAAACTTATCTTATAAATTAATTGAAGTACATATCTAGATCAATGTAAGACCATCTTCGTCCTTCGATGTATATGTCAATGCCAATGTCAATGCCAAGTTTGGTAAAAAAAATGTAAAATACTATATTTGACATATCAATTTATCATTGTGCTTAAATGCATAATCCTATTTTTATTATTTTATTAATTAAAATTATGAAAGTAAACACTTACCATAAATGCATTCATTATTTCTTATAATGTTCCAATGTAAAATTCCATTAATGCATTTATTATTTCATTTAAAAAAATATATATATAATGGTATTTTTGTAATTAAAAAAGAGCATTTATTGATGTGCCAAATTTGGCATATGATATATTGTATACCTTGGCATATGCTATATTATGTGCCAAATTTGGCACACAATATAGCATATGTCAAATTTGACACATCATTTGACACTGTATTGGATGAGAATTTTTACACACTATGTTAAATTTTAGCATTGGCACATTTGAGATACTCTAAGATAAAACAATAAAATGAGCAATTAAAAACATGAATCTTTTTTTCTTTTTTTCTTTTTGAAGGGTCATGAATCGTTGTTAAAGAAGAGGAAAGATAACCTTAAATAATAAGTTTATTGAATCTTTGTCAAATTACAATGATAACTTTTAATTTAAATTAATAGATTAAAAATAACACTACAGTATTAACTATTAAGCTAAAATAACTTTGATTATGTTTGGTATATTTGTAAGTACAATTTTTTTTTTAATAAAACAAAAATATTAAAAATTATGCATTAATGAAATTAAATTATTGTAAATGTTCTATTCATTTATTTATTTATTTATTATTTTTTTGCTACTCTGGAAACTCATTCCATAAAATCATCAATAGTATGTTAATTGTTAGAGTATTTCCAATGTAAAAGTTGTTTGCATACCAATAATTATTGACATGACAACAGTATCAAGAGGTTTGCTTTATATGTAACATAAAAATAGATTTGATATACAATCAATTTAAAATTTGGTCTTCAATGCTTATGTCTAAAACACAATTTTTTTAATGACGTGTCTATCTTTTTTTTCCTTTTTTATTTTTTTATTTTATTTCCTTACTAAAAATATATGAAAAATTAATGTCAGTTTTAAATGTTTGTTGAGTTAACATAAAAAATAGCTGTGCAACAGACCGTCTAAAAGTGGATAGTCATGTTGACAATATCTGATATTTTTTTTTTGCCACGTTAGCTTGAAGATGAATATGCACGGTTGCATTGGAGACATAATTATTAACATAATATCTATTTATCCTACCTGACATCTTTTTTTTTTTTCACAAGCCACGCTTGCATTGGAGATGTTTTTAAATCATTATTATTGAGCTTGAGATAATTTATTCTTCTTTTTATATATTTTTATTTTTAAATTGAGAAACATTACTATCTCTAATTCCATATACCTATTTAATAATTTTTAAATATTCAACCATCAAAGAAGTTACTAATAAATAATTAACGGTAAGAGATGTCCGATCAATTACACGCACGCGCACAATTAGGCTTAATGTTAGGGATGCTTATGCAATTTTCTTAAGAAGAAAAAACAAAAAAAAAAGAAAAAAGAAAAAAGAAAAAGTTAGAATAGGGAATTACAGTTTTTAGCTAAACGGTTAAAATATGTTGACCCATTGGCACGTGGAATTATTCCACCACCAACAGCAACGTGATTCAAGTGCAATAATTCTACTTGCAAAAGGGAGGACAAGAAAATCAATAAACAAAAGAACCAAAAGGCAAGACAGGGTCCATTCACAATTTCACATTCACCATTGTAGCATTTTTTTTTTTTTTTGCTTGGTGTTGTACTGTTGTGGTTCAAGTAGTCCAGACCGTGACAGACAAAACATCACGTTACATGTGACTTTAGCTTTTTCGCCTTTCACTTTCGTCATTCATTAGGAGAAGATCCCGCGCGAGATATGACAGAGAGTATTAAAGAGAGGAGAGAGAGAGAGCGCGAAAAAAATAAATAATAATAATAATAATAATAAATAAATACAAAAAATAAAAATAAAAAAAATACAAAAACAAAATCAATCAGTGTTGTGTTGTATTTGCCTTGGAAAGACAATTCGATCTCCAAGATTTGATCTCCAGTGTCTGAAAATATGGAAAGTTGTGGGAAAAGTCCAAACACAAAAAAGGGCGTGTTGGTCCCACGATTAGATTTCTTTGGGACTCCCAAATCTACTCTCTCTCATATCGTTTCGGTTTTTCTGGGCAAATACAAATTTTCCAATGTGAAACTTACGCAACTTCTTGACCTTGTAATCGTAAATATTATCTAAACTTTCCTTTTCTATAAACCCAACGTTACTCACCACACATGTTTGACGTTAATGTGCCTTTTTATTCAGGACAAACATGTTGAATTGAATATTTCAACCAACTTTGTTGCCTCAACTCGAATTTGAAAGATATTTTCAAGCTTATAAAATGTTAAACGGTGGTCTATTTAGTATTTTTGAAATTAAGTTTTTTTGATTTGTCACTACGATAATAATAATTTTTTTTTTTTTTGCATAAAAATAAATAAACTATCTATTTTGCTTTTTCATTGAAGAGTGAGAATGTAGTTGAAAGCTTTAATTAATTAAATTTAAATTTTCTATGTAGTTGAAAATTATAAATATCCATTTGAAATTTGATTAAAATGGAAAAAATAATCCTAATTGTTATGTTATTAAGTAAAAACATCACATAATTTAAACAATTCTCTTGTTGGTTTTTGTTGTTACTTGTTAGCCAAACTCCACTTAAAAGGTTTATTTATAATTTTAAAATCATAATATATAGCAAGGAATACAAGCTTTCTTTAATTAAAAAATTAATCGGATAATTTTTTATTTTATTTTAAATATCTATTAATCTAGAACCAGGTATTTTTTTTTAAAGCTATCATCATTGGTCTAAACCCTAAGCTTGTCCATTTACTAGCTGAGTTACGCCCCTATTGGCAATTAATCGGATTATTTCATTGAGGTGTAAATGTGTAATTGTATATATAAATAAGAAAATAAATATTCTTTATTGTATGTATTAATTAAGAATCGAACCTTGTGACGTTGCTATATAGATATATTGCAAAAATAAATATTCTTTGATCGTATTGTAGGAACAAGAGTCTAAGTACTGCTTGTTGGTTCGCCGATGACTGGTGTTGAAGAACGGAGGTGGTGTCCCTGCAAAGACATTCTGATACCAAAGCAAAAGAGTGCACAGCAAGTAATACAACTAATGAGTGTTTTGAGAGAATTATATTTGTAAGAAACAAAACTATATCATTTGTAATCATGACATCAAATATATCGGGATCTATCAAAATCAAATAATACAGATCAATCATATGCTGAAAAATCTGGTACGGAACCATATATATGTATATATAAAAATCGTGAGCAGAGGGATGCAGAGTGTACAGTTAACCACACTATATTGATCCAATATGATTGCTTGTTGGATATGTGAGATCATTTGATTAAGTCAACGGATGGAACTACGTGATCGGTGAGGGCGTGAGGCCAATCGATCATTCTTTTTTTGAACGTGTTTCTGTCACCACATGTCGATCGTTGATTGGGAACAAATATTTGGTTCATACATATGTATAACACAATCCTCCGTATTAATGGCATCCCATTAGACCTGCATTAATTACTATTATTATTATTATTGATTTACACTATAAATACCAGATTACAATATCATCTTCGTATCTTCCTTAACTAAACTTATCAACTATTTAAAACATTTTATCCAGATTCGTTTAAAATTTAAACCCTGTGAAGATTTAAAATTTACTAATTAATTAAAGTAACACAAATCTGAATTTTATAAGAACTGAGATTCGTATAAATAAACAGAAGCAAACTTGATTCGATTTAAAGGTTTGGTGAATCATAAAAGATATATAGAATCACCAAAAGCAAAAAAAAATTAAAAACAGTAGGGGTAAATACATTGACAACCCCTAAAGTTTGACATAAGTGAAGTTGGAGAGAAATTTTGGTATTTTTTTTTTATACTTGAACCTCCATTGCCATTAACATAAAGCTGTTGGTGACTAACAATATGAGGGTATTTTAGATATTTTGTTTGAAATAAAGTTTTAAAAAAGAAAATAAAATGAAAAATTAAAAAACATATATTAAAAAAATATATACTAAATCTGATGAAAGGAAATAAGGCCCATGATATCCTCTATTGGAGGAGGTCAGAGCCTTCCCCTTTTGCTTGTTAAAGGGGGAGGCTCACTTGAGTATTCCTGATTGGCTAGTTGTTTGTTGAATCGAGAAACATGTACACTCATATTTGGATAGAGATAATATTGAAAAGTCATCATATGGGTGGCTTTTTATTTATTATTTTATTTTATTTTTTTTGTATTTTAAATTCATTTTAAGTATTGTTTTATTATGTAATTTTAATTTTAATTTTGATAAATTTATGGATACTTTGGTCCTTTTTTAGTCGAGCTAACGAAACTGTTAGTTTTCACTAACGGAAGGGGGAAGTTTGAATATATAAACCTAAACTTATTCTCAAACTGTATTTATGTCGAATTAAAGGGATGCGAATGTATTTACCTCTAAAAAAATAAAACAAACAAATCACGAGGTAGCACGTGTAAGACAAGACGGTGGGATTAACATACCTCTCTCACAAGATCAGTAATTTTCTTTATATTAAAGACTTGAGGTCACCGGTCATTTGTACGAACCAGCAGTAAATATCACCGGCAAAAAGCGGTGCTACAATAAAAGCTTTTTCCATTTATGCCGTCTAATGCCGACACGTGTCAGTTTTGTTGTTGACGGCTGACCTCCGGATAATTTCGATTCCCGATCCCGACCATTTACTTTATTTACTGTTACCGATATTTGACCAAAATACCGTGTTAAAACTTTTAAAACACCTCTCGAACATATCGCGATACGATAAGAAAGTTAGATGAGAAAACGAAGTTTGTGAAATGGAGATCGCACCAAAGTGGATTTCAGAATCTGAGCGTTATTAGAGGCTTGAAATAAAAAATAAAAATAATAATAAAAAAGCAAGATTTCGAGATTTCTTAGAGAGAGAAAGATTTGATTTGATAGAGAAAAATATGAAAGAGACAGATAAGACGTATTACATTACAGCGTATAAAGGAGAGGCCAAAGAAGCAGAGCAACTCTGTTTTTAAGCCTCTTGTTAAAGAAGACAGTTGTCTCTTGAGTCTTGAGTTTTGAGAGAGAGAGAAAGAGATTCTTTCTTTATTTTCATTTACAATTGTGCTGTCTGAAGAAGAGTAAACAACAACCGGAGATGACGACCACCGCTAACGGCGTCGCCGCTTCCTGGCGTAGGATTTCCGATACGATCGACGGTTTTGATTTGTCGCCTTCTTCTAAATCAGACGAAGTTCATGTTCTGGCAGTTGATGATAGCTTCGTTGACCGAAAAGTCATCGAGAGGTTGCTCACTATTTCTTCTTGTAAAGGTTTGTTTTCTTCTCTCAATTTCAACCAAAATCGACTCTATTGTTGTCTGTGTTCTCTTTCTTGTTCTAATTTTCTCTTCTGTTTTCAATTTTACAGTGACTGCAGTCGACAGTGGAAGGAGAGCTCTGCAATTTCTTGGATTAGATGAGGAAGAGAGCACTAATGGCCTCGATGTAAGTGAATTTTTAAAATTAGATCAATTTTTTTTTTTAAACTCAATTTCCATCCAAAAAATCGATTTTTTGAGCTAATTTTTGAACTTTGTCTGACTTTAGGGTTTAAAGGTGGATCTGATCATCACAGATTACTGTATGCCTGGAATGACTGGATACGAATTGCTTAAAAAAATCAAGGTAACAACTTTACTTTTATCGATTAATTGGAAAAAAATTTAAATTTTCTCTATCAGTACTTACTCTGTTTTTTTTTTTTTTCCATTGAACAGGAATCGTCTACTTTCAGAGAAATTCCAGTTGTGATTATGTCATCTGAGAACGTAATGGCGCGAATAGACAGGTAAAAAAAATTAATAATTTTTTGTTTGAATTATTGTTTTAGTATTCAAAATTGAATGTATTTTAATTTGAATTGTTTGAAACAGATGTTTGGAGGAGGGTGCAGAGGATTTTATTGTGAAGCCAGTGAAATTATCAGACGTGAAACGGATTAAAGATTGCATGACAAGAGAGTTTAAATTGGGAAACGAAGAAAGAGGCGTCAACAAGAGGAAGCTACGAGAAAGTGAAACCTGTGCCTGTGATCTGTCTTCATCACCGCCGTCTGTTATCTCATCATTACCGTCATCGGCACCGTCATCCCCATCACAATCGCCGCCTCCGTCTTTACTATCGGCGTCGCCGTCTCCATCACCGTCAGTTCTATCATCATCAGCACCGTGTTCGCCATCGTCATCGTTAGATTCTCCCACCAGACGGCTTAAAATGACCCTCTCCGATTAGATCTTTGTGATATATTTTGAAATTCCCAACCCTATATTAGAGATCCTGCAATTCTCCGTTAGTTTTAACGGTTTTTGTTGCTTCAACGTTTTTTTTTTTTTTTTTTGGGGACATTTTGCATATTTTCTTTATTTGTATGATAATTATCATAATTTTAATACTCATTAACTAGTGAAATTATGAAACTATTTTGTCTCTAAACAATTTAATTGCCTTGAATTAAAATTTTGTGTTGACTTTTTTTTTTTCCCTTTCAAATTTGAATGAGGAACTTCTAATTTTTCACTTTGATTAATCCTATACTTTCTAAAATTCATCTTATTTTCAAAAAATAAAAATAAAATAAAACAAATCTTAAATTAGTCATAGTAAAAGAGTAAATGATGTGATAATTACAAATCGTTTTATATGTCATATGAAAAATCTTTTGAAGTTTTAAAATGGTAGAATCCAATTAGTAGAATGTTCGAAAAAGGTTTTGAACTTTTGTGGATTGATGGAGACTTAAACCACCATTGGGCCTTTGAAGGAAAATTAAAAATTAGTCTTCATATTATTCAAGTAATTTTTGCAATTGAATCTTTTTATGAGAACTTGTATTTGTAATTGGAATAGTTTGAATGGCAAAGTAACATGGAATGTTGATAAGAAGAATCAAATAGGATTTTGGTGAAAGAAAATGCAAAATCTGAAAAAGGAAATATAATAATGGGGATTGATATTGAAATGAATTGGCATGATTGTGATGGGGTTGGTATTAAGATTTTGTTGTCTGGTAAAGAGAATATTTGGGGATAGGAATGTGAAATAGTTGGAGATGGGTTGGGATGTTCCCTAATCAACACCCTCGCCACAGTGGGGTCTGCCCGTCTGGGGCTGCCTTTCAGTTATTGTCTCATTGTCTCTAGGTCACTGCTCTCGAGTCTTTTCTTGCTTTGCTTTCCTTGCTATTTCCTTTTATGTCAAATTAATAGGAGCCTCATTCTCACTCCCCTACAACAAATAAATATAGGTTTTATATAAATTTATGGAAATATTGATGAAAACTTTAAAATTAGCAAAATATTGAAAATATATAAAAAATAGGATCGATATTTACTTTCTTACTCCACATCCAATTTGGTAGGTTTTCGCTTGATTCCCAAGTGAACCCAATGTTAACCATACGAGATATAGCTGATGTGAAATTTTCCAAAGACGTGGATAACATTTAGAAGTTGAAAATTTTATTTGAGAGAGGTTTGAAGACCGAAGAAAAACTAAAGAATCGGATTCCGAAAGGAATTGTGACGTGGACTGTGGCGCAAGCACGTGCATGGCCAGCGGTGCAGACAATGGTCAAATCCAGTTGGTACATGCAGTGTAGACCATGGTGTAGGCAAAAGATGCAAACTGCGGTGTTCTGAGCGGTTGTTTCCAGAGATACTTTGCGATGTAGGGTGTGGGTGGCCAACCGCAACCCAGACCGCGGTGACGTTGTATTTTGCACGGGTTTGGAAAGTTGTGCGGAAAATGAAAGATTTTCTTCTAGGAAATTCTTGTGTATAAAGGAGTAGGACTTTATGCAGAACAAGAAATCTTCTATGAAAAAGTAAAGGAGTTTCTCTTTATACTGAACATAAAAGTCTTGAGCATAAAGGAGTAGGACTTTACATGGATCAAGAAGACTTGTGAGCATAGGAGAAGATTTCCTTGTTGGTTTCTAACTTCCCTAGTACTCTAGTATAAATACATGTAATATTTGTTTATTGAGAATGTGAAGCAAAAAAGAACACCTGTAACATCAAAGTGGGTGGATCCAGGGGGGAGACCCCATGGCAATATTTGGGGAGGGATCCAGGGAATATCTGGGGATCTAGAGGAGAGATTCAGGGGATATTTAGAGGAGACCTATGAGATATTAGGAAGGGGGTGTACTCGGGGGATGACCCAATGAGCGTTGAGTTGAAAGATAGGATGTAAACTCGGTTGTGAGCTAAATTCGGTTGTGAGCTTGGGGGCTCGGTAAGGCTCTGTTGTTTGGGGTTTTGGTTGTATAAGAGAGAATCCTAAAGTGTGTGATTGTACAAATTTACTACATGGTGGATTATTTCACTGTCGTTCTGATGGCCTGTTATTTTTTCTCTGATCGATGGTTTTCCCTTGTATATCTTATGTTTGTGTGATTGATTTATTCTCCCATCTTATTTTTCTACTATAACAATTATTTGTTATGTATAAATATTAGGCAAGTCGCTTCCGTATTAATCGGTTGAATTCTAAACAACTAGTATCAAAGTTGTGCCAATGTTTGCCATCGGTGTTTGTCTACCAACATTATTATCGGCTTTTGAGCACGGCTGATTATTGGAATTGTAAGATTTCGAATTTTGATTGCTTATTGTTTAGCCGCAAGGGGTAGGTTGCTATATAATATATAGCTTATGGTCTGTTTTAATTAACCAGATGCATGAACCTTTCCTTTGTACATTTCCTTCAACTTTTATGAGGTTTCGAGGAAAGAATAAAATAAATAAATAAATAAATAAATAAATAAATAAATAAATAAATAAATAAATAAATAAATAAATAAAATAAAATAAACCTTCTCATTTTTTGTTGTAATGTTGTTGACTATTTTTAGAAAATAACTCTCTAATTTTGGATTAGATTCGAAAATATTTATTTTACTTAATTTTTAAAGTACAAAATTGTTTTGTAACCTCATAAGGTTTTTGTTTAAACTCGATACTTGAAAGATGTTTTTGAAATATGATCAAAAGTTGAAAGGGTTCTTGTTTCTAGCCATTAAAATTTAATGTTAGCTATTTTCAAAAAAATAAATAAAAATAAAATTTGATGTTAGCTTGGCCTTATATATATATATATATATGCATGAGTAATGCTAGACGTCCCAATTTTTTTTTCCCAAATTATGTCCCAAATGATGTGGCACGTGATATGTCAACATCATATCAATCACCATATAATCTCATGATTTATAAGATGCTGACACCTCATGTGCCACATCATTTGAGACAGAATTTGTGAATAAAAATTGGGACGTCTAACATTACTCATATGTGTGTATATATATATTAAATGATTCTATTTAGTTTATTTTTCTTTTTCAAAGTAACACTGGATTGCCTTTTCATTCAGTATATCTACTGTTAGTATGTTATTGGACTAGTAACTTCATGAATTTCTCTAATGATAAAAAATTATTATAACTTAAAAAAAAAAAAAAAAAAAAAAAAAAACATTATTATATACATTCTATTAAAAAATAAATAAAATTATATTTTATATGATAAGGAGTTTACTTTTGCTCACCCCTCCCCAACACTTGACATGTGTCAGGGGAGTGGTATTTTTATCCAAAAACTGTTAAGTGTTTAGACAAAAATACCCCTTCCCTGGACACATATCAAGTGTTGGTGAGTAAAAATGAACTCTTTGATAGGTGTTAAATTAAAAAGTATTCATACTTCTTAAAGAGACATTTAATTATTACGTTATAAAATGGGATTTTAGGTGTTGTATAAAAGAATGCTTTTTTTTTTTTTTTTGAAACAATATAAAAGAATGCTTTTGTTCAAAAGCTTTTATTAAAAAAAAAAAACACTCTTAAAGTAAGTTTTTGAAAGTAAAGAAAAATATATTGTAAATGTTTTTATAAATGGCATCCAACATGTAAAAAGAAAATAGATGCGTTTGTTACCACAGTTTGATGTGGCTTGATGACAAAGAACGTTCGTTCGATCTGAAAATATATTAAGTTCTAAGTCACTGCACCGCATAATATATAATACCTATACTCTCTACATAAATGTTTAAGTCAGTGCATTGGATGTAGACCATTAGATTTACATACTTTGACTCAAATTTAAGTCAGTGCATTGGATGCAGACCATTAGATTTACATACTTTGACTCAAAGTGTATGCACTTGTCAAAGTTTCTCCATAATCAGTGGTCCACATACATTGGTACTAATATAGTTACATTCTGTGCACTGATGTGAACGAGACCGATACTCTCTATTTCCAAAAATTATCACAAGTGAAACATAAAATGAAAAAATGGAAATAAAATAAACGAGCCTATTGTAATCACAATACATGACAATCAAATTTCAAGCCGCACAATATATTTCTTTGCAAGTTATCAGAACTTAACGAGATTAATCGCTATAAGTACGGTATGGAATATAATTCTTACTGTTGGGAAAATATCTTCCCACAATTTATGATTTAATGCTGTAATAGACATGAAATGAATCATGTATGACCACTCTATTAAAAGTTAATGTGCTTTGTCAGTGGTGGATTTAGAGGGGGTTCGATAGGGGCCATGGCCCCCCAAGAAATTTCAATTTTTTGATTTTCAGTTAAGAAAATCAGTACTAAAAATTAAGTAGGAAAGATTATTATTGTATCACTGTGTATCAGGTATGGCAGCCTTGTGATGAGTTGATCAAGAGTAATAATCTTTTTGAGAGACAAATAACGATTGCAATTGAAAATGGTGGATAATATTTGCAGAGATTAGAGACAGAGAGGTTAGACTTTAGAGAAGGTGTAAGAAGTACAGAATTTCAGGAAGCCCAATTCTTTTTCTTCGCTTTCGCTTTCATGGAAGATATTTCACTTCGATTTCATGAAACCTCAATTTGGTTGTTCTAACTAATTAAATATTTATTTGTATTAAAAAAACTAAACATTTATTTGTTTATTTTGACTCGTTAACGTCTCCTAACGTATGATTTTGGCCTTTGGCTATGATTCAAATGGTAATACAAAAACAAAAATATAAAGAAATGAGAAGCAGTTTGATTGAAACAAAGAGGAGGAAAGTTTTTTTAATTTTTTTTACGGTATTTATCTATCTACCAGGTATTTTTTTATTTTTTTTAAGCTTTTGTCATTGATAGGATTCAAGCCGCTAATTTAGAAGTCATTTACCGAAACTCCAAGTTCGTCTATTTATCAGCTGATCTACACCCTATTGACGAAGAAAGTTAATTTAAATAAACCATTTTGTATCACAAATTGTTTATGTGCCATAAATTGTTTTATTCAAACCTTTTTTATTTATTATTTTTATTTTTTATTTTTTACCATTTTGTATCACAAATTGTTTATGTGCATAGATTGTTTTATTCAAACCCCTTTATTTATTTATTTAAGTTTGGGGGGTGGGGGTGGCGGGGCGGCGGCGGCGGGGGAGGAATTAAATGAGTCCGAGTCAAGTTGAATTCATTATTCATGTTCCATGGGTCTTGAATAAAATATTTTATTTTATTTCAATTGTCCCGTTAAATGCAATTGTTGTACAAGACTCTTTAACCAAAATACAAAGTCCAGCTCAAAAGGGATTAATATAAGAAAAGCTTGAGGTCAGTTATCGAGCTGATTCATATTCGAACTCAAGCTTGGAAATTGGAATCAAAACCGATGTGTACATCGAGTAAATTTCTTTGATATGTTAACTAATAAATGTTGTAATTATTATTATTTTTTTGATAAATATATATATATATATATTTTATTGATTATATGTTAAAACATATCGAAAAAGTTAGGTTCGGTTCTATTTTTTTTTTGCTGAAATATTCACTAATTAAGAGTTTACCCTGATTGAGCCATTGAGGGAGACGACACGACTCGAACTTACAATCTCTTAATGTAGTGTGAGACTTGAGAGATTTACGTTTGAGCCAGCCTTATTTTATCGTTTGGATCAATTCTCGGATATATATCTTTGGTTAATAGTTATACTATATAGTTATTAGTTACACAATTAGCCGTTAGTAATTGAATTTTAATCAAAGAGTCAATGAATTGAAACTTAAAAATAAAAGAAAATAACTTCTCTTTATAACTTATTACTACCCATATAACTGTAGATATATAGTTCTTTTTAATATATATATATATACACATATTATTTATTATCAGTTCGTGTTGACAATAAATATATCAGGACGAAGATTATGGAATACTAGATTTACATACTTTGACTCAAAGTGTATGCATTTATCAAAACTTCTTCATAACCTGTGGTCTATATTCTTCGTCCTGATATATTTATTGTTAGGACGAACTGACAATAGAAAGACTATATATAAATATATATAAATATATATATATATAAGCTAAATCCCGCTTTATCGACCTTTAACAGCAGAGTGTGATAGTTAAGAATGCATGTGTTTGGTTCTAATTCTCGATGATTATTATTATTATTATTATTATTTTTGAAAGCTCTTTGATGTTGTTAAAAGATTATAAAAAAGTTAACTTCAAAGGTAAACTTTGAAATAATAACAAAATTTGAGTGTAAAAAAAAATGGTTGTGTTAGTTTGTTCAGGCCCTCTTTAAGAATGTTGGGATTTCTAAGCTAAGTGTCAGACTATCTCTTGGCAAGGGAGCGCTTTGGCTCATAATCTCGCTTCTATGGCCATCTCTTCTCGGAAAGAGCAACCATGGCAAGGGAATTGTCCTGTTTCTTTGGTTTAGTTTCGTTTATTGCTCTGTTTTTATATATATATATATACAATGTACACAATTATATTAAAGTGGCACAAATGTAGCAGTTTCTCAAAACAATTTTATATAGGCCTTTCCAATCTTGGGCTTCTGAATCCTTCTATATCAGTTTTATAGATCCAATTGAAAGAATAATTTGACCAGATTAAAGTTCACTCATGGCCCAACTACCACACCTCCAAAACCTTGAATATTAGTGCTATTCAATCCAACCTAATTGCCTGAAGAGCTCCCTTTTTCCTCTTTTTTTTCAAGGGCTAACATTAAAAGATTTAAAATTCTGCCCGAACCTGTTTGGATTAAACAGCATCTCCAAAGCATTAGTATCCAATGCAATATCAACAGGCTTTCTTTCACATGATCATTTCATCTCATTGATGGGGTGTACTAAATCGAGCCTGCATTAATATAAGAGTAATGCTAGACATCTCGTTTACAATCTTATATTTTTCATCCCAACCTATGTGGTAGCTAGCGTATCACTTGATGGGTGTATACAAATTAATTAGTGAGCAGATATATTGGTAGATGAGATGAATCACAATTAATGTGTATCCACTCATCAAATGACACATCAGCCACCACATGAGTTGGGATAAAAAATGTGAGATTGTAGGTGAGATGTCTAACATTACTCTAAATCTTAGATAATATATTTTCTCTTAGAATTCTTGTTTATTTTGCTATATTTTTCCCCAACTTCAGGTACGAATATTTGTCATTTGTAATTCACATGAAAATTGAATGGTTTAGAATTTTGAAAAGGGGAACTTCCATTTAGTACTAATGTTTATGGAATAGTCATCTTTCTTGTCTTCTTTATTATATTCCAAAATTCGTTAAGGACTTGAAAGGAGTGTTTAACAACAACCATTATTATAGTAAATTGGCGGAGTCCACGCGGATTCTATGTATACTTTCAAGAATATGAAACATTTGAAATATCATTGCCAAGAAAATTTGAGTGATTGATAAATCCATCACTATTCCAAGAAATTTCTGATGGGATGTGTGACTTGTGAGTAGGAGGATGACCCTCCTTGTCCTCCAATTGGTTTCACATTAGGAAAAAAGAAAAAAATGAGGATATTATAGTAAATTGGTGGAGTCCACACAGATTTTGTGTATACTTTCAAGAATATAGAACATTTGAAATATCATTGCCAAGAAAATTTGAGTGATTGATAAATCTCATCACGATTCCAAGAAATTTATGATGAGGTGTGTGACTTGTGAGTAAGAGGATGACCCTCCTTGTACTCCAATTGGTTTCACATTAGGCAAAAAGAAAAATGAGGATATTATAGTAAATTGGCGGAGTTCACATGGATTTTGTGTATACTTTCAAGAATATGGAACATCTGAAATATCATTGCCAAAAAAATTTGAGTGATCGATAAATCCATCACTAGTCCAAGAAATTTCTGATGGGATGTGTGACTTGTGAGTAGGAGGATGACCCTCCTTGTCCTCCAATTGGTTTCACATTAGGAAAAAAGAAAAAAAATGAGGATATTATAGTAAATTGGTGGAGTCCACACAGATTTTGTGTATACTTTCAAGAATATAGAACATTTGAAATATCATTGCCAAGAAAATTTGAGTGATTAATAAATCTCATCACGATTCCAAGAAATTTATGATGGGGTGTGTGACTTGTGAGTAAGAGGATGACCCTCCTTGTACTCCAATTGGTTTCACATTAGGCAAAAAGAAAAATGAGGATATTATAGTAAACTGGCGGAGTTCACATGGATTTTGTGTATAATTTCAAGAATATGGAACATCTGAAATATCATTGCCAAAAAAATTTGAGTGATTGATAAATCCTTTCTCGATTCCAAGAAATTTCTAATGGGGTGTGACTTGTGAGTAGGATGATGACCCTCTTTGTCCTTCAATTGGTTTCACATTAGGAAAAAAGAAAAATGAGGCAGTGGACCTAGTGGTCACCTATTTAGTTATACTTTATCAAAATGGTTACTAGGTAAAGAATTATGTTCAAAATGACCACTATAAGTGAACAGTAAGTGAACAGTGTGACAAAAATAACCATCCATAGAGAAAATTACCATATTGACCACCCATTTATATAATTTTAATTTTATAAATAGAATTAATCAATAGAAAATTAAAAATATTCATGGCAAAAAAAAATAAAAAAAAATTATAATTTTTGTTATCTCCAACCATCCATCATCGGAGGTTAAACATTTCTTTTTTAAAAAAGAATTTTTTTAAAAATAATAATAATAATAATAAGAACAAATTCGGGTGTAGATTCAATCTCCATCAGATCCATGGATCTCCGATCTCCATCCTCTCCCGCCATGAAGGGGGAAGTCATTCATCCTTTGGTTTGCAGTGAGGAGGCTCCAATTTCCCTCAACCATGAACGGGGGAGGCGAGACCTCCCTCTATTCGTGAAATTGCACACTAGGATTTGTTTTTTGTTTTTTTTTTGTTTTTTTTTTGTTTTTCTATAAAAATAAACTTGTTTTACAAAAATATGATCTCCAACTGATTAGAGATAAATTGAAATTAAAAAAAAAAAAAAATTGTTTTTGTTTTCGTAAAATTTTGTTTTTAGTTTTAATTCATAATTGGGTGACCATTAGAGTAGCGTCCGACTAAATGAGTGGTCACTAGAGTACTGATGATCATTTTTATTACACTATTCACCTATAATGGTTATTTTGAACCAAATTTTCCACCTAATGACCTTTGTTAGCATTTGATCAAATTTATGGTCAGTTGGTTAATCATCCAAAACTAGTAAATGTAAAAAGAATTTGAAAAATTAAATATTTATTTATTAATAATATTAAAAAAATTAAGACAATTAATGGATGAATTTTCAATTTTGGAGCCCACACGGTTGATAGGAAAGCACTCTGCCTCCTGCTTCATTATCAATTTTCAGCTGGAAATTTACGCCCCTTAATTTTCACTGAAAACCGAAAACCAATCTCTGCTTTGCTTTCTTGCTTGCTCTCATCTCATCGTTTTGTTTGATTGTGTCAATCCTAATTTCTTTCGACCAACTAAACCAAAACCATGCCTGTGGGAGAGCTTTTTCTTGCAGCCTTCCTTCAGGTCTTGTTTGACCGATTGGCTTCACGTGAGTTTCTGAGATTTCTGCGTCAAGAAGGGTTATATTCAAAGATCATAGAATGGAAAAAAGCTTTTGAGATGATTCAGGCAATGCTTGGCGATGCAGAGGAGAAGCAACTGACGAACAGTGCTGTGAATATGTGGCTGGACGATCTTCGAGACTTGGCTTATGATGTGGAGGACATACTTGATGAGTTTGCAACTGAAGTTTTAGCAAGGGAGTTGAAGATGGAGCAACATCATGATCAGGCTTGCACTTGCAGGGTTAAGGTTCTGAAGTTCGCTACTGCCTGTTTCAGAAAATTAAGTCCCAGGGCTATTGAGTTTGACAATCGAATGGGAGCCGAGATAGAAGATGTCACGAGCCGATTGGAAAGACTCTGCAAACTCAGATACGACCTTGGATTGCAATTAAAATTTCAAGAAATATGGAGTACACCAACTTCCTCTCAAGAACCCGTATATAATTTTTCCCAAAGAATTGTTAAAAGACACGACGATGAGGCGAAAATACTTGAAATGGTGTTAGATGCAGATGCCAACTTCAGGGTGATACCCATTGTGGGTATGGGAGGAGTCGGCAAAACTACACTTGTGCGGCAGGTCTACAACAACGAGGCAGTAGTACAATCTTTCGAGGTCAAAGTTTGGGTTTGCGTATCTGATAACTTTAACCTCATTAGAATCTTGAAGTCAATTCTCGAGCGTATTACTCGCTCTCCTTGCGCTCTGAATGATTTAAGCACAGTCCAGCATGAAGTGAAGCAGAAAATAACTGGAAAAAAATTCTAACTTGTGCTAGATGATGTTTGGACCAGCGATTTTGACAGGTTTTATAGCAGATGGGAAAATCTAAAGTCCCTTGTTATGGTGGCAGCACCTGCAAGTAGAATAATTGTGACAACACGACTCGCAGAGGCAGCATTAAAAATTAGACCTGGTGGATTTTACCGACTAAATCTTCTACCTTATGAAGATTGTTGGTCGGTGTTTTTATTGCATGCATTTGAAAGCATTCCTCCATATTTTCGTGATGATGAATTGTTTCGTCGAAAGGTTATTGAGAAGTGTAAAGGATTGCCCTTGGCAGCAAAGTCTCTCGGTGCCCTCCTACGCTCAACTCCCATAGATAAATGGCTGGGATTATTAAACGACAAAATGTGGGATTTAGTTGATGGAAGCAAGATTCCTGCAACCTTAAAATTAAGTTACTATTATCTTCCTTCTCATTTAAAGAGATGCTTTGCTTACTGTGCAATTTTTCCGAAGGATTACGAATTCCAAATGGAGGAACTTGTTTTATTATGGAAGACAGAAGGTCTTCTTCCACGGTCAGAACGGGAAGATATAGGTGAAGAGTTCTTTCATGAGCTACTCTCAATGTCGCTGTTTCAAGAATCAAATACTTATGTTTCCAGATTTACAATGCATGATCTTGTAAATGACCTTGCCCATTGGGCTTCTGGAGAAACTTGTTTCCGTTTGGAGGATATATTGGGGGCTAGTGAGCAACTGAAAAGCTTTAAAAAGGTTCGTCATCTTTCTTATGCTTGTGGTCATTACACTAGCAAAAGTAAATTTGAAGTCCTTGGCGAAGCCGAACGAGCTAATCCGTGTCTACGAACATTCTTGCCATTATCCATCAGTGCAGAATCCGGTAAACGCTACATAACTCATTCCATTATTTCTGATTTGCTGCCAAAATTCAAAAAACTGAGGGCATTATCTTTAGAGGATTACTATGTTTTTGAGCTGCCTGAGTCTATTGGTAATTTAAGACATCTGAGATACCTCAATCTTTCTCGTACAATGATCAAAAGCTTACCTGAATCAACAAGTACTTTGCTTAATTTGGAGATTTTGAAATTAAGAGATTGTTCTCGTCTTACGAAGTTACCTTCTAAGATGAAGAATTTGATCAATTTATGCCATCTAGATATTAGAGGTGTTTTTTTAGGTGAGTTGCCATTAGGAATGAATGAGTTGAAATGTAAACTATACTTGTCCAATTTTATTGTCAGAGCTGGCTTGAAAGATTTGAAGAATTTAAACCTTTGTGGAGAGCTTTGTATTTCAGGATTAGAGAATATAGTTGATTTATATGAAACAAAAGAGATGATATTAAATAAAAAGTACTACTTGGAAGCATTGCATCTAGAATGGGACTCTCAGATTGATGACACACGGAATGAGGTAAAACAACGAGTTCTTGACATGTTGCGACCTCATCCACATCTAGAAAAGCTCACAATCACATGTTATGGTGGCACAAAATTTCCACCTTGGGTAGGAAATCCATCGTTTTCCAAACTTAGAGTCATAAGATTGGAAAGGTGTGACAACTGTGCGTCTTTCCCTTCGTTAGGGCTATTGAACTCACTTACCGATCTCACAATCAAAGGGATGAAAGGACTTGAAACTTTCGGATTTGAGATTTATGGTGAGGGTTGCTCAAATCCTTTTCGATCATTGAAGACTCTTTGTTTTGAAGATTTGCCGGAATGGAAACATTGGGAACCTGTCAATGGAAATGATTGTGTATTCCGTTTGCTCCAGGAGCTTTCTATTGTAAAATGTCCTAAACTCTCTGGAATATTACCCGATCAGCTTCCTTCATTGGAGAAACTTGTGATTAAGAAATGCGAGCAGTTGGTGGTTTCACTTTCAAGCATTTTGCTGCTTTGTGAATTACAAATAGATGGATGCAAAGGGATGATATGCAATAGTCCAATGGGCTTCGAATCACTGAAGTCTATGACAATTTCAAATATGGGTTGTGACCAGCTCATGAATTCATGGCAGCTGAATGGAACTTCTTTTGAGAAGCCGCCACAAGGGTTGCAAAGCTTTACCTCTCTTGAAGTGATATGTATAGAAAATTGTTCAAATTTTGATTCTTTCCTTGAGGTTTGTTTCGCTTCCCATTTGAGTAAACTTGAGATTAGAAATTGCAATGCTCTAACTTCACTACCTGAGGGAATGAATCACAAAAATGGAGGTCTTGAAATTTTGAATATTGAAGATTGCAATTCTGTGACATTCATTGTAAGAGGCCAATTACCCTCATCTCTGAAAAGTCTCGAGGTAAGAAATTGTGCAAAACTGGAGTGTTTGTTGGATGACAGAGGCGAAAGTAATATCAACAATACAAGTACATCTCTTCTCGAATGCTTGCAAGTGTCCGACTGCCCATCTCTGATGCGCTTATCATCAAGTAGTCAGTTACCAGCGACACTCAAAGATCTTCAGATTATTAGTTGCTCACAACTCACAACGTTGTCACATAGTGGCCGGTTGCCTGCGACAGTCAAAAACCTTTCAATTTGTTATTGCTCACAGCTGACAATGTTATCAAGTGGTCCTTTACCAGAGTCACTTTGTCACCTCAAGATTGAACATGTTCCAAAGCTAGAGTCAATAGCAGAGCGGTTTCCTCAGAATGCGTCACTTGAAGACATTTGTATATGGGATTGTGAAAACCTTAAATCCATACCAAAGGGCCTACACAATCTTAGTCATCTACAAAAAATAGATATATACAAATGTCCAAGCATTGTTTGCTTTCCAGAAGGAGGGCTTCCGAGCACCAATTTACGTGAAGTTGTGATTTCAAAATGTGAGAAGTTACAAGCCTTACCTGATCGCTTCCACAGCCTCAACTCTCTTCAAAAATTACGAATAGTTGAATGTCCAAGTATTACTTCCTTTCCAGAATATGGTTTTCCGACCAAAATAACATCACTTGAAATTGAAGATTGTGTAAATATGTACAAGGCACTGGTGGAGTGGGGGTTGCACAACCTCACTTGTCTCACCTCTCTTGATATCAAGGGATGTCCAGATGCAGAGTCATTTCCACAGCAAGAAATGGGAATGTTGCTGCCCGATTCTCTCACTCGTCTGAACATTGAAAGATTTCCAAGATTGAAAAGCCTCTGCAACCATGGTTTTCAAAGTCTTACCTCTCTTGAATCTTTGTGGATCAGTGATTGCTCGAAACTCATATCCTTTCCAGAGCAGGGCCTGCCATCATCACTTTTGGAATTAAGTATTCTGAGGTGTCCGTTGCTGAAAGAAGGATGCAAAAGGGATAAAGGAATAGAGTGGTCTAAGATATCCGACATTCCTTGTGTTTTAATAGATTCGAAATTCATCTACGATCAAGAGGTGGAAGCATGATCTCTATTGGGTTCCATTACTGGTATGTCAATTTCTAACATCCTTTATCATTATATAACATTGATTATATCAAATATTTTAGAACCTTTTCTCCATCACATAGTTTAATTGTATCTCAAGACTTTAGAAGCAAGGTAATTTCATAATTGTATCCTTCTTTTTAATATCATTTTCAAATCTAATTTACAGTTTGGCTCAGAGAAAAAGTCTTGGAATCTGGTGGTATGTGGGCATGATCAACCAGCAAACACTATTTGGAGAACAGGTATTCAGAAATTGCTTCATTTCATATTATGATGTTGGAATTCTGAAAACTTCCTTGATCTTGTCTTTTGGTTTTAGAAATCTTGTTTATACTCGAACTAAGTATTTGTTTTTGATATGTCAAATATTGGGAAATTTTGCAGCTTTAAACTTGTACAAATTTCAGGTTGATATGCTTCTCAATTGTTTTAATTCGTATCATTTTTAGTTGCTGCAATGCAATATTTTGTGAAATGCCTATGTGGGAATTATTGAGTCTTTTCCTTATCATGCTATGCAGTACAAGAAAATTGAGTTGATCTGTTGAAGGTCTGTTTAATGCAGTCCTCCTCAGCACAGAATCTGTCACAACCCTCAAGGTAGAAAAGGATCAGTGGCAGTTCAAACTTATTTCTGCATAAAGTTTAATGACAATCATGTAGAAAAGGATCAATTGAGTTCTTGTGATTTTAATTTGTATGCTGCTTGATGTAGTATTGGGTTGTAAAGTCTGAATCACTAATGTTTCGTTGCACTGACGCATTGGGATTCAAGTTGCCCGGTCAGCTCGCAGGGGGTATAGAGGCAAAGGCATCGCAAAATTTTAGTTTGAGAGCCGAAATAAAGAGTTTTTGCTTCTTCATTGTAAACATGATTTGATAATCGATAGTGGAAGTTGAAATTAATTCATATGACAAAGGCCAAACTAAGAAATTAGTCTACTCTGTAAGACCATATTACTGTTATTGGACTAGTATCTTCGTGAATTTCTCTAATGATAAAAAATTATTATAACTTCAAAAAAAAAAAAAAAAAAAAAAAAAAAACACACACAATATTATATATTTTATATAAATAAAATTATATTTTATATTAAACATATACATTAAACACTAGTTGGAACAAATTTAAAGAAGCATTTGATAGGTGTTAAATTAAAAAGTATTCATACTTCTTAAAGAGACATTTAATAATTACTGTTATAAAATGGGATTTTAGGTGTTTTATAAAAGAATGCTTTTCTTCAAAAGCTTTTATAAAAAATAAAAAAACTCTTAAAGTAACGTTTTAAAATTAAAGAAGAATATATTGTAAATGTTTTTAATAAAAGGCATCCAACATGATAAAAAAAACACTTAGATGTTTTTGCCATCACTGCTTGATGTTGTTTGATGATAAAAAATGTTCATTCCGTCTGACAATGTATTGAGTTACAATTAGTATATAATAACAAGACTCTAATTCCAAAACTTATCCCAAGTGGAACAACGTTTGGAACAAAAAAAAAAAAAGTGGAAATAAACTAGACAAACCTCTTGTAATCACAAGACATGATAATCAGTTTTCGCATAATTCAAGTTTATTCATGGTATGGGTGTGAGGGGCTTAACCATTATGCCAATCTCATCTTGTCTGCAAGTTATCAGAACTTAACAAGATTAATCGCTACAAATATGGTATGGAATGTAATTCTTACTATTGGGTAAAAGTCTTTCCACAATTTATGATTTAATACCGTAGACATGAAATGAATCATACATAACCACTATACTAAAAGTTAATGTGCTTTTTAATTGGTTTAATAAAGCTTAGCCAATGAAACGGATATTAACTTGATTTGTCATTATATGCAATGCATTACTATGTTGCAACTGCAACTGGCAATTAGGGATGACAATGGGTCGAGTTCGGACGGATTTTGTCAAATTTACACCCGAACCCCCCGAAGGATTTTGCCACCTAAACCCGGTTATGAACCTGTGAAATTAAACGGGTTTGGGTTTCACCTACGGGTTTTGGAGGCATCCATACCCAACCCATGTGAATTTTTAAAAAAATTTAAATATTATTATATTTTTCAATTAAAAAAAATATTTAAATATTAAAGATTAAAAGAATAAAGGGTTCAACACTTATTTGTATATAAAGGGTATTTAACCTTTGTTGAAAACAAACTTTGAAGGGATTGAATATATTTATTTTATTCCCTTTTTTTTTTTTCTCAAGTTTCACTTAAAAGTTTAAAATTTTAATATTCTATACATTTAACATTATATTATTTTTAACATTAAACGGGTTTAGGTATAGATTTTTTTATCAAACCCATACCCAAACACGCAGTGGGTTTGGCCGTAAAAATTCGGGTTTGGGTTGCCCTCCCTATAGGCAAATAAATTTTGGGCGTGATTGATAAGGCAGCACAATTATTAATGCAAACATATCTTCTTTTTCTTTGCTTTCGCTTTCCTGGAAGATATTTCACTTCAATTTCATGAAACCTCAATTTGGTTGTTATAACTAAATATTTATTACTATCAAAAAAAAAAAAAAAAATCTGTCTGAATATCTACACACATAACAGAGGATCTCTTCTACCACTGTTTAGATCAAACAGTTTTTTACTGTCTGAATATCTACTCACATATGTACTTACAAAAATATAGCTACTCAAACCTCTTTTATATACGAGCCTTTCCAATCTACTTATGTGGCATGAACCAATGAGTAAAGGTGGCCATGGACCAAACATGGGCTCTAGAATTATACATCCAATTGCAGGCTTCATTCGACGAGATTACAGTTTTCTGATGGCCCAATTACCACACCTCTAAAACCTAGAGTAGTCTAGTGCTATTTAACCCCACCTAATTGCCTCAAAAGCATTTTTTTTTTCTTCTTTATATCTTTTCTCGAGAGCTAACATAATACTGTAGTGATAAAACTTTGTTGGTATCCAGATCAAACACTATAAATACGGTTCCGATAACTATTCTCACAACAACAAAGGAAAATGTATATCTACATTTAATTTTTTATCTAGCAAATGAGACTTGAACCTTTTCACTAAAATGAAGTGGGAAATATACTGTACAAAACCGACTCGAAAAATAGTTAACCCCAAGATTTATAACACCCTCCACTTAATTTACTTTTAAAATAGTTTCTTAAAAATAAAATAAAATGAACAATTAATGAAAAATACGTAAATCAAAATTGACAGAAAAAGGGCACCGATAAGGAGAGGTCTGGTCTCATTTCTCATGTGAATCTGTGATTATATGGCCACTGGCGGTCTTTTGCTGGTTGATGACTTTTTTTTTTTTTTTTTTTTGAAGAATTTGGTTGATGACTTGATGCTGATGGTCTTCACTCCTCTCCCTAAATTTAATATAGTCGGGGCTGGTCAATGTTGTCTCTTTAAACAGTAATTGGGCGGCCAATATATATATATATATATATTATCAAATTTGAAAGTTTGGTCTATTTGTTTGTTTTTCTTTTTTATTATAATATTCCGGTACAGGGGATATAGTATAACTCAAACCTATAACTTTTTAGATGTAGATTCGAGAGGTTTATCAAAGTCAACCAACAACCGGTTTGTCTATTTTTCTATTTTATTAAAAATAAATAAATAAATATTTTTTTTTTCAGGTTATTCAATTTAGGGGAGGTTATCTAACAGGGGAACTTTTGAACAATAATTACAATAAATTCATACTCTATAATGTTAAATGAGGAGTGCTAGATACACTCTCCCAACCCACTCTCTCCCACTCTCTTTTCTCCTTTTGACACTTGTCATATATTTATTTTTAGAAATAAATTTTAGAGTCATTATTAATGAATTATTTTTTATATATTATTTAAAATTCAAATCATCCACGTCTTCCCAAATTGCCCTTTTTTACATCAAATTGTCATTTCCAGATATTTGAGTAAAAATCTTCAAAGGTAAAATGGGTTGAGTAATATTTTTTAAATTTATTTTTTAAAAAATAGCAAATATATTATTAACAATATTTAAGTTATTAAAAAATATAATAAACATTGGCATTTTGTTTTTGTTTTTTTTTAGTATATTTTAGTTTTGATATTATTAATAAATTTTAATTTTTTTTAACTATATTTTTCAAATTGTGTAAAAATAATCACTTTATAAAATATGATGAACTTATAATAATATAGACAAAAACGATAATTTTTCAAATATAAATTGTATTTGTTATGATATTTTAGAAAATAAAAAAGAGATATAAATTAATAATAAATTAATAATATTAATATTTAAGAAAATGACTATAACAATTAGGTGTAAAGAAAAAGGGCAATTTGGAAAGATACGATGATTTGAATTGTAAAAAACATATAAAAACAATTCATTAATGATGACTCTAAAATTTATATCAAAAATAAATAAATAATAATAGACAAATATTAAAAGGAGAAGAGAGACTGAGAGAGGATTATGAGAGTGAGTTGAGAGAGTAATTCTAAAACCCCTCATGTTAAATAATTTTTGCCATCAATCAAAATCTGTAACTTTGATAATAAAATGGAAAGAGATGTTGAATAAACAACATAAATTTCTATAAAAAAAAAAAAAAAAAACAACAACAAAAATTTAGTGTGTAATTAATTTGACATCGATAATTAAGGGGGTACAATAAATGCGAAGAGAAGGACGAAACCTCAACCCAAAATTGTAAACATTACCTTTCAAAAAAAAAAAAAAAAAATTGTAAACATTTAAGTCAGATCACAACCTTTTTTTGTTTGGGAGAGAAAGTCAGATCACAATCATATTTAAGATTTAACACATCAACATCATGGTTTAGTGCAGATGATTTGATTGGCTTTAGTAATCAAAGATTATTATATTAAAAAATTCAAATCCAAAGTTAGGTATAAAAATAATAATAATAAGTTATGTTATCCAAATATGATGTCCAAATGATGTGACAACACTTTAATCCATTCATTTAAATTGTATTAGATTTGTATACAAATTTATTTAAATTGTATTAAATTTATATACGATTTAAATGAATAGATTAGAGTGTTACCATATCATTTGAACACCAGGTTTAAATATCAGATTTGAACAAAATAATATTTTTCTACGGGTAATCACTGGGAGGGTGCATATAAGCATTGTGATTTTTGGCAGGAATATCGGACTTTCAAATGAAAAGAAACGAAAACTTCCACACAGAAAAATCTCAAATGAGAACCCATAGTACAAGTTTTGACCTAATCATCTGAGGCTGACCATTTCACAAGACAGTAGTTATCTCTTCTCTTTCAACAACCACAGCACAACACTAGGACAAAGTCAATGAATCAGGTCAGCCAACACAACAATTCTTAAATATTTGGTGAGTTGAGCTACTCAATTCACTCGGTTTACTTCTTTTGGTTCAAGAAAATCTTTCATACGTCATATGTATCGATGAATACTGCATTGGGCCACTAAAATGTGTATTTTTTTTCAGGGTTATAATTTAAACTAACCATATAATTATTGAAGTTTTTGTTTTTACCTAACATTAATGTTTTGATTGTTTTTATCAAAATTTACATTGATGAGACAGAAATACCCTTAATGATTTCTTAATTAAATACATCGATCTTCTTCAATTAAATACATCGGTCTTCTCTAATTAAACACACTATCAGTTTTCTTCGATTAAACACACCACCAGTTTAATTTCTTGTGTGTTTAATTCCTAGTGTGTTTAATATGGTTCATGGGTAAATTTGTCTTTTCAGTTTAGAGTTTGGTAAAAAAATAATAAAAACACTAATTCCAAATAAAAATAGAACCCTACTTAGGTAAAGATACTCATTGTGAAGTAAAGCTACTAATTTATTTTTAATAATTCTGATGAAAATATATATTAAACTCAATCTTTATATAAAAAGTTGATTTCCATTAAAAAAAAAAAAAAAATCAACCCTTTTTGAGCCATTTTTTCCTGAATCCTAAGCGGGCCCCCCCTAATTGCCAAGCCTCAGGGCCGGCATCGGATGGTCTACTTAGGCATGTGCCTCCAAATTTTGTTTCAACTTCTAGAAAAGACCTTCGCTCGTGCTCGGTGCGACGAGCCCCTTCAACAAAACTTGACAATTATTCACGCACACGCACACGCACACGCACACGCACACGTACACGGTATGGTAATTTTTGTTTTTATCTTTTAATTATTAATCTCAAATAAAACATAAGTCAACAAAATTAAGCTTTAAATTCTACCAAACCTTCATTGAAATTCGGCATAGATATCCGTTGACATTGTTTTTTTTTTTTTTTTTTTGAATTTTAAGATAACTTTCTACGAAAGGACGTTAGAATTCACTATCACTACAAGACAACATCTTGATTGGTCCCTCGCATAAAACATTCCAATTTTAATCAAACCATGTGATTTAAATAATAATTATATACATATTTAAAGTTTCATTGTCATTAATGATTAGAAGTTAACTGTAGGAAATTAGACGGTACCTTCCTTATAACTCGGTTCAATTACGTGTAAATAATAAGAAATCCTTGTCAATATTGGCATCATAACACAAAACAGTGACATAATTAAAATTACGAAAATACCAATTCAACTCGTAATCTCCATTCCAAATTCTAGGATCGGTGGATTACAGCGTAAACCATTTTACAAGTCAAAACCCACCGGGTCACCGCCCACCTGCCTCACAAATTGTACATTTTAATATTTACTTAATTTTTTTTTGAAAGGATCAAAATCTTTTTTTTTTTTAAACACTAATTGAAGGGTGTACGCCGGGAAGGACTGAGTACTAGAATAGAAATTGGGATACAACTAACTTTGGTTTTTCTTTGAAAGTTGAAACTGTCAGCAGCAAATCTAACCTCTTCAGAAGAACAAGACACAACAATAAGATTATGTTACATGTATCCAAAAAAAGAGAGATTTTTTTGTTCAACAGATTTCAGTTTCAATAAGGTTTCCTGAAAATTTTATGTTTCATGGCTGATCACATGTTTCAGCCATGGCTTGTTCTCTGTCTTGTTTCCATTTTTGTTCTTCCTTTCTCTTCTTGCCAACCTCAAAACATTGAAGTTGTTTATCCATTTGACAATCTATCTCCTTCTCCACCACCCAATTCTCCGATCAATCCGCCAAACTTGACTCCATTTCCTCCACCAGGATTGCCGCCGATATCGGTGCCGTCTCCAGGGCCATCATCGAATAATAGAAATACCATTGTAAAGGCAGTGGCTGTGACTGCAGCCAGCACTTTGGTTTTTGCAGTGTTGTTTTTCTTTGGAGTCCAGAAATATATTATTGCTAAACGTAGAAGAGAGAAAGTTGGCCATAGTCCTTCTCCTGGCGGCCGCCGGCTTGAGGTGGCTCCGAATCCGAATAATTTAACAAGTTTTGATGGGAGTCTAAAAGGGTTGATTGTTGATGAAGATGGTTTGGATGTGCTTTATTGGAGAAAGCTTGAAGAAGGAGAGAGGAAAAAGAGTTTGAATAAAGAGAATTTCCAGAGTCAAAAACATGAACAAGATCAGAGAGATCACAAATCTGAAGCTATACAAGAAGTTCCTTTACTTAGAGGAAAATCTTCGACTTCTGAAATCATTATTCCTCCAGAGGATTATTATGATTCAGATGAACGAATTATATCTTCAAAATCTCTCAGGACTATTGAAGAACGTGAACCATCTACTGCTGTTGTTGTTCCTTCTCCTCCTCCTCCTCCTCCGCCACCGCTGCCGCTGCCAATCCAGAAGAAAAGCCCTGCTCCGCCTCCTCCTCCGCCAATTCCAGGGAAGAAAAACCCTGCTCCTCCACCTCCACCACCCAAGACAGGTGGTTTGAAAACGTCTTTAAAACCACCTTCAGGGTCTAATAAAGGAAATTCAAGTCGGGGTAAAATAGAGGAATCTTCAGCTGTAGGAGATGGAAATGGTCAAGTAAAATTGAAGCCGTTACATTGGGATAAAGTGAACAATAATGTTGAACATTCAATGGTGTGGGACAAAATCAGTGGAGGCTCTTTTAGGTAAATTGTGATTTACGTTTTTTTTTTTTGGTACATTAAATTTTTTCAAAATCAACCCTGTTTTGTTCTGCTGATTTCTAACAACATTTCATTGAAATGAAAATTTTCAGGTTTGATGGAGATATGATGGAAGCTCTTTTTGGATATGTTGCTACTAATAAGAAATCATCTCCGGGAGACGATAAGTCAATGAACCCAACTAGTCCCAACTCAGACTCATCAGCACCGATTCTTATACTTGATCCTCGGAAGTCTCAGAATTCTGCAATTGTGATCAAATCTCTGTCACTTTCTCGCAAAGAACTCTTGAATGCTCTCATTGAAGGTAGAGGCCTAAATGCAGAAACTATTGACAAGCTTACCAGGATTTCTCCAACTATGGAAGAACAATCCCAAATTCTCGGATATGATGGCAATCCAACAAGGCTTGCATATGCTGAATCCTTCCACTTCCACCTCCTAAAAGCTATTCCATCGGCTTATACTCGTCTAAACGCTATGCTATTCAGATCAAATTACGAATCAGAGACTCTCCAACTCAAGGAATATATACAAACACTCGAATTGGGATGCAGGGAGCTTCGAACGCGAGGTCTTTTTATTAAACTTTTAGAGGCAGTTCTCAAGGCTGGTAATCGAATGAACGCGGGGACTGCTAGAGGAAACGCTCAGGCTTTCAACCTTACCGCGCTTAGAAAGCTCTCTGATGTTAAAAGCTCGGATGGGAAGACTACTTTGCTTCACTTTGTGGTAGAAGAAGTGGTTCGGTCTGAGGGAAAACGTTGTGTTCTGAATAGGAATCGCAGCTTGAGTCGAAACAGCAGCACGAGCAGCAATAACAGCTTAAATTCGGATAATTCGATATCCAAAGAAGGAAGAGAGAAGGAATATATAATGTTGGGGTTGCCTGTTGTAGGAGGCCTCAGTGCAGAGTTTTCTAATGTAAAGAAAGCAGCTGCGATAGATTACGATACCTTTTCAGGAATTTATCCGGCTCTTTCAGCCCAAGCAACTGAAATTCGGGAGCTTGTATCGCAATTTGAAGATGATGAAGGAGGAGGGGGATTTGTGAGGGAAATTAAGAGTTTTCCGGCGATGGCCGAAGGAGAATTGAAAGCATTGAAAGAAGAGCAAACCAGGGTGATGGAGCTTGTGAAGACAACAGCAGAATATTATCAAGGTGGAGCCGGAAAGCAAGAAGGAGCACTTAAGTTGCAATTGTTTGTTATAATTAAAGATTTTCTGGGTATGGTTGATAAAGTTTGTGTCGAAATTGCTCGAAATCTGCAAAGGAGAAAAACATCAATGGGAGGATCACCACCAAAATCACCAGCAGGATTGAGGACTGTCAGGTTTCCAAACTTGCCTGAACATTTCTTGACAGACAATTCCAGGAGCACCTATAGTGACTCAGATTCTGATTCTTGAAAAGGTGTATATATATTTTTATCTAAAACGATCCATTGGTATTTGTACATAGAATTTACATAAAACAAAGAACAGAAAAAGGAAATCAGCATATTTTGAGGGTTTTTTTTTTTTTTTTTTTGAAGTCATCAAATTGTTTCCAAATGTGGCTATAATTTCAATGAAATAGTTAATTTTTTTCCTGAGTTTGCTGCTTATCTAGATTTATTATTTTCTATTGGAAAAAGGGGATTGACAATAATAATTAAAGGATTCAAATCATCCGTCAAAAATTGGTGTCCCAATTTGTATATAACCAACCAAATTGAGCCATATGTACATGCTTTAAAAAAATAATTAAATGTAAATGATTATGTACACATGGCATAATTTGGTTGGTTAGACACAAATTGGGATACCATTTTTTTACAGGTGATTTGAATCCATAATTAAAATAATAATGGGAAACGTATAAATTCCGTAATGCTCGCCGGATATTTGTTCAATTGAACCTCCATTGCATATATATGATGATTTTAAGATTTTATTTTTATATATCTTTAAACTTCAAATCATATGGTAAGTAGAGATCATTAATGTAAATCTAAATTATGCTAGGTTCAGTGCAAGGGCGAATCCATATTTATCATATTTGAATGGTGTGGGGGACTAATTTGAAAATTTGAAAAAATTATAAAAGAAAAATATAAATAACAAAAAATAATAAAATAAAATGTTAAAAAATTGTGGGCTTGGGCCTGGGCATGGACCCAACCCAACAATGTAGTTTCGCCGCCAGAATCTGATCAATATTTCCAGTCTTTCGAGCTCCTCCAACCCTTGTGTTTCGACTAACTGGTGGAATTACCTGTGGAGAACCCCTATTCCCTTAAAGATCAAGATTTTTGTTTGGAGAGCCTGGCATAACTGGATTCCGACTCGTGCCAACCTTGCGAGAAGAGGTGTCATTCTGGGGGAAAGTTGCTAGCGCTGTCATTCAGAAGCCGAGTCCACATTACATGCCCTCTGGGAGTGTAGGAAGCTGTCTTCAGTCAGACATGAGTGGGAGTTTTTGCACCCTGGTAGTTCTGGTTCGTTTGCTAACTTCTCTGACTTTATTTTTGTTAGCTTCAGGAATTTGGGTTTGAAAGATTTTGGCTTGTTGTGTACTATTTTATGGAGGTCCTGGTTTATTAGAAACTCCTTGCTGTTCAATCCTAATAGGAAGGAATTTCAGTCCATTATTAGCTGGTGTAAGGCTTTTCTGGATGAGTGCTGCAGCAATTTTGAGGGTGGTTCCTTGCCAGTGAATTCTGTGGTGGGTTTGGCTAATGCTTGGGTTCCTCATGCGTTGGGTTCTTATAAGATCAACTGTCGGGCTCTCACGGATTTCAGGAATCAAACTGCGGGCTTGGGCATTGTGATTAGCAACCATGAGGGGTCTGCTCTGTTTTCCGGTAGTCTGTTTAAAGATGCTGGTCTGGATTTTGTGTCTGCTAATGTCTTCGCCATCCTTTTTGGTCTGAAGTTTGGTAAAGAGTGTGGGCTCCTCCCCCTTTGTATCGAATCCGATGTTGACAGTGCGGTTAGTCTGATCAATGAGGGTAACCATTTTAGCTCCCGTTGTGGGAATATCGTCAATGATATCCTTAGCATAATGGATGAGCTGGGTATCTCCTCTATTTCTCCTGGTATTAAAGGGTCTTGTTTGGCTGCTTCCAGTCTCGCTAGGCAAGCTCTGCGAAGAAGGATGGATGTGATCAGCTTTTAGTGCTTGTCCTTGGTTTTTTCTTGGTTGTTCTGCCCTTTTCTGGGTTGTTTCCTGCTCTTAGGAGCTGTCAAAAAAAAAAAAAAGATAACCAATTTCTAATATTACTCTGCATGTAATGTTTGATAGCTGATAAATTGATTTTATGATATCAATGTGCACCTCACATTACATATTAACTATATAATACATATTATATATTAGGATAAACAAACCCCTTAAGACCCTTAGGATTATTCTCCCCTCAAGTTGCTGAAGCTGTAGCGATTTTTAGGAGTCTCCGGTTAGTTCTTAATACAGGTTTATCTCCTTGTATTATTGAATCTGATGCTAAAGTTGTTGGTTGGATTAATAGTGCAAATACTCTGATGTCTGAGATTGGTATTATTATTTCTGATGTTAAAAACCTGTTGGTTCAGGCTCGTTGCGCCTCTGTTTGTTTCGTTCATAGAATGGCTAATCGTTTAGCCCATTTGTTAGCCAAAAACGGTCTCTCTTGTGTTGAGGATCTGTTTTGGCTTGAGGACTTTCCCTCTTGTGTTAGTTCTGTTGTTTCGGCTGAATGCCGGTTGTAATCCTTTATTTCCTTCAACAACAACAAAAAAAAAAATATATATCAAAAACCACCTTTTTTTTTTCTTTTTCTTTTTTTAAATAAAATAATATTTTATTCAATAACTTCCCTTGAAATTGGGATTTTGTTAGGTTGACTTTTGTTTTTTTTACCAACAAAAAGTTTGTTATGCCTTTTCAATTTTTTGACTTTTTTAATTTAAAAATATATATATATTTGAAACAAATTAATAAAAATATACAACTATATATAAGAGCATCTCCAACCATACCATCCATACTCTCTACATTTTAGTTAAATTTTAGCTATTTTAGTTTGCAACTCACTCCAACCATCCTCCTTATTATAGCTAGTCATTAATATTTTAATGTTTTTTGAATTTAAAAATATAAATATTTTTTTTTGTTTTAAATTGTAAAAATAAGAGAGAGAAGATAAATCAACTTTAAAATATTAAAAAAAAATAATAATAAGAGAGAGAAGATAAGGAGCTTGAAATGATTCCCTACATTTGGAGAGCCTCTGGGTGGTTCTCTAAAATAGTAAGTCATTTAAAGAGCTCCTTGGAGTGCTCTAAAACCATCCATACTAGCTATTTTAGCTAAGGAGGAGGTTTAGGAAGCCCCTTGGAGATGCTCTAAAAACAGATAAAATAATTATTAAAAAAAAAGTAAAATTCAAAATGAAAATCAAATCAAAACTTAAAAAAATTAAAACAATTTTTTTTTTATTAATTTGCTTATTTAGCCTTTCATACACTTATATTGATTTATTCATATATTTAAAGTCTTGCATGGTGCTTTGCTTATTTCCGGTATGATTGGGACTTAATTTTTCTTATATTAAAATATTATAACTTCTTTTATTATCAAAATCAAACAAAAACAAAAAAACAAAAAAAAAAACCTCAAAACTAACGATCTCCAAATTGTTTATAATGTCATGATCACACAAATAAATTTTCAATAACTAAAAAACATGTAAAAACATATATTAGAACAATCAATTTACCTGTTTAACTCATAGAAATTAAAAAATATAAGTTTTGCAAGCAATCACTAAACTTCTCCCCATTTGTCTTCATCATAAACGAAGTAAGAAACATAGACATTTGAAGCATGGATTGAGAACTCGATAAGTATACTGTATACATATCTCTATATTTAATATCCATAAACAAGCATCATTTATATAGATAAAAACAAAATGTCCGCAAATGATGCAAGAGCATAAAGAGGCAATTTTAAATAATGTAAATAGCAAATTTAAAGATCATGAAAAAACATAGTTTAGAAGATACTACTCTAACCATTTTAAGTTTACACCCATTTATTCATGAGAACATAATAATAAATTCAGAATCGAATATTAAATAGATACTAATCTTGTATTAAATTATGAACAATATTTTTTTTATACATTTTATTAAAAATGTTAATTATTAATAATATTATTTTTGTTATTTAGATAATTTTAATGTCTTTTTTTATAACGTTATCGTTATAAAAAAGTCTTTCTTTTATTTTTCCTTTTATCATATGGGATCGAGAAAAATGTATCAATCTAATAAAAAAAACTTTCGCGCACGAATATTTACTCTTTCCATATCTGTGTGGGTAAGTCCTGTTTGATAGGCAATAACAAACTTTATGAGCATTTTGAAAACTCGTTTTGTTTGAATTTAAACCATGGGAGCTTGAAAGGCATGTTTAAGTTATTCTACAGATCTTGTACCCCGTTTTTCAAGTTTGGTATCAGAGCCTAGTTACCTTTAAATTTATTATTTAGCTTATGTGAGTAGTTACAGAAAGGCAGACTTCTAATTACAACATTTGATTTCAAGTTTTTAAAATAATAGTGTTAATTTTGTAAATTTGTGATAATTGATATGTTCTTATGTATAATGTTAAATATGTTATTGTTATTTTATTGTTATCTTTGTATAATTTCAATAATTTTGTTATTTAAATGTGTTATGTTTTTGTATAAGTTTATATGAGTGCAATTCTTATTAATAGTATAGATCAATCTCTTTTAGAACTAGCTATAAATAGTAAAGAAAGCTTAACTTCTTTAAAGAATAGACAGTTAGAAATTATCGAAGAAATAAATCAAAAGCTTAAAGTCCAGTATTATCATTTTGACCAACTTTACCTTAAAACTAGGGAAATTTATCTGTATTTTGAAAAAAGATCTTTTAGATTTAGAAACTATAAAATTAAACTGTGAAAGAATAATAAAAGAAATAGAAAAAGCATTAGGTGAAGATAGTCAAGCATCTGCATCAACCAGTCAAATCAACCAGATTAAATGAACAAAGACCTTCCAGTAGATGAACAAATAGAATATATAACTGAACGACTAGATTCATGTAGACTTCACATAAGAAATTTAGGAAATAATCTTAAAGAAGCTGAAATAGACCAAGAGAAACGTAGATTAAGAGGTAGAATAGCAGGAGCAAAGGCAGCAGAAAATCGTTGGAGAGAAATATTAGGAATTGTTAGTGAAGAAAAAGAAAGTTTTAGTCAACCAAAAAGAAGAAAAATAGAATAGAACTTTTTAAATGCAATATTTGAATAATTGTTTCCTTAATATTTACTTTTTTGGATCATTAGAACAGTTTTATGAAAACTTAATAAGATTAAATTTTAGTGAAGCAGAGTTAATTTTAAATTACTTATTAATAAGAAATAGACAACCATTTAGAGAAACACTTATCTTAGAAAAATTAATTTTAGCAAGAAGAAATATCATAATATTAATAGATATAAATATTAAAAAGTTTAGAGCAGACAGAAGAAGAATTTTACCTTACATATGAACTTTAAGAGACTAGAATATCTTGATCTTGAAATAACAGGATTGAGAAAGATAAAGCTAAACTTACAAAATAATATAAAAATTAGTTGTAACATCGAACATTTAGAAAATCAATATAAACACATACCTTACACTAGTAATAGTCAACAAAACTTTATTGTAGATTTATTAATTAATTTAGGACAAAACCTAGAAGAACATATAGACAAGACTAATAAAAATATTACTGATCTAGCTAGCTTTTTTGAAAATAGTAAAATAAGTACGTTAAGAAAAAATCTAGACTGCATAAAAGAAATATTAGGAGAATTTAATAGTACAATAAAAAGATTCCCCAGTAAAAAGGAAATATTAGAACTAACTAATTTAATAGAACTAAAAACCCCTAAACCGGTAGAATTAGAAATAAGAAGTTTAGTTAAAAGCCTTAGTTTAGAAATAGAAAATATAAAACAAACTCAGCAAGAGTTAAGATCACAGATAAAAAGACTCATTGAATGAACAATTTAGATAAAGTACTTAAAGAATTAACAGCATAAACCCCTAATAATTTACCAGTAGGTATAAGTGATAAAGTATTTAACCTAGAAAGTAACACAGTCACTCAAGGACAGTGTAATACAATAATAAAGCTACTAGTCAAAGCTTTAGAAAGAATTGAAGAATTAGAAAATAAAATTGTGCAAAAAGAATTTAATCAAGAATATATAGCTCGGTTAAATAAAAGAATAGATATAATAGAGAAAAAACAAGAAACACAGTCTCCTCATAAACAGCCAAAAGTAGAAATTAAAGATATTTTAGGACCAAAAGTAAATCTCTTTAACAAAAATGGAACTAGTAAGAACCTCTAGTACAAGAATACCAGTAGCCAGTAGAGTTAGAAACATTTTAAATTATAGTAATAAAGGAAAAGAAATAATAGAAAAAACAGAAGATTTAATCCAAGAAGAAGATGTTAATAAAATGCTTGAAGTAGGATTTAAACAAGTTAAGAAAAAGAATCTATATCAAGAAGGAATATTAGATAGCTTTAAAAGCAGCTTGTATGTATATAAAGATGAATTTACAATAGGAGTATTAAACAATAGAGAAGAAATTACATTAATAAGCCCTCAAAGTGCCAAAGAAATAATGAAGAATGGCTATTCAGCTATACATTTAGGAGTAGTAATCATTGGAGTATTAAGCCAAACTAGAGCCGGATTAGATACTAAAGCCCATTTGTATCTTTATGATGAAAGGTTCAATGATCATGAACAAGCTCAACTAGCAACAGCTGAAGTAGATCTTAGGAATAAAGTAGCAGTAGTAGGATGTCTCCCTGACATAGACATAGACATAAAAGAATTCTGTAGTAAGATAAAATTAAGCATACAAACAAAAGGATTTAATATGGATGCAGAATACAAAAATTTAAGATTAAAGATATTTGTTTTAGGAAGATGTTATAATAAATATCATAAAAAGTTTAAATTTATTAACAAAAGCATAGTTGAACATTTTCATAGTAAATATGTACAAATGCAAGTTCCCAAAAGATTAAGTAAAAGCGAATTACAAGGATTAGAATGGAAATTACCTGAATTAGAAACTCAATTATTAGAAGTACCAGAAACCAGTAAAATTTACACTAATAACAAAGATGAAACTTTTCAAAAATTTAGTAATTATAAAAAGCATAGTAACGTAGTAATAACAGAAGATGATTCTGAAGATGAAATTAATATGTTAAGATTAGAGCAGAATATAGAGAAAGTCAAAACCTTAAGTGTTAATAGAGAACAAATAATATATTTAGTTTTTAGTAACCCACATAATTATCTAAAAGAAGAAATATTCGAAGAACTTTGTAATAATATAGAATTAGAAGACCAAGATGTTGATAAAATATTAATAGAAGAATTAAATTTTGAAAATCTAAAAATTGACTTACAGAATGTAGCTTATATAGAAGAAGAAATATTTGTAGGAGAAGAAGACAAACCTAAAACTCTAGAAATAGGTAGTGGAAGTGGAACAAAAATTCCAGATACAAAAGGTTTTCCTAAACCTAGAATAGATGAATATTTAGAAAATAGAGGAATAAAAGATACTAAAGAACAATATAGAGATATTAAAGACACAAAAAGAGTTTACAGAGCCAAAACTAAATTAGAAAACTGGAGAAAAGAACCAGAAGCAAAAGATATATTAATTTTAAGTTTACAAGGACATAGACCAAGTGAATGGAAAAAGATATTTAGTAAATGGGAAGGAAATTTAATTAGACATGCTATGGAAGCATTAAATAATATAGTAGATTATAAATATAAGATAGTTTATTTAGAATGTACATTAGGATATAATGAAAAACATATTTATTTAGGATGGAGAGAATATATGAAAAAAGACGAAACAAAACAAAAAGAATTAGATGAATTTGAAATAAATATAACAGTATTAAGTTTTATAGATGCAATTAGAAAATGTATTTTAGGATCCTCAATGGAGGAAGTAGATGATGTTCAAAAGCAGATTAGAGCTATAAGAAGTTTAGAACAATTAAAAATATGTGATTTACATTATTTTGATTATTATGTAGACCTTTTTTATAAATATTGGAGTCAAATAGGACGACCTTATGATGAAGAATTACTAATGAAGTTTGTAACAAAATTATCTGGTAAAATAGGAGAAAAACTTTATAAAGATTTAACTGAATGGTTTAAAAGTAGGAAAGAAGAAGGTTTATTTTGGCAAATTTCTTTATTACCTGCAGTAGAATTTATTAGACAAAAAATTAGAGATTTGTGTAATGAAGAAAAGCTTAGGAGACAAGCTCAAACACAGTTCAGTAGAATGTGTGTAGATTTGTATGAAGTACCTATGTTAGGATGTGAAAAGACTAGGAAATATAAAAATAAATATAATAGGTTTCATAAAGAGAAAATAAAGAAGTATAAAAAGTACAATAATAACAAGTACAAAAAACCCTACAAGAGAAAATTTTATAGTTACACAAACAATAAACAAAAAGTACAAAAAGCCTTTAAAAAGGGAAAAAAAATATTTAAAAAGAAAAGTCATAAAGATTGTAAATGTTATTTATGTGGAAAAATAGGTCACATAAAGCCTAATTGTCCTGAAGCTAAGAATAATAAAGTTAATATTATAGAACTAGAAATAGAAGATTATTTAGAAGAATTAGAAGAAGTCTTTAATATAGAAGAATTATTAGATGAAGACACTATATCCATATTAGATGAAGAAGATATATTATTATTAGATGAAGAAAATGAGTCTAGTTCAGAATCAGGATCTGAAGAGAATTTTGAAGATAGCTCATCAGTTGAGGAAGATAGTGTTAATATGTTAGAAGAAGTAAATTCTTTTTTAGGAAAGACTTGCAAAGGATGTGGTAAAGAATTTTATAAAGGATATAAAAAGGAAGAATCATATTATTGTAATAAATGTATAGAAAAAGAAGAAGTAAATAGAGCATGAAGTGAACTCATACTAATAGATGTAGAAATTCTTTATAAATCCAAAAGAATCTGTACTAAAGCCATGATAGATACTGGTGCTAATAAATGTATTATACATGAAAGCTTAGCCCCAGAAGAATTTAGAACTAAATTAGGAACAAATGTAGGATTAAGACAATTTAATGGATCATTATTACAAATAACTGAATATATAATTAATGTACCAATTAGGATTAATGGAGAAGTACATAACTTACCCCAGACTTTAATAACAAAACAAATGAGTAGCTATAAGTTTATTTTAGGACTTAATTTTATTCTAGGAAATAATGGAAGCATGTTAATAACACCAAGCGGAGTAAATTTCTTTAAAAAAATCCACTTTTATACGACCAAAGCTAGAAACTAGTAATCTCCCTTATATAAAGAAAGTAAGCAATATAGAAAAACCTATAGATTTAGAATATTTTGATTCTTTACTAGAAGACTCAATAGTGAATTTAGAATTAGAACCTGAACAAGTTTTAAGTTATGAAGAAATAGATGAATATCTAATGGAAAGTTATACTGAAGATATTTGTGTAATTTCTAAAATAGAATATAACCAAGAAAATACAGAAGAAAATAGTTGGCCCATAGATATAAAGAATAAAATAAAAGCATTAGAAAAGACAAAAATTATTGGTGATAACCCTTTAAATAAAAACTCTACAAAAGTATACAAGTTAGAAATAATAAATCCTGATATCACTATAATAACCCAAGATTTAGCCTATAGTTTGGAAGATAGAAAAGAATGTAAAATGCATATTGAAGAACTTTTAGAATTAGGAGTAATAAGAGAAAGCACTAGTAGACATAGGAGCCCAGCTTTTATTGTCAGTAACCATAGTGAACAAAAAAGAGGAAAAAGTAGGATGGTTATAAATTACAAAAGATTAAATGATAATACTCTAAGAAATAGTTATAAACTCCCCAATAAAGATGAATTAGTAAACTGTATTCAGAAAGCAACATGGTTTTCTAAATTTGACTATAAAAGCGGTTTTTGGCAAATAAAGCTAGATGAGGAATCTATTCCTTGGACAGCTTTCAGTTGTTCTGAAGGACATTTTGAATGGCTTGTAATGCCATTTGGATTAAAAAATGCACCCCAAGTATTTCAAGCTAGAATGGATAAGATATTTAAAAAAATTTCCAATTTTTGTATAGTATATATAGATGATATTCTTGTTTTTAGTAATAATAGATATGTTCATACATCTCATGTTCATAAAATTCTTGATTTATGTAAAGAAAATAATATCATTCTTTCTAAAAAGAAAATTGAACTTTTTAAGAATAAAATAGATTTTTTAGGACTTAAAATAGATAAAGGAAAAATAGGACTCCAACCGCATATAACTACAAAAATTTTAAGTTTTCCTAATAAACTAGAAGAAACTAAAGAATTACAAAAAATTTTAGGATTATTAAATTATGGTAGGGAATTCATCCCTAACCTAAGCACCTTAGTTAGACCACTCTACAATAAGCTTAGTAAAAATGGTCAAAGGTATTTTAATAATGAAGATGTAAAATTAATACAAAAGATAAAAAAAATAGTAAAAAATCTATGACCAATAGCTCTCCCTATTGATAGTTATTATAAAATAATCCAAACAGATGCTAGTAGCAAAGGGTGGGCTGGAATTCTTATTCAAAAACCTAATAAAGTAAGTCCAAAAGATTTAGAAGAAATAGCAATGTATTCTAGTGGTAAGTTCTCAGAACCTGAGAGTAGAAAGTCAAGTACAGAATTAGAACTATTAGGAATAATAAATACTTTGAAAAATTTTCATATATATATACAGAATGAATCATTTACTATTAGAACAGATTGTAATAATATTGTAGAATTTTACAAAAAAGTACAAAAGAAAAATTTTGAAAAGAAAAATTCATTTATTAGTAAAAGATGGATAAGTTTTTTAGAAACATTAACTGGTAGAGGATATAAAGCAGAATTAGAACATATTAGTGGAAAAGATAATACTATAGCTAATATATTATCCAGACTAATAAATATTTAATTTTTGAATGCAGGCAAAATGGCTAGCAGTTCAAAGAATGTTCAGAAAAGCCTTAGTTTCTTAGCTCAAAGCGGTAGTATAAAAAAGCTTAGTATAGGACCTTTTACTATTAGTCATAGTCCAGGAGTCCCTTTTCAGCCATTAAATCAAGTAAAAGATAAGCTTACTGAACCTCAACAAGCTTTACTCAATAATATATGGTTTTTTAGAAATGATAATAAAGGTTTTCTAAACTCTTTAAATGTTTTGAGTCAATTTTTTTGTAGAAAATAATAAGTTTTCTTGTTATGTAGTTTATAGAGGAAGAAAAATTGGAATCTATTCAACATGGCAAGAGACTGCTATGTATGTTGAAGATTTTCCAAATCCTTGTTTTAAAGGTTTTTATTCTTTAGAAGAAGTTAACAAGTCTTTAAATATGTTTTTACAAAATCAAGATGGCTTTGAGCCAATTTTAGAATTTAATGGTCTTATGTATGATAGAAATCAAGTTATTAGTTTCATGAACCATTTCAAAAAAAGTGAATGAAGCTAATCATAGAATTACTGAAGAATTAGAAAGCTGTAAAAAGACAATGCATGATCTTTTAGAAAAACTCCAAGCTGAAAATACGGTACTAAAGCAAAAGGTAGATGAAGCTGAACAGTTAGCAAAGCAAATTCATCAGCTTAGTAGAGAAAGTCAAAAGAATAATAAAGAAGAAGATGAGGTGGCAAATTCTGTAGAAACGCCCCTTGATATTATAAATATTACCCTAATGAGGGATCAAGCAAAAAATCTTTACAAAGCAGTAGAAAAGCTAGCAAAATATTTTTGGGATAGCCCAAAATATACATTTAAAACGTTTTATAAAAATTCAAAAGTTCCTTGCAGTAGGTGTAGGATTACCTGAAGGTATGACTACATGGCTACAAGAGAAAAAGATCTATAATAAAGTTATATTTAAGTTTGTTTCAGTACAAATAAATTTAAATGTTTTACCTTTAGAATTTGAAATCCCAGATTTTGCTGAAAAAGTAGGTATTGAAGAACTTTTTAGTTATGGCATTGTTGATGGCATTCATGCCACAAATATTTTAAAAATCTCCTTTCTTCCTGAAAAACTTCAACAATCAATCAGGATGTTTGGAGGAAAGCACGAGTTTTGCCTTGACATTGATTCTGTCCCATGTGAATGGATTGTCAACCAACCTTACAGGATGACAAACTATTTACCAGCTTATCACTTTATTGTGATAGTGCCATATAATTTTCCTGTTGAATTTATACGAGAAGATTATCCTCATGACTATGATCAAAATGACATATGTCCTGAGTATCTTCAAAGATACAGAGAACAAAAATATTATACTTGTGTAAATTCATCCAGGCCAAAGCTAATTGGGCAGACTCCTCACATGTCCATCTTTGTAAGGAGCCACGATGTCATGATGAAGTACCTAATTCCATGGATTTTTCTTAGCCTTGAAACAGATGATTATTTGAGCGAAATCTAGGAAGCAGAACAAGATAGATTAAGAGAATTTCTCACTGAAGAAGAAATATATGAGCAGTTCGATGACGAAGCCTACCACAATCTAGACACCTAAAGATTGTCGGTAGAAAAAGACAAAAGCAGTAAAAAGATAAGATCGTCGGTAAAGAAGAAAAGAAGATAAGAAGATAAGATCGACAATGAAGATAGTATCAACAGAGGAAGTTAGAGATATGAAGATAAGAGTGTCAGTTAAGAGTGTCAGAAGAAGATAATGAAGATAAGATTGTCAGAGATAAGAGTGTCAGAAGAAAGACAGAGATATGATAATGAAGATAAGACTGTCAGATAAAGTAAATAATGTATATTTTTACTATTAACTTTATCGGCCACTTGTTTTGGCCTTTTCTTTTCACATTTTTGTATAAATAAGTTAGAGCTCTCATTTGTAAAAACACACGAGCAAATCTAGAGCACTCAAAATCTTTCACTTTCTCTCACTTGTAATTTTCCAACAACCCTCTTTAGCTATCAATAAAGTTGTGAATATTTTCAAAGTAAGATCTTTCAACTTGTTGTTACTTTTTATTTTTAAGTTTTTTATTTACTTGTTTTAAACACTAGGAAGTCTAGCCAGGTTAACGAAAGCATAAGATGAATAATAAATTTCTAGAGTAACTCGGTCCTTATAGAGATTTTGAAAAACCTGTTTGCAACCTTAGAGTAACTTTTTCTATAAAAGTACCTAGTAGAGATCCTGTTTTTATGAAAACAAAATTTTAATGTTTTCTGGAAAAATTCCTTGGTGGTCTGTGTGGGTAAGTCCTGTTTGATAGGCAATAAAAGATTAAAAGAATAAAAGAAGAGGTCTCTGGTTTGTTCTGCCATCCCACCCAATGAATCATTAAGATTCATTTTCAATAGAATCTTCTGCACTCACGGGTTATATCGTTCCCATTGCTTCTCGATTAATGGTTAGGTCTGAATTTTCCGACAAAGTCCTTTTTTCTTAAGTCAATTTTCTCAGTCTTTATTGGCTCGAGGCTCTTGATTTTTTTGTTTTATAAGCGGATTCATCTAATTATGCATGAATCATTATTGAATTTATGCTTTATTACACCATGTTTTATGAGATGACTCATCGACCTTACATATTGGAATCTTATATCATTGATATTTCCGTTCTCTCTTTCTCTCATCCTTCCACTTGTCCGCATACTTTTTTTCTATTTTGCTTTCCGACTTAGAACTTCACAACTCATAATCTGAAACAATAGTATAATAAATATATTTTTGATATCATTTTATTATTTTTAATTATTATAAAATATAATAGCACAATTTGCACGACTTAAATAACTTAACACAATCTAATATAACATATCACCATATATAGTTGGTTCACTTGGGAATACAAAGCCAAATATTAACAATTATGAACATCAATTATTAAGCCGAACCCACAATCAAATAACCAAAAAATTGAAGAAAAGTAAAACAAGGAAAAAAAAATAGTATATACCAAGTGATGTGAACTTGTTGATAAGCATGCGGTTACGTCCAACCAATGGAGTCTTCAACTATTTATATCATTGAAAATTAGAACTATGGTTATGAAGTAGAACCAACGAAGAAGCAACAAAAAAAATCCAAGAAAACTAGGAATAGATAAACAAGAAAACGAAGATCAAAGCCAACAATATAAAACTAGATAAACAATTAAAAGATGAAAATCAAACTAAAATATATGAACAAATTCATGAAGTCAAACCCTAAGTGCTAAAATGATAATAAATTAATGCATATCCATCAAGAAACAACTCAACAAATGTAAGAAGATTAAACATATTCCTATGGGCATATTTTAACACAAATAAGAATCGAAATTAGTCAAAACATTTAAAAACGAATATTAAAGGTACATAAAGTCATCAAATCATCCATTAAATAGACTAAAACATCCAAGAAAAAAGAAAAGGAGAAGATATAAAAATAAATTTATCAGAACTATTTTTACGAACCTTGTGAACCCTGAGAATTGAGAAGAATGCAAGTCTTTGATAAGAAGAGTAAGTTGTTTGATTTTTCTATCAAATTATCTTATGTCTCTCCCAATTTAATTAACAATTCTCTGATGCCCCCTCCCAATCTATTGATCGCTCAAGACGAAAACATTAAAAACCTCCAAATGTTCCGCCTCTGATTTTTGAAAGTCGTATCTAGCTACACCAATTTCTAAAGGACCTGTCAATCCAAATTTGAGCCCAAGGCAAGGCTCAGCCGAAATTCATATCCAAGGTCAGACACGCCACTAGGATACTTTTAGGTCAAATTTTGGGCATTTTTACAATTATTTTGTTAAAAGGGATCAATTTATAATTTTAAAATTTTTTAATTTCCATTTTTTATTGGGTCAGCCCAAATTTGATCCCAAGGAATAAAAACAGGTATATAACATTGTAAAAGTAATTTGAGGGTCTTTTTATGGTGGGAGGTTTCCTATATTAAGTTGGAATTAGGTTTTCTAAATAAAGTTGTATTAAAAGCAATTGTATATAGTTTTTTTTTTTTTTTTCTTAATTTTTTTTAAAGCTGTTGTATATAAAAAACATATACCTTCTGGAATATCGATCACATTCAAAGTAATGATCACAGATATTCTGAAATATTGATCAATCTCATTCAAAGTAACTTTACAAATTTTATGACTAAAATGCGACAAATCCCATTCAATCAATTTCAAAAATGAGATATTAGCACTTTCTAGAATATATAAGTGAATGTGTATATGACATGTTCTGCTTCTCTATACGAGTATTAGAAATTAATGGCAATATAAGCTCATTCCCACATGAACATTTTCACCTTTAGTACTTCTCGATATGAGTATTAGAAATGATATTATAAGCGAACTCTCACATAAACACTTTAAAACTAAGGTAATTACTTGGACAGGGGTTATGAGCCATGGGCCAATGCTCTATAATGTTCTTTCTAACATTTTATTTTTTTATAAATAAAATGTAATATTATGTAAAAAATAAATAAATAAATAAATAAAACCCTAAAGAACTTATAAAGTACTCGAATGCATGGTAATATAATTGGTCTATCAATTCACAACAAATTTATTAATCTCTAATTAGGTGAAACATGCAAATTACAAAGTAAGAGCACGAACTTCACATTTATCTTTATTGCATTATAAGTAATATAATTGGACAAACAATTTAAAAATGAAGATCAAACTAAAATATATAAACGAATTCATGAAGTATCTATTTATGGAGGGAGGAGAATATCAAGCTGCATTAATCAGTAGAAAAAATACGACAATCTATTTATTTTGATAGTATCTATCTATCCACCTATTTAGACCATGGATGGTTTAAATATACATCAATACAGTTATATCAAACTTTTATGATTATCGGGGGAATAATAAAACAGATTTCTAACTAACCTGACATGTCACTATTTAACGGTGTTAACAGCCTTAACGGCTAACAAACTCTCTAATGAGTCTGACTACCTTAACTTCCTAAGCTAACGTTACTTCTCAGTAAGCTGAGCTTGTAATCATGATTAACATAAGATGCTTCTTGATGGTTAAGACTCTGAGATTGGTAGTCAATATTCCCAAACTTCATTGAGCTGATTAATACCAGAGTTGTGCTTCTATGAAAATACGTGAGACGTTTGTTAAAAAATGTTCAACGGTTTAACAAACAAGTCGGAGACACATGCCCAGAAAAAAAAATTAAAGTAACAACTAAAACCAAATCCAAAACATAATAAACCCAAAAACAAGAATTAATCGAATTAAAAGAACTATGAAGTATGAACATGTGCATGTTTTCTTAGTATATCTTCCTATCGTTCGCTCTATAAACACAAAAAAACAATAAACACCCAGAATGGAAAATTCATGTAGAACCCAAAAAAATCCATAAACATATTAGCCGATTTCAAAGAAAAAAATCCAAGAAAAAAAAAATATAGAAAATTTTATACTAACCTTGCGAACCCGAGAACTGAGAAGAATGCTTGAGTGTCTGAGAGGTGATAAAACTAGAAAAGATGTTTGAAACTTCAACAATGAAACTTAGAGAAAATCAACAACATTGTTGAAGCTCAAAGCTCTGAATTACTTCTCATTCATTTCGTTGAACAATTACAGAGTACAAAGTGTTTTATATACATAGAAAATAATAACCGCCTAAATACAATTGTTAACGTTAATCTAAGTAACTTTACAATACTCACATTTTAACAGAAGCTAATGGTCCTTTAACAAACTCCGTCAATTCCAGCTTATGAAAGACGCAAGTTAGTACAAATCCTCTGCAGATCAATGGATTGAAAAAATTCCTAAATGATGATTGATCACGATCATGTGGTTGACAATTGGCTAAGCTCTGATATGATGCAAGCGGTTCCATGGTAGTGAGAGAAGTATAATACGAACAAGTTTTCTTATTGTTGGAACCTGAGAAGGAATTGAAATTAGCTTGAGCTTATCAACAAGACGAAGAGTAGTACTCAAAATAATGAGAATATCAACTTGCATTAATCGGTATAAAAATACCATCAATCTTTTTTATTTCTATGGGCCAGGTTCGAGTAAGCCTAGTGAAATTAAAGCCCAACACTTTGGGTTTTTTCATTCCTATGGAAACCCAAATCTCAAGCACAAGTTGCATAACATTACCCAAACCGGCCAGAAAATTGCACCTTTTGAGTTTTTTTCGTAAAACAAGATGGCAATATGGCATTACATACAATATTTCGAAATTTGGAGAAGGGACGTTATTCGAATCTACAACCTTTTAGATGTAGGTGTGAAAGGTTTACCGTTGAATAGTTAAATAGTTTTTATGTTAGTGTTATGCCCTATACTTTATATTTATACATATATATATAGTCTCAATCAGGTCAGTGCGCACTTGAATAACTTCATAAGGATATTGAATGTGAGTCACTTATTATGGAGAAGTTTTGACAAGTGCATACAGTCAAAAACATGTAAAACTAGTGGCTCATATTCAATATCCTCATGAAGTTATATCAATGCGCACTGACTCAAGTGTGTATGCACTTGTTAAAGCTTCTCCATAATGAATGGCTCACATTCAATATCTTATATCAATGTGTACTGACCAGATCATAACTGATATATATATATGTGTTATATATTATATACCATTTACGGTCGAATGAACGCTATTTACCACTAAGCAACCTTAGATGTTGTTATGCCCAAACTTAAAATTGGGTTGCCTAAAAAACATTTAGTTTAAGGGCAAATTACATTGCATTCCTTGAGGTTTGACCTTAAGATACTTAGATAGAAAAGTCTTGTTATTCTACACTAACACCCCTGTATTGTTGAAAATGCCCTTTTATAATAATAATAAAAATTATATAAAAAAAATTACATTGACACCCAAAGGCATTTTGGACCTTACCATAGTCAAATAGGGGTATTAGTGTAGAATGACAATACTTTTCCATCTAGAATTCTTTGCCTAGTACAACTGTCCAAACCTATCTCCACTGAATATCTCTATAGCGGCATAATGCTGGCAATGAAAAACAAAAATAGTGTTCATTGTTCAAAAATGTTTGGGTTTATCTGTTTCTTTCAAGTTGCCCAAGTCCAAAATTTATGGGTTTCTCTGTTTCTTTCAAGTTCATTTTTTTTGGTAACTTGTGTTCGATAAAAAGAAAAAGAAAGAAGTATAGAGAGAAAAACCTGAAACGTAGAAGCTCTTGCAGATACAAGGAGTGAAGAAGATGAATGAAGCTACGTCGTTTTGAGGTGGAGAGAGAGTGTGAGAAGTCGACGGTCGAGAGCTGAGCCAGCGGCTGGAGGAGGAACTCTGGAGAGAGAAAACCACTGAGAAAATAGAAAATATGAAGAAAGCAAGAAAAGTGAAAAACAGGGCAAGCTCATGTAGCCATTACTGGCGGATCAAATTTTGTTTCTTTTCATTGATCTTGCATCTGATACAAGGAGAATGGTTTATATATATATATACACACACACATTATACATCAATACAATTAGGGTGAAATTCATTTTAATCCCTCTAGTTTGACATAAAAGCTAAACTGATCCCCAAGTTTTCACTATTATGTTGATAGGTCCTTATAGTTTCCATAAATCCCCGTCGTCCAATTTCGTTAGGGTTTGAGAGGGTAAAATCATAAAATTACCTGGGGAGCTTCTAGAAACTATTTTTGAAGGGTAATTACGTAATTGGATTTATAAATAAAACAATTAAAAATAAAAAAACTAATAATACCTACTAAAATAACCCATTCAACCCATCAACCCATCAAAAACTCAAATGCAACCCAAAAAAAAAAAATATTAAAAATATTAACAAAACCATAATCTCCATTCTCTCTCTCTCTCTCTCTATTCTTCTTCTTCTTCTTTTTCTTCTTCATCTCCTTCATCTTCTTCAACCCACCACAACTCATCAAACCCAAACCCTAGCCGCTGCCCTAACACCACCCACACCATTTTTTCTCTTTCTTGCCGTCACCAACTCTCTCTCTCTCTCTCTCTCTCTCTCTCTCTCTCTCTCTCTCTCTCTCTCTCTCTTTAAAATAAAACCATGGCACCATCTCAAGGGAGTGTCCTCCTTCAAAAACAACTTAAAGGTATAAAATATAACCATCAATAGAATCGCTTTATGAGTTTTCTTTCTTTCAATTATTTCTTTTTTTTTTTTCGGGCTTTGGGGTTGATTTTTAAGGTGGGGTTTTTGATTGATTGGTTCTTGTGCGGTTGCAGATCTTTGTAAGAATTTGGTTGCTAGGTTTTCAGCTGGGTCAATGGACGAGACCAATATCTTCGAATGGAGTGTTACAATTATGGGACCGCCGGATACTCTCTAGTATGTGTATTTTGGTCAAGCTAATTGGCTTGAAGTTTGTGTTTTTATTGTGATTGGTTGCGTTTTTGTAAAAATCTTGATGATTGTGTTTGATACTTTGTAGAGATTGGATCAATTGTTGAAATTAGGTTCTTTGGCTCGCTTTTGGTGTTGTTTTTCTAGCAATTTGGGGCTGTTTTTGGTGGTTTAGGGTTTGTTGTTAAATGTATGATGATCTAGTTATTTCCAAAGTCAAATATCTCTTATATCTAATTGATTCTTACTGGTTTGAGTTGTTATAGGTTGTGACGAATTTTGTAATTGAAGATAAGAAGAACTGGATATTGGAAGATAAAATAGATTAAGAGAGAGAGAGAGAGAGAGAGAGAGAAGAGAAGAGAATTAGGATTTATATTGGAAAATTGTAATTCATTCGTGAATGTCCAACAGAGTTTGGTGGAGGTGGTGGTTCGATTCCAAGTCTGGTCTGGTTCGAATTTTTTAATTATTTAATTTATTTTTAAATTGTTTTTAATTTTTATTATTTAATTTAATTACAGAGGGCCATTTTGGTCCTTTAATTCACTTCAACAGCTATAAGGGGCAGCAGGGTCATTTAACCCTCTGATCTTGTCAGATTCCACTTTTTCAACGGAAATATTAACAGAAGGACTAAACGAGACAATTTGAAAACCGAAAGACTAGTTTGGCTATTAGGTCAAACTAAACGGACGAAAATGAATTTCACCCATACAGTTATATCAAACTTTTATGATCATAGGAGAATAATGAAACAGATTCCTAACTAACCTACCATGTCACTATTTAACAATGTTAACAGCCTAAATGGCTAACAATAAGCTGAGCTTGTAATCATGATTAACATCCAATGCTTCTTGATGGTTAAGACTCTGAGATTGGTAGTCAGTATTCCCAAACTTTATTGAGCTGATTAATACTGAAGTTGTGCTTCTGTGATTTGCAATGTTGGCTTAAGCAGACTTCTCATCACTAACTTTCACAAACCCATGTGAGTTTTAGGGTTATTTAATCAAGTGATTTTCAAGAAAGAAAATTATGGAGAGTGAAAATCAGATAAAAACAAACTTTATTTCTTCTAGAATTACAATCAAAGCACAATGAATGGTTGACCATTGACTGAGCTTTGATCTTATGCAAACATGATCTTATGCAAACAATTCTATCGTAGTGAGAGAAGTATAATACAAGTGAGCTTTCTTATTGTTGGAACCTAAGAAGGAATTGAAATTAGCTTGAGCTTATGTTCAACAAGACGAAGGAGCAGTACTCAAAATAATAAGAATATCAACTCGCATTAATTGGTATATAAATACCACCAATTTATTTCTATGGGCCAAGTTCGTGTAAGCCTAGTGAAATTAAAGCCCAACACTTTGGGCTTTTTCATTCCTATGTGGAAACCCAAATTTGAAGCATAAGTTGCATAACATTACCCAAACAAGAAAATATCACATTTTGAGTTTGTTCGTAAAACAGGATAGAAATATGGCATTACATACAATATTTTGAAATTTTGAGAAGGGACGTTATTCGAATCTACAACATTTTAGATGTAGGTGTGAGGGGTTTACCGCTGAATAGTTAAACAGTTTTTACATTAGTGTTATGCCCTATACTTTATATATACAGTATACCATTTGCGGTATGAAAATGAACGCTATTCACCAGTAAGCAACATTAGTTGTTGTTATGGCCTTTACTTGATCTTTATTAGAAACTTAAAATTGAGTTGCCTAAAAAACATTTAGTTTAATGGCTTAAGATATTTTAAGCTTTTAATTTTTGGATACTGTTTTGTAAAGGATTAGAATATTGTAATACAAATATTCTAATTTCTAAAGAAAATATTATAAAATTGCAATCTTTAATTTTCCCATCTTTTTGACGTGGTGGACTCAAAAAATTTATGTTAGATTGGTCGCTATGATTAAAATAAATAAATAAATAAATAAAAACTCATTTCATCTTGATATATCATTTCATCTTGATATACATACCAACTCAAGAAATATATATATATATATATATCCTTTGGTTTATAAGATAAATGAAAGAAAAATAGTTCTTGAATCCAACACATTTAACTTACATAGCTTAATTTTAACAAGCACTATCTATGTTTATTTGATTAAAGTTAAGATACATTGATTAGCATTACCATAACTATAGTGCCAACATACATATTTGGGTGCAATAAACCACAAGAAAGTCTTACAACAGCTCATCATGCAATACAAAATACAAAAACTTCTTCTTCTTTTCTGGTATCTATGGCTAAAGAGGGAAGCAATAAGTAAAAGTACATCGATGAAAGATAGCAGAGCCTCAAATTTCTTCTTTATCTACAGCACATTATTGATATGCCCTACAAGAAAACACTAAAAACAGGATCTATAACATTTTATAAGTTTGGTTGTAGGTTGATACCACAATATGGGCCCTCCTTATTGAGCAGCAAAGACTTCATATATTATCTTCTCTCCATAGATTTAATTAGCCTCCAAAGTAGATGCATTTCTTGTGTTCCTTCTCCAACCACTGCTTGAAATTGTAAGCTTCTTCAATTTCTTCACTATTGCTAGATTCTTTCAAACTAAGGGACCCAGATCACCGATTGATCTCGTTCTTTGAACCCTCCTGAGAAATTAGCCATGCCGGATCATAGTTGATATTAATACAGAGGAAGAATAGAATGCGAAAAATGAATCTAAATGTTGAATTTTTGGCTAGGCGGATGCACTTTACTTTTGCTAAGATAAATATTAATGGCTATATTCCTCTTTTTATCTTATTTTATGCGCATAATTTCCTAGGCTCTACTCTCAGGTAACTCAAGTTACAAGAGGTTCTATTCTAGTCTGGATCAAATTCTTTTAATTCTTGCAGTCTCATCAAGAGAAAAGTGGGCAATTTTTAAATCTGTTTATGCTTTGAAGAGAAAAGAAGTATATCAACTTGAGTTTGAAAAAGAGTAACAACGAACAAAGGCTCGTTTATGTTTTGAAGAGCAAAGAAGTATATCTCTGTAAGTGATCACATTTATATAGTCATCATGATGATTTGGAATCAGACATGGGAGGATTAATGTGACGTACCTTATCCACAGAGCCTTTTGTTATTTTTTGTCCACGATTAAAACCCGGCATGGATGTGATTGATGTGGACTTAAAATTATGGTTCTGCCTTATTTTTTTGTTCTCTGCTTCCGTATCCTCCTGTATCAAGCATTTGGTGTTCAAACGTATTTATGTGCATACAATTAAAAGATAGCAACAGATTTCTGAGAAATCATTTCTCGATAAAATGAAAATGCATAGGCTTCTATTTCTTACAGAATTACACAAACTAATACAACTATGTGCAGCCATCTTTAACTGATGACAACAATGGAAAGACATGCCCCCAGTAAGGAACACTAATGTTATACAAATTTACCTTTGGTTTTGCATGAAGGCGTCTTCTATCTGCCTCTCTAGCATTGGATTTTTCCTCCATTTTTTTGGGAACCTGAATTGCATTGGCAAAATTAGACACAAACACAAGTGGCTAAAGAAAGACAAAAGTATTTCAAAGCAGAATGTGAATGTTATTGAGGGAGAGAGGAGGGAGAGTGCTCAATTTTACCTCTCTCCTTTTCTCTATCCTCTCATTGCTTTTCAAGGCAAAAGACGATGGAGCAGCCTTAGCATATTTTTTCTCCACACTAGCTGCTTTGAAAGACCTAATGCAAACCAACCAAAGCAAAATTAAACTTCCCTGAGAAGATAATAAGGCATTATAGGGTAACCGTATAACTGTAGCTTGGGGGAACTAAATGACAATCTTTTAAAACCATCGGTCCATGACTTCATTGAATTGGACAAAGTGACTGTTTCAAGCTATGCTGATAAATAATATAATGCACAATGCAGCCAATGGTTTATGTAAATGAATTCTCTATTGCTCTTCATTCAACTCCGATTCACACCTTTGACGTTACCTTCCTTGTTCTATTATCAGTTTAAAAGTGATGCATGGTGGAGAAGATATTCATTCATATAGACTAATGCGCTATGGATTTTCATGCATAAACAGCAACACAACTATACAAAAATATAAAGCATGCATTGGTATATAGATTCATCAGCAAAGAAAAGTCCAAATCCAAAATGTACCCTCCATTCTCTTTTTGTGGAGTGATTGAAGTAGAAACCCTTGGCTCTGTCCCCTTAACAGACACCTGAGTAAAAGACAGAAAACAGATGTTATTGATTTAACATTCCACAAAGTAAATTGGAGGCATTACAACAGGAACATGAGAGATGTCAAAGGTCTCTTCACAAGGGTAAACATAATAAAATTGCAAACCTGCTTTGATGCAGGAGATTGCTCTTCACCCGAAGGTTTCAATTGATTGTAATTATTGTGGAATGTCTTAAATGCTCGTTTGACAATGTCCTTGTCTCCCATTTTCTCCATAATCAAAGATTTTCTAGTTGTGTTAAGAGAAGCTGGATCAGAACTCGATGGACCCAAACTAAGGGACATGTGCAAGGACTTGGGAGCAACTTTCTTGCTTTCTACTGCTGAAAAATTCTTGCTCCTTAGTAAAGGTGAACTGTTTGCTATCTTTGTTGAAGATCGCGATGAAGTAACCGAAGTAGAAGTTGATGCTGGCTTTGACACTTTGGGGGTAGAAATTCGCGGTGCCTTGGATATTGGTGATGCCTTGGCTACTGGCGATGCCTTGGCCATAGGTGGTGCCTTGGCCATTGGTGGTGCCTTGGTTATAGATGATGTTGGTTTCTTCTTTATCCTTGACATGTTTCTATCCTTATTCACCGGAGTAATCTAAAGGTATAAAAATTCGACACGAGAGAAATGAAACCAAAATTAAACAAACAATCAAATCTTCACAAGACATAAAAGATGATCTTTATAGTTAAATTATCTAATTTAAACCATTCAATTCATATAAATAAAGAAATTCACCTTACGAGACTCCTTCGGGCGATCCAACTTCACAGTTTCATTTTTAACTTTTTGATTGTCTTCCATCTCTCTTTCCTGCAACTCCTTTACAACTCTCATCCCAATTGAACCATTTTCTTCTTCTTCTTCTTTCACCAAAACATGTTCAACTTCTTCTTGTTTGTCTAAATTAGTACTTTCTGATCTGATTTCTGCTTCTTCGATTTCCCCAATTGATGAGCTTTGACACACTACTACACTAGTTACAACATCCCCATTTGATTCATTAACAAGATTTCCACTCTCTTCATTAACCAAGCTGATTTCTTGGTTAACTACTCCATTAGAACTTTGACACTCAGGTAAATCAAATTCTGAATCGGTGGTCCTGAAATTGTCTCTAATCAGATCTCCATCACTTCGATCAATTGACTCTGAGTGATCTTCATCGTCCATTTGCTTCTCCTGATCTAGTAGCTCAGCTTTTCTAGCAGCAATCTTCTTGTAATGAGCTTCAAAATAAGCAGCCTTCCTAGCTACCGATCCAGGTGTTGCACACTTCTCAACTTCTTCTAAATACTTATTAGGTGAAAAAGATGACCATTTTTCCCAAGAAAGCGAATCATTAGCAAATCTACCAAATGAAACCGACACTTCAAAATCAGGTTTTGACGAAGCTGTCTCTCCCATCTGTTAACACAACACAACACAACACAAAAACCAAAATTCAGACATAATTTCAACTTCTAAGCATGGGAATTTTGGATTCATGAATTGAAAAAAAATAAAATAAAATAATCCAATAATGGGGACTGAACTTGAACAAAAGGAACAATTTTTTTTGTTTAACATATCAAAAGGACAAAAGGGTGTACCTTATCTTCGAGATTTGGAGCATCTAGTATTGATTCACCCATTAATCCCGTGAACAAGGAGCTGAATTATACCACAGACCTACCACAGCAAGACACAAACTTTGTACGGCATGGGCTTGATGGGCTTGATGGGCATCAAATCAAACCACTGGATCACACTAAAACACCATGAATGTGCAATTTACAATGAAGACAAAAAGAAGACTTGAGAAAAAAAAAATATATGCAACCAAGGAAGAAGATAGGTACAGTGCAGCATGTGGTTGAGTTATGTCCTGGCGTCCTGCTCCCTCTTTTTTCTTTTTCTTTTTTCTTTTTCTATGCTTCTTCTAGTTCTATACTTCTGTTTTATCACTTCACCTTTTTACAGTAATGAGATATTTTGTCTCTTTCTATTACTTCTAGAAAGTAGAAACTCATAAAATGATAAAGCCAATCATATTGAATAGAAGAAGAAAAGGGGACCAAAAAAGTAAGAAAATACGAAAAGTTAATTGAATGCGAGAATAACCCACATTAAAATTCCAAAAATAATTATTCAACTTTTTCACTTCTATTGGATTACTGTTTCTGGTAAAAGCAAAGGTTATAAAAAGCTTTTCAAAGAAGAGAAACACAGTTGAGAAAATAGGAAAAAGGAGGTGTAATATTTAATGATTTTGTTAAATGTTAGTTGGATCAAATATGGAGATTCAACAAAAGAAAGTGAGTACATTGATTAAAGAAAGATGTACATTAACTTATGTTATATGTGATCTTAAATCAATGGATTCTTAGTCAAGATTCAATAAGAGAGAGAGAGAGAGAGAGAGAGCAGCTAGAGATAGGCCCACATAAAAAAGGGAAGAAAAAAAAATTAATAGAAGTAGAAATGTCAGTGTGTTTGTGTGTAAAAAGAGTGATACACGACAGAAAACAGATCGCTGAATTAAATATTTGCTTATCTAGTCTCTTTAGGGAAAAAAAAAAAATTGAGTGCAGCGGGATGCACCATATATTCCCCATCAAGATATTGCCACGTGAATAAAGTTGTTTACGTGACAACGTCTGAGTGGGGGATGCATGGTGCATCAGATATACCCAAGAACTTCTTCTTTTTAGGACAGCTATCGATCTTTGGATTGAAGTGGTTCAACTCAAACCAACGGTGACATTATTGACTTGAATATCTCCAAATTGGAAATAAAATAATGATTCTATTTGTACCGTGGCATTACATAATCAACATTAAAACTGAACGTCTAATTTTGTTTTTAAGACCTTTAGGATCAGAGAAAACTCAAATATAAATAAGGTGTTTGGTAAGATTTCATATTGAGTTATTAAAAATTATAGATATTTTAATCTTCAAATTTAATCACAAAGAATATGCAATGGATCTACCTCTTTTTTTAAAGCAATGAGTTTGAAAAGTCAAATTATTTTTTTTGATTGGCCTGACCTTAGGGGAAAATAAATGAATAGGTCTTGATCATATATATATATATATACGATTTTTCTATTGTCTGTTCGTTTTTATATTTTGATGAAGAATGTATACTATTAGATTTACATAGTTTGACTCAAATGTATACAGTTGTCAAAACTTCTTTATAATCTATGATCAACATTCTTCGTTATGATATATTTTATATCAGTAAGAACTGACAATTTAAATGCTTTGACTTGGTTTCATGCACTTGTCAAAGCATCTTTTAAATCCAATGGTCCACATGCAAGGAACTAATATATTTATTCGAACTGACAATAGAAAGACTATATATATATATATAGTAATTTTCAAGTGAAGACTTTTTTGCAATATACACTTTAAGCACCTTTGATGAAATTGTATGACATATATTGAATCTTGATTTGATTTTTTGTATGGATAGTGAAAACATTGAAATTCATTTATGGAAAAAAAAATTTAAAAAAAAAAATAGGGTGCAAGAACTAATTTTTTCCAATTTTTTTTTTAAAATAAAACATTTTAAAATAGAGAAATATAAGAAAAAATAGTTCACAAATCCAAGAAAAAAATTCCAAAATTTTACCAAATGTGTATTTAATTTTCTTATGATGCATACAAAAAATCAAATCAAGATTTAATATATTACATGCAATTTCATCAAAAGTGCTTAAAGTGTGCATTGTAAAAAGTCCTCACTTGAAAATTACTATAAAAAATCCTCACTTATGAAAATAGATAGTGAAAACATTGAATACATTTATGGAAAAAAAAATTAAAAAAATTCGGTGCGAGAACTAATATATCAGAGTAATCAACCTTTATGAATATCTGCTAAAGTTTAAATCGCACTAATATATTTAAACCAAAATAAATCCATTCTAGATATACTGAATTTTTAAAAAATTTATAAGCATGGTCCATGGTCCATGCTGCATGGATTTCATACAAAGGAATAAACAATCTACGAAAATGGACAAGTTGTACATTAATTATTTTCCCTCTCCTTTGTTTTTTATATTTCTTGAATCTTGAGTGATACTAGGAAATTTGATCTCAGATCCAACCATGGCATAACCGTAATTTAACTCTATTGAAGAATTGATTACAGGGGAAGTAGAAGAACAAACAAGCATCAATAACAAAAAAAATGCTGTTGCTTTAAGGCCAATTCACAAATATAGATAGAGAAACACACACACACACAAATGAATTGGGATTCACTAACTTACAACAATCAATTTTCAGCTGCACTGGGGTCTGGGGGGGGGTCCTTTCATGGCTTGCTATTTAATTTCTCATAAACTTGTCTTGCTTCCTTTTTCCTCCTCTATTGTCCTTAACTTTAAGCTACTCAATCTCCATTTTCTCACCAAAACATTCATATATATATATAGTCTACTATATATATATATATGGGGCTTACTAAAATTCACATCCCAAAACCCACAAGAAAAAAAAAAAATCGCCATGAAAATCAGTCTCCAGTTATTCATTTGCCTAGCTATGCTATTAAGCATGGTTGAAGCCGACCCGGAACCGTTACAGGACTATTGTGTTGCAGACACAAATTCTCCTTTCTTCATCAACGGTGTACCGTGTATCAATCCGAAGCTTGTAGTTTCATCCCATTTCGCCACGTCAGCTCTAGCCGTGCGCGGTAAGACAAGTGGCAACCTGTTCGGATCCAATGTCACACTCACCAACACTGCCAATTTACCTGGGCTCAACACTATGGGCCTGACCTTGGCCCGAATTGACCTTTCTGGTTACGGGATTGTTCCGCCCCACTCGCACCCACGGGCCTCCGAAGTAACCACTTGCCTTGACGGTGCGCTTCTCGTGGGCTTTGTCGACACCTCCGGTCGTCTCTTTACACAACAGTTGCAGCCCGGCGAGTCGTTCGTGTTCCCCAAAGGATTGATCCATTTTCTATTCAATTTGGACTCATCTAAGCCCGCGTTAGCCTTGTCTGGGCTCAGTAGCCAGAACCCTGGGGCCCAAATATCCTCCCTTGCCACATTCACATCCAAGCCATCCATTCCTGATGAGATTTTGGAGAAAGCATTTAAAATTAACGGCCAAGATGTCTCTAGGATTCGAAAGAATCTTGGAGGTTGATCTTATTTTGAACGGACTTAATTTATTATTGTAAAATTATGTATAAATGTGTGTGTGTTTTTTTTTTTTTATTTAAAAAAAACATATGTATATGGGCTATTCACTAATCAGTGCAGTCCATTAGGACCGTAATTATGTAATTTTTTTAGAAGATTGATGATATTTGCACCCTCATAGCTTGTATATCCACCCCAAATTAATATATTTTAAAATTCCAATATTACCCTTAAACAAAATTATTAAAATGATTAATATAAATATACATCATATTAATAAAATATTTAATATTTATAATATTTTAACAAATATTATAATTAGTTACACAAATAAAAAAATCACCTTTTTGATAAAATTACTGTTTTGTTATCAATTAAGATTAAAATAGTGATTATTTAAAATTATAAATATTAACTAACTATTATAAAAAAAAAATTAAGATGAGAAAATAATTGAATTAATTAAAAAACTAAACTAATATAAAAAAAATGACCAGATATTTAATCGTACAAACAGATTCAATTAATGTCATTGATGGAATAATTCTCTTGTACTAATTGAAATTATATAGAAAGAAGAAAAAAAAAATGGTAGAATAGTGCTTCTAAAGAGAGAATAAAAGATATATTAGGAATAAAATAAGATAAAAAACCTCCATCCCCAGGTTTTTGATTCTAGGTAAGGCGTGGCTCCTCCACTCCTCGTATCTCCATACAAGTATTTTTTTTTTTCAATTTTTATTTAACTATTTTATAACTCATTAATTTATAATAGTTTTCAAAAATGAAAAGAAAAGGTACGTTCGGCAATATATGAGGTGTGCTTACAAATTAGAATATTTTAAAATTTTTAATAAGGTGTGTATATAAAAAGGGGTTCACATACTGTTTTTTAGGAGTGTAAATATCGACACTTTTTTTAAAATCACGACTATATAATATTACATTACAAATCTCAAATTTCTGTATGACTATATACCATTTGAAAGAATCCCGAAGGTTAATCTTACTTTTCAACAGACTTAAATTATTTTTATATAAATGTTTGTTGTTTTGTACCAATATTTATATGAGTTCTTCACAGGTCAATCTTGAAAAAAATAAATCATGATCGCAATTATGTGATGTAACTATTTTTCAACTACGCGTCTTAGTAATGTTAGGTTAAAAACTCAAACCAAAATTTTGGTGTGAATATGTAACGTTTAAGTCCAGGATTTTTTATTTTTATTTTCCTATTATCTACTACAGAATTATTATATATAAATTATTAATATTGTACAGTTTTACGGCCGGTGGAGAGTGGAAATTTGGGTTTGATTATAACATACAAATAGACTTTCCAACGGTCACATTAAATCAATCAACTTCTTTATTGGATTAGTAACTAGTAAGGTTGCGTCTCAAGAGGGTCTGATAATTTAATAATATCCCAGTGAAATCAGTGATAAAGAAAGAAACCTCATAAAACTATTGGGTATGTGACTATGTGCACCGAACTGAATTTAGTTCATTTCAAGGAGAAAAATGTGATGGATTTATCGTTCATGTGGTGAGAACGTCCCGTGAAAATAAAAAATATATATATATATATTTATATTATATATTTAGTCATTTTACTATCAGTTCATCTTTATATAAAATATATTAAAACGAAAAATGTGGACTATAAATTATAGAGAAGTTTTGACAAGTGTATTTGAGTTAAAGTGTGTAAATCTAATGGTTTACATTATTCGTCATGATATATTTTATGTCAGGATGAACTGACAATAGAAAAATTGTATATATATATATGATATTATTTATGTTTCCGATACAAACTAATCATATATGTCTTATTTTTACTTTTTATTGGAGGGTCTCATCGCCATGTTATGAGACCGTCCCACACAAATTTTTCTCCATCTCAAGAAGCAACTGCACAGTCTGTACATCATTTAGTTTACCAATATCAAAAGTGAGGCCTCAAAATATTTATGATAAGATATAGTTTTTAGATCAACTTGTTGTCAAAAAAATTTGTTAAAAACAATGTGTCGGTGGTGAGATTATCTAGTTTATGGTGAGATGATGCATCAAATAATATATTAATGGAATATCACCTGGTATATTTAAAAGGGAAATTATTATTCTCCACCCTGTAGTTTGCCGTGTTCTCCAATCTTCCTCCTCTAATTTCAAATTTCTCTAATTTCCCCCCTCCCATGCACAAATACAACAAATCTCACCATATAAAAATAGGCATGTAAGGGGGGAAATTGAAGAATTTTAAAACTAGAGGAAGGAGACTGGAGAATACGGCAAACTACAGGGGGAGAATAATAATTTCCCTATTTAAAATGGGTTGTTGGCTATAATTTTTTCATTTATTATTGGTGATTTAAAAAAAAATAATAATAAAAAAATTGACACCGGATCGAACTAGAAGTTCTGTCTTGATCAAATATAAGTGGAGAAGTGAACAACCATCTAATCAAGAATAGATGTGCAAATATTATTATTTATTTATGATCAATATACTTGAAAATTTGTTGGTATTAGTGAAAAATAATTACAAGTGTGTTAAATACTAATTGAATCACTTTCGGCTTCTATTCAAAATCACTTATCGTAGAAACAACTCCAAACGTGACTTTAGACAGCAGCCGCTTTTGCATTTTGCTACACTTGTCATCCAAAAAACCCATGGCTGGTTGTTTGACTTCTTGCAAAATAATTGGAGGGTACTTACTACTTACTAGACGATTGCCAACGGAACAAAATCCATTAGTCATAAATCCAATCATCATTTTGGGATCCAATTTCCTCGATTGTGTCTCAACTTTCTCTAAATTACTGTATATTGTAGTTTCTGAAGCACTATGGAATGAAAATGACCACACAAAATGAACCTGACCTGACCTGACCCAGTCCATATTGAAATTTATAAACTCTGTAGTTTAGTTGAATCCATAAATTTAACCAAGTCTAGACGCACCCTGATGGCTGAGAGTGAGTGTGTTGACAATTGACATTTGACGGACGGCTTACCTGACTGCTCATCATATGACACGTGTAAAAATCAAAATTTTACAAGTCAAAATCAACTAGATGATTATAGAAAGTTAATTACTGTAGTGTCCGTTTGAAAGAACTTATCTACCAGTTAAAAGAGTTTTTTTAATTAAAAAAACTCTTTTGAAATTTATTTTTTTTTTGTATCGTTTGATTGTCACTCTGTAGAGTTTTTAGATGATTAAAAAAACAGTTTTATGTCTACTTGAAGAAGCTCAAATTTAAAATTTTTCCAAGTAGACCTTTTGAAGTTTTTTTAATAACACTAAAATCTCTTATTTAATATTTGCTAGTGTATTTTGGTAATTCTTTCATTTAAAAAGATTTTTTTTTTTTAATTGACAATCAAACGATCAATAACTCTACCTCTAAAAAATCTACTTGAAAAGCTCTCTTAAACGTACCCTTATAAACAGAGTGAGAGAGCAAGTAAATTGTAAATAATAGCTACAGCTTCCACAAATTCAACTTGTGACTTCTTTAATACAATCAAACAAAGCTCTGTGGGTATTGGTTGAAAAATACAAAATAAACAGCGTGTCAGGCTTGAAAATTCAGTGAGCACAAATAGACAAAAATCAATGAGAATACTTCGCTTCTCAATTCTTCTCAACTTTATTTGCCTCCATCTCCAATCACAGCTTGTTAACTGACCAAATCGATATTTATTATTAAAATTTGCAGCGAAGAAAAAAAAAAAGTAAACCACAAAATTGAAAAGCAGAAGAGAAGACAGAAATTTAAAGAACTCTATGTTATTTTCCCTCTCCGTTATACAAATGAATTGATACATACAATGAAATCAATACATCAAAATTGTTCCAAATACTGGAATATTGAGACAATAAAATGAAAGAAATAATCGGAAAAAAAAAAAAGTCCAAATCCCACCAATAATCCACCATCAATCTTCTTCTTCTTCTTCTAATCAGCTCAATCCCAACCTCTAACCAATCTCTGTACACATCTATCAAAGAATGACTAAAAACAAATGTGTGTAATGAAGAAACAAGTCATCACAAATAGGTAGAGTACCCAACCAAGGTAGAAGGCGAATACGCCATTGAAGACTGGTGTTGAGTTTTGACTCTGTTGCTGTGCTTATAGAGATCATACGGTTCCCAGAGATAATCGACTTGACAAGGCTTTCTCGCATCGAGTCGAACCCAAGGCTTGCCTTTACCGCTCCAATGTAACAAACTGACGGGACCCGGATGCAAAGATCGGCAACTGCCCTTCACATTATCGCCGCCTAATCCATGTTGGTTCCACCGGTGATCGATTGACTCCACATTGCCGCCAAACACCAACAAAAACGGCGGCAAAGAACCCAGATCATATATCCTCTTCCTTCGCTGTATTTCCATCCAGTTCTCGATTCTTTTTCTGTAATTCCCTTCTCGCCATTTCAATAAGTCCATCACCATCACGCCGGTGTTGAAGTAGCAAGGTTTCCGTGACCCGAATACCCGAGATAAGACCGGGTCGGACCAGAAAGTGTCGGTGAAGTATTTGGTGAAATTAGCGTGGCAGTACTCGGGTGCCCCGATGACTTTCGACCCGGTCAAGGTGATGTTCCAGAGCTTGTGAATGTCGTCTGCAAGAACCAGGTCTGAGTCAAGGTAAATGACTCGATCAACACAGAGATCCAAGATGTCTCCCAAGTAGTTTCTCGCGTAGTTTAATGGGTTCTCTAAAGCTTCACGAATCGACGACGATATCAAGTTTATCACTGTGTCTTCACGGAATATGTAGACTTTGAAGTTGAGTGAAGGGAAAGTGGATCGGACGAGTTGGGTCAGGACCCGTGGGCTGGCCGGGTCGAACTCAGCAGAAATGAAATGGAAGAAAACGTTTTCAGGGCAAGAAGCGTGTTTGAGAACAGAATGGACGGCGGCGATGGAGCCACGAAGGTACTCTGAATCTAGAGTCATCGCGACGTGAACCAAAGACGGGTCACACGAAGACTTCAATCCAAGCACCCTCTTATCAGCTGAAACCGGACAACCTCTTCCGTTACGATAATCCGGCGCCTCAGAGAACCGGTTGAACCCTAACCCTATCCCATCTCCGATCGTCGGAATGGAACGAATCCCTACACAAAACGGTGGAAACACTAAAGAAACAAGAACGAGCAAAACAGCGGCGTTTAATCTGAAACCCACCGACATTTCTTGAACAAGAAACGGCTTTAATATCTGTCTGGGTTATTGAAAACAAAGAAATGAAAATGGCGGCTATCCGGAAGTGATTTGCATTGCAATCTGAAAAGGAAAAATAAGAAGTAAAATAGAAAAGGATGGTTTCTAGAGAATGTATATCAAATCAACACGTCGTTGAATGATAACGATACCTCTTCTTTCTTCCAACGATACGCGGTTTTGAGTTTTCTTTCTCTCTGTGTCTGCGTAAAAAATGGTCACACAGAGAGAAGAGAGTGGTTTGCTCTCTGTTATCTGTCAATGGGATTAGCTTTCTATATATTCTCCGATTCTTGATTATTTTATTTTTTTTCTGGATATAGAAAGAAACTGCTAGTGAAAGGAAAGAATAAAAATTATTTTACTGCCGTGTGTATGACGCGCTCTTGAAACGAGTAGGATTGGAGTTTAATAGGAAGGCGTACCGCGTATGTATAATAATTGTATATGTATTTAAAGTTTTGAATTTGGTGCGACAAACGTATTTACGAGGTAAGTAGTAATTAGCAGTAATAATAATACTATAATAGTATAATACAGCTCACCGTATTTAATTTTCGAATATTCACGCGATACCAATCGTGTGTTGGTGTGAGTGGTTCGGCACTCTCATCCCTTAAGTAAGGTCGTGGGTTCAACCCCCCTTGTGAACGGAGCTGCACATATTGGGAGCACATCACCCCTTAGTGGGCCGACCCGGTGCGAGTCCGGATTAGTCAGGGTGTGGTTTGGGCTGATTGCACCGTATGGTGGATCCGCCCCACCCGGAAACCGGATGGTGTAAACCAAAAAAAAAATATTCACGCGACCGTAAATTTGTTGAATTTATATTTATTTTGATACGAGTGTTAAAAATTTAATTAAGCTTTAATATATCGTAGATATTAATAATTGTTTTTTTTTTTTAATTTGATTTACATTTATTAAATTAAGGTAGATAAATGCTAAAATTTATTATGATTTGGTTTTATTTAAAATGTGATTTGAATTTAATTTTAAAATAAAATGCGGTTTGAATGAGTTCATGCATTTGTCATGGGTGCCAAAAACTCTAGAACTGAGTTTTAATGGATGCCCAAATTGATGTTGAACTTTAATAAGGACGTTTATGCTTGTGCAAACCAAGTAAGAGAGCATAATGTTTGTGCAACTTTCATTTCAAAAAAATGAATCATAATAAATGAATGGTTGAATTTAGAGTCTAAATTGCAATGATGTTTGGTCAATATTAATGTTTTGTTCATAAAAGAAAATTAATATATAGAATATAAAATAATTAAATGAGTTTATTTTATAAATATAATGTGTCAATGGAGAAATCTTTACCAGTACGGACGTAACTCAGTTAGTAGATAGACGAGTTTATGACATAAAAAAATGATTCTTAGGTCAACGACTTGAATCCAAATCAATAAATATTGTGAAAAAAAAAATCTATTATTATGAGATGATTGCTTTAAAATTACATTTGACTTTTATTCTTTAAATGATAAGTTTTTTTTTTTTTTTAATTGATTTAAGTTTTATTTTTCATGTATTTTATAAACATACCTAAAAAATAAAAAATAAAAATAAATAAAAAAAACGTTACTCTTGACGGATTGGGCGTTAGATTTATAAAAAATAGAAAGTCGAGAGGACATACTATAGTTGGTCGATACAAGTTATGAGAGCTTGCACTAAATTTGAATACATTATGTTAAAAAATAAAATAAAAGAAAAGAAAAAGCACAAAAAATAATCTGTAATCAATAGTGCAATGCCAGGTCAGACAGAGATACGAAGATGGTAAGATAATGTGTTATGGGGACAAGTAATATTCTTTACTCCCAATTGTGCGGTGACAACTGTGCCTCCAATGCATCCAGCTGGTTGATGCTTTTTTTTTTCTTTTTTTTTTTGTGATTGATCATTGATCACCGATGTTGACGGCTGAGATCAATCTGTCATGGCCCCACTACTCTCTTTTTCATTGGCAGATTAGGCTCCCCAAGACCCCAACCCACATGATCACGTGCTTCTCTGGGAATTCTCTTTCCTCTTTTAGTTACCTAAATAATTTATGTTGCTAGAATGCTAGTTGCTACACAGTATATTTATTTTCCTATAAATATTAGCCCAAACAAAATCCTGTTTATGACTTGCACCCTAAATCCATAACTCCAATTATTGACTTTCTAATAGCTAAATAATGAAACATAATTGTGGTTTAAATTTGTAGATGATAGTTTTTATTATTATTATTATTATTATTTTTTTTTTTTTTTTACCTATAATTTTGTTAGGTTAATAAACTCAAACCCTTTTCTTCTATGGTTTATTACAAAAAAAATTACTAGCTAAACTAACAATTTTTTTCTTTTTAAGATGCAAAAATCCCCTTAACCCGTTTATCAGACCCAAGTTTGTAAATGAAGTTCTAGTCGAAACCTAGGTTTTTTTTGGGAAATAGAAACTATGATATTTGGTAATGTAAGTATCTATGAGGGGATTCAAACTCTAGATTTTATCGGCTTACTAGTTTTATTTAATTCAAATGATAAATTAAAAGAATAACTTTAAAATTCAATCAAAATTGAGAAGAGTTGTGAGATTTTAGAACCAATAAAAAACCTTAGACAAAAAATCGTTTGTTAATCCAATAAAAATCTATGGAGGCTTTTTAGAATATACTCCTTAAATTATTTAAACAGCTATTGTGACTACAATGAATGCTACATTGTTGTAGAACCTAAGAAATGTCTACATGGATGTTAGCGTTGGAGGAGCCACCTTCTTTTAGTTATTATTCACATTCTTGTCTCATTTTTAGTCTATATATATATATATATATATAGTATTACAAGAATTTTTATAATAGAATTATCGGGATTTGTCGAGATTAAACAATACATATGCGGTCCGAATATCTACTCCCAAAACGGGAGATAACTATTCCCACAACCCGGAAAGAAAACTCCCTATATATACTTGTAAAATACGTATGGTGGGATTTGAACCCCTTATCACTTAAGGCAGGAAAAAAAAATTAATTGAAAACAAAGTCTTTAGGTTTATTCCAACAAGCAAGCTAGTAGATATTAGAAGTTTCAACTTGGAAACCGAATACATTAATAATTAAAACATTTATTATTATCATAATAAACATAAAATTTGACACAAGGTTATTTAAGGGTCTATCGAATCCTATCGAAATCAACCGTTATAAGTTCGATTCATAATATAACCGTTTCGATTAGTGAGATGTGCCACCAAACTTTACGATTTAATAAAAATATATGAGACTCAAACCTTTGTCACTAACCATGTGGAAGTGCCTAGTATAGTATCACCCAAGTTAAAGACTAGCATGGGTTTGATTGAAAAAAGTTTATCAATCTTAAAATATTATTTGACTTCTTAATTTTTTAATTTTTTTTATAAAAAAACCATTAAAGTGAGTTACTATTAAGTTGAGTGCGCGTGAAGAATTGGACTTGTTCTCCTTTTGGTGCTGCGTTTGGTCAGGGAATGCCGCAGTGAACTTTCCGCCTCAAAACAATGATTTTGTAGTAGGGAAATTATCATTCTGCCCCTGTAGTTTTCCATATTCTCCAATTTCCCACCTCTAGTTTCAAAATTCTCCATTTTCCTCCCTCCCATGCACAAATACAAACAATCTCAACATTTAAAAATAAGCATTAAAGGGGGGAAAATAGAGAATTTTAAAACTAGAGGAGGAAAAATAGAGAATATGGAAAACTACAGGGACAGAATGATAATTTCCCTTTGTAGTATTATGTTGATTTTTAAAAAAATTTAATTTTTCAATTATTGAACTTTCAATATTTGCTTTTGCTTTCGTTTTCCCTTTTTTTTTTTTTTTCGTTTGTTTTGGTCTAAACCTGACGTATGTGTAAATGTGTAATGTTGGTTATTTTATACGTGTCAAGACGAAGTATTTATGTTGCAAACTTTCACACCAAACCCAAAATTTTTTCCCAGTCAATTCTTTTAGAATAATAACGACCTAACTCAAACATACCAGGTCCAAAATCGTTAGTTGGGTTGAAATGAAACCATTGGATTTTATTTTTTTTAAATAAAATAAATTTAAGGGAAAATTTCATTTGAATCCTTGACTCTTTCGTGGTTTATTTTTTATTTGTTACAGATCTTTTCATTTTTATTTTTTTTTTTGTTATTTGTTAGTGTGGTCTCTAAATTTATGGAAGTAGATATCCGAACCACACATATAATATATTAACTAAAACATACCAGGTCCAAATTCATTAGTTGGGTTGAAATGAAACCATCGGAATTTTTTTTGATATAAAATAAATTTAGGAAAAATTTCATTTGAATCCTTGACTTTTTCGTGGTTTATTTTTCATTTGCTACCAATCTTTTCATTTTTTTTTTATTTGTTAGTGTGGTCTCTAAATTTATGGGAGTAGATATCCGAACTGCACATATATTGTTTGATCTTGACAGGTCCCGACAGTCATATTATAATAGTTATTGTAATATTTCAATAATATGTATATATATATATATCGGTCTTTCTATTGTCAGTCCGTCCTTACAACAAATATATCAGGACGAAAAATGTGGATCATAGATTATGGAGAAGTTTTAACAAGTGCATACTCTTTGAATCAAAGTATGTAAATCTAGTGGTCGATATTCTTCGTCATGATATATTTATTGTCATGACGAACTGACAATAGAAAATCTGTATATATATATATAACTACGGAAGCCTTTTTTAAATTCAGTATTAAATTTTAGAGCCTATAAATTTATCTCCTTTAATATTGAACCCCGACTGTTAAATGTAAAATCCCCACGTTCTTTTATATTGTTTGAGAAAATACTTTTATTCTTTCAAAATAATAATAATAAGACTTTTATAACATAGAACAGTAATTTTTTGAAAACAATGATGCCAAATGGACCTTAGAATATTGAAAAAGAAAAAAAAAAAAGACCACTAGAAAAGTTGTAAGTTCTACATACGAAATAATTAAGATAGATACTTGTTCCAATTTAGAATTTTAGCAATTGCTCCACTCTTATATGATTCAAACATTCAAATGATCAAGCAAAGTCATATCTTTGACTTTTGTAAGAACATATGTTTAGAGAACCGAATATATCAACAAAGTCTATCCACATATAGCAGTGTATTTTAAATTCAGGAATGCATTTTAAAAGTACGTGTTAGTAGTTTTCTCGCTAATACTATGGGAGTGTATATTTTGATAATACATATATTATTTGATCATAGTAGGTTACGATAAACATATGTATATTCGGTATCGGGATATTTTGATACTTCCCTTTTTATATAAAATAAAGGGGCTAAACCTATTGCCTTTTTAAGTATCAACAAAGCGTGATTCATGTATTTAACTATTTAAAATAGTAAATAATAATAATAATATATTTTTTTAATTTTTATGGTGATTTATAAAGAAAGGTACATGAATTGATTTCTTCACGGCTAAATATATTTGCAATAATAAAAACCCGTGAATAAAAATACATCACAGAAGTTAATCTGTCCGTGACCTTTCAACTATGAAGAGGACAAGATTCATGAACCATATTTTATATCACATTATTATTTTTTAGAACAGTTGGAGATAAATGTTTAAATATAAGTCAAGTGAACTTAACACAGTATTTCTAAATTTTTATTAGGTGTAAAGAGATTCTGTGAATGGTGAACCAACCAACTTGCCATTATAAAAAATTTATAAAAAATTTAAAAAATTGAAAAAAAAAAACTTATCTCTCCAAAACTAGGAAGCACGGATACTTCATTTGGTGGAGGTAACTCGTATCGAACTCGTATCCAGTTCCGATACTTCCCGGATACTTCAGGATACGTATCCGATACACCAAATGGCGTATCCGTTGACTTTTTCATAAGTTTGACTGGAGGATACTTAGCGGATACTTAAAGGATACTCTGAGGATACTTGGGGGATACTTTGAGGATACGTTTGGGGCAATATTATAATTATTTTAGTATAAAACAGGGTCAAATTATAATTTCAAATATTAGGGGTCAAAATGAAACTGTAAAATTTTTTTGGCTCTGATTCCATTGACATGGAGAATAACGAGATACTTGAGATTACAAACCTGATACTTGAGATTACAAACCTTTCACTTGATGAACCAAAGTTAAATGCCAAATTATTTAGATCATTTAACAATGGGAATGATGATAATGAAGTTAATTAGGAATTTAAAACATATTTTATGAGTTTTTTTATTTATTTATGTATTATCTGGATTTTGTAATATGTTATGGCTTATGTGATGTATGTTTTATTTTGATTTTGTAATATGTTCGACTTATATGACATATTTTATTTGGATCCTGTAATATGTTACATTGTTATGACTTATGTAGTTATGTGACATGTTTTATTTGGATTCTAAATATGTTTTGATTTTGAATGAATTATCAAATATATATATATATAAATATATATTATTTTAATTGACGTATCCTTGCCGTATCCGTATCCTAGTTTTTGAAGATTTACCGTATCCCCGTATCGTGCCGTATCCGTATCCCGTATCCGTATCCGTATCCGTGCTACATAGCTCCAAAACGTTGCCTTTAATATTTCATTTATAGGGTGTCAGTGGCCAGTTTGAAAGTTCCAAGTACTAGACAGTGCCTCATTATTGTTATGAATTTTCAAATTTCAATTTCTGATAAATATTTAGATTCCCAGGCTCTCTCCACCACCTGATGAATACAGTAAGAGCACATTCAATATTTTTTTTCTTTTCCAGTTTTTATCGAAAATGAAAAAGAAAAAATAAATAATATAATGCAGCCTGTCACTCTACAGTTCACTGCAGAACTAATTTGAATGTCTGCTACTGCCAACTTCTTTATTATCGGTCCGTAAATGAATGAGTTTAGAGTTTAAGTAAATGACTCACATGCCAACGATTCGAATCATACTAATGACGAAAACTTTTAAAAAAATACCTGATCCCGGATTAATAGATATAATAATAATTTTTTTTTTTTTTGTTATTATCAATTTTGTAACTTTTCAAGGATTTGAATTGTAGTAATCGCACCTCTTTATAAGAGATTGTGAATTTGAGTCATGTCCTCTCTTTCAATTCCAAAAATATTATCATAATTTTAAAAAAATATTAAAAAAAAATATAGTATACATATTACAGTCGATCCTTCTGATGCAAGAATTCAGTTATAGTATGGTTTATTTCGTCGAAACAGTCACTATCCAACATGATTTGATGGTAAAGTTTAGTATGATAATATCTCCGGTCTAATTCGAGTCGTATCACCGTTCACCACAAAAAATAGCCTAGTAACTTGTAAGTACAGAGAGATACTTTTCTTGTGTTGGGAATTGCATTCCGATTCCAGAAAACATACTTAAAAGAACTTAAATTCGTCAAATCCCTAACCAATGATACCGACAACTTTAAAAAAAAAAAAATAAATTAAGAATTAAAAAAACAAGAAAAATTTAGTGAAAAGAAGTCAAGAAGATATAACATTTAACTATTTAACTGCACGAATGGGTCAGGGGAGATACATTTATGATTTAATAACTGCAGGAATAGGTCAGGGTCAGGGGCAGGTAAATTTGGAGCTATTGGTTTACTGAGCACTTACAAGCTTAAAATAAGATTAATGATTTAATTTAATGGTGTCAGCAAACGAATAATTAAAAAATTTATTGGTTGTTGGGGAAAGTAGGTGTAGGTGCAGCAGTAGTATGGATGTATGATGTGGTGGGTCTCATTGGATACTTTTATCTCTGATAGGAGTATAGGACACTGACTCTTTTTTTTTTTTTTTTTTTTTTTTTTTTTTTTTTGTGTGATGGCGATGAAATTCACCATAATTGGACGGTGCTGTTTGTCCGCATCTGACTTTTTAAAATGCTGCCACGTGGAAAATGACGAAGACGGGAAGGTAGGCCCACCGTTTGGTTTGGCGAGGAGCACGTGGCTTTTGTGTAGATGGTCCCACAATACTGAACTTGAAAGAAACATCTGACGGCTAGGATTAACCTATATGATACATCCAACTATCCAACTATATACATTGTGATTTCCCGTGAGACGAGCGAGTCTCGTGCCTCTTCACGCCTTACGTATGAATATAAGTATTCGTACCTGACAGAGCTGATTGGATAATTTACTATAAATTGTATTTTTGATTTTACTAAAAGTAGTACGTTTAATATACGGTGGTAATAATCACATAAAATGTAGCTTGGTGTTGAAAGGAAATCTATGGTTTTATGGTAATATGTCAAATGTTCGAGTCATTACCACTATGAAAAAATCGTTTTATTCAAAACCCCAATTACGAAATCCATTCTTCCCCATTTCACACCTAATAACGTACCATGACGTTTTATTATGAAATTGTTAAAGATAAGAAATGTTCTTTTATTATGATACTTCCGGGAATAGATCTAATGGAGACAAAACGGGACATGTAGTTTAGACGTTCATTTAATCTGATGATCATTTAAAAATATATATATATATAATTGAAACATTTTCAAATTAAATGAACGATATCTACCAACTATCCATATCGAGTAATGATTCAAATTTTATTTTTAATTCTACAAACTTTTGAATTAAATTAACTATATATTATTACATTCGGTAACTTTATAAATCTTTTATAAAAGATTAATAGTATAATTTACAAATAATATTGATTTTCTTTTCTAACTATTAGAAATTGACAAATTGTATAGTAGCATAAACCTGCAACGAAAACAAATTCATGAGTTATAATCATTACATGCTTCAGAGTCAACGAAATTTCAACAATTTTTTTAATAAATACAACAATTTTCTACATTAGATTCCAAAATAACATAATGAAAACAATTTTGGAATTAAATGATTCTTGGAGTATAGTGAGAAAGAAGAATTTCAACAATTTTTTTTTTTAAAAAAAAAAAAATACAACATTTTTCCACATTAGATTCCAAATTCCAAAATAACATAATGAAAACAATTTTGGAATTAAATGATTCTTAGAGTATAGTGAGCAAGAAGAAATTCTATATTAAATCTCCCCATTTATACGTCTCACGAAAAGTATTATATCCTGTTGGATCTCCTCTTTTCAAATTTAAGAATATATAAATTCCCCTATCTTTATAAATAAAACAAAATAAAATAATAATAATAATAATGTTCATGAAATGTGTTACACAATCTACAAATTTAATTAAAAAATTAACTCAAATAATATGGTAATAAATTTCATATGAATTGATTTTTAGACAATTTTGTTTGAGTTGTGTAACAAGATTTCACAGTAAATTTCAGCTGAACAAGGACTAAAATACAAACGAAAATAATAAAACCAAAAAAGATTGTGTTCCTCTATCGCTGTCACTGGGCGGTGAAAAAAAGGTCCCGGAGGGACACCAATATCCTTATTTTATGGACATTTTGATGGATTCTACTACAATCCATTAAAAAAAAAAACAAATTGCCAGCAATGTATTCAGGGTCCCATAAACAAAAAAAAACAACAACAGCAACAATCCCACCAAGATGTCCACTGGTTTTAGAGGACCCAAAGAAAGAAAAGATGGTTCATGTGTTCCAAACTCAGAAGATTGACAAGAGAGCCAATCTATTCAATCAATCATAGGATCTCAAAATTGTAGGGTCTTTCAAACTAAAAGGGTCTCTTGCTACAGTGACCGGAGACTTCAAAATAAAGCTTTACTATTAGGGTTTAAATCTTTATATTGAAAATATAGTCTCACATTTATCCATTAAATCGTAAAGTGTGTGGAGACCTCTCCCTTTTTATTGGAGTTTAACCCTAAGCTTTTCATGATTGGGTTCTTCTATAGTGGAGAAGATAATCTACTGCCAGATATGTATAAATCATTTCTAGATTTGGTTCCCATAGCTAATTCGAAATGTCTTCCCAAGCACTAGTTGGATCATAAACATTTAAACTAATTAACATATGTGATATGTCCCCCAATTTGAGCATAATTCCAAAGAGAATGGAGAATATTTAGTGATCCTAAACAAGCTGCATAATTAGTTTTACACATTGTATATATGCAACCACGTACACTTCAGAGCTCCATTTTTGACTTTCAATTTCTGGTGGTTTGCAAAAGATGTTCCAATCAGAGTAGTTTCAAGGGAACTGACACCAAGTTCTTCCACTTCATATTTTAGCCTGAATGGTCCCTTTTATATCTCCAACTCTACGCATTCTATTAATTCAAGTAACGACATTATGTGCACTTAGTAATCAAACCATTCTCTAACATTTAAAGCGAAAAAAGAAAGAAGAATAATCGCAGAGTAACAATGTAAAATGAGTCCAGTTATGACTTATGAGTGACAAAGCTACAGACCCAGAAACAGCACACAAAAAATCCATTTGGCCCATGCAGGTTTCGAACCTGCGACCTTCGCGTTATTAGCACGACGCTCTAACCAACTGAGCTAATAGGCCGTCTTTGATATTTAGATTTACAAGTTTTATATATAATATATACACATGCACATCACTCAGAAAGTGAGAATTATTAAATCATGAAATACCGGTCCACTACTTTTAAATCGAATAGAATTCATCCTTTGTGTACATGCAACAAACTCTCATCACATATTTGTTAAAACAATTCTTTCTTCGTCCATTCAATAATTACATTTGAAAATTATATATATTTTTATTATTATATTAGTATTCATTTGTTACGTTAGAAAATTATATCTATTTTTTTATTATTACGATATTAGTTTTGATTTTTGTACGTCCATTCCTTTCCTTGATTTCATTTGAAAATTATATATATTTATTATTATTACATTAGTTCTGATTATATATATATATTATTAGTTATTAATAATAAATTTATAGGTTTAGGAAAAAAAAAAATTGATTTTTTTTTTTTTTTGAAATATTACGGTAAATCGAGAATTGGGAAGGAGGAAACCTGAAACCACAACCAAATAAATTTGAATTTATAATTATATAGTTTACCCTTTTAAGTTATTAAAAAAAAGGATAATTCTAGTAACAATAATTTTCATTGAAATAATAGCTTGTCAAGAATTTCTTATGGTTGGAAATGCCACCCTTTTCACAATTTCAGCTGAGCACGGAGTAAAACAGATAAAGAATTCAAAAAGAATCGTGTTCCATTATCACAATCACTAGGCTGTAAAAAGGCGTTTGGAGGGACAGTTGGACTAATTTTTGGGACATTACAGCGCAAGTCTCTCAAAAAGACAAACAATGCCAGCAATGCGTTGAGATATATAAATTGGATCCCATAAAACAAAAACAAAAAAACATAAACCAGGACAAGACACAAATTTAAATCCTCAACAGTGTGTTCCTGAAGTTTTATGGTGCCCACTTCCACTTTTAGGTCTCAGAAACAACCCAAAGTAAGAAACTGAGCATAAGCACTCATTGCACATCAAGATAAAAACATTGGCGTATTCAAAATGAACGTCGGATTGTAGGCTCCCCAAAAGGACTACACGGCCAAATGGTAAACATTTGTGCCCCGCAACTTGAGATGAATCAGAGCATTCTATACAGCTAAAGGGTGAAATCAGAATCATAGCCAGAAAGAGATTGACAATTTTCTCTTCAAGCTTTTATTGTGTACTTTTCAAGATTGGGGTGTTCATAAAAACTCTCCTTGTACGTTATAAATTCATGGAAGCACGCCTCTAAATTCTTTCCTATCAGCTCCGTATGACTGCAGTTGAAAATAATAACACCAGTATCAGTAAAACTGTAGAACATCTATGGAGAAAAATCTCAACTCCATGTCATCATCAGATGTCATAAAGAAGTGATAAAAGTCATACGGAATAAACAGATTCTAAATTTTGTAAACTGATATCATCTACCTATTGATAAATAAGCAATGTTCAAATGTAAAGTTATGATTCCGGTTTCCGTTCACAGGAGTCAAGACAGGCCAACAGAATTACAAGAGAACACGCATATACAGAATACAAATTTCGCAGGAAAAAAGTTTCAAAGCCTTGTGATCAGCAAACAGACAAAGTACGCTATTAAAAGAAAGAAAATAAAAACTAAAACTTATGGTATAAAAGTTAATAAGTTAGCCTTAATGGTTAGAAAATGTAGATCCACCTGTCAGTCATAAAGTAACCTCTATATCTCAACAGTATCTGAATGCAAGTAACTACCCCATCCCCAAGGGCGAAGTTATGTCTTGAAATTTTATTACCAGAAGTTATATCACCATGACACGGGTTTATCTGTAACCCAAGTAGATAATTGTGTTACCAACATGACCTTTGTCCTTTCTCTTGGCGACTCTCCTCATCCGCGCGACCCCCACCCCCCCTTTTTTTTTATTATGACAGCAAAAACGGCAAAGTGCAGTTGTATTCAGATTATGTACATCTGCCTATCCCTATAAGAGATGGAAGTGACTCTCTAAGATTTAAATACTGATGCGTTGAAGTTCTTGTTTCTGAAGGGCAAATGCTTCAAAATTCACATAACCAGCTTCAGAACTAGAGGACACACAACAGAGCCTTTGTCATTAGAAGAAACTAGATTAGTTTATGCTATTTGTTTCTCTTTTAAGTCCAGTTAGCTTCATGGTGGAAGAGTATTTTTCTATTTCCAGCGCCCAACATAGAGAGATAAAACACCTTTTATCTGATAGGTGTATCTGGAAAAATAAAACAAAAACAATAACAAAAAAGCAGAAATTGACAGAAACTTTTTTCCAGTCTTCAGTGATAGCAGATATCATGGAAAAACAAAATGAAAATTAACTGGTAGAAGGACAAAATTATTACCTCAACTCCATATCCTTTCACATACACATTTGTGAAGAGTTCGGAGGGATCAGGCATAGGACTTTCCTGGTAATACAAAAAGAATAAGAATAAAGAAAATTAGGATTGTGAATAAGGCAATTAACAATGATCAGAACAGTATCCATTAAAAAAGCAGGAGCAAATTTGATGATCAAATTATTTAGGATTTATTTAGAACCTTAGCTAGTCAATTTATACAAAATCTAAATCTAATTTTACATACTTGTGACATTAATGTGTAGCTGGATTAGTTATCCTTAAGTTTTCTTAAAGTTAAGGAGTCGAGAAATCTGTAACTTTCAAAATAGCTATAACGAGTTGAAGCTTGCAGCAGAGCCACAACCCCCTATTCTTGGTTTAGTTGTCTTATTAGTCTCTTACATAGTTATATTTGCTTTTTCCCAGTCAAATAGGTAGCTTTTGTTTCCTGAATAATTCCTAAAAGGTATAGGAGAATCAATAGCCTAGATACAGTAAAAGCAATCAGATGATTAAATGGGTGAAAGTGAACGACAAAGAATCTTCATAAGCTTCGACGTTGTATTTTGGGATCATTGCCTTCTTTAATAGGTGTGATTGCTTAGGAACCGCAGGTCTAACTGCTTAGGTTCTATGATTGTTTCTCGTCTTCCCTATTGTTCTAACTTTGATATTACCAATCCGCACAAATGCTTCTTACCTTGGCTTGAGCAATGGCATCGTCCACTCGTTTTCTCATTTCCTTCTCAATATCCTAAAAAACAAAATAACAAATATACACAAACTCAGTTTCCCATGTATTCCATCACCAGGATTTTATCCTGGTAGAAAATGATAAGAATTCCTTCCAATAACAGTATTGATCATAAACGACAAGATTTGATCAGAATGATAAAGCAAGAAGAGAGAGTGAGAGAATGAGCATAAAAAACAAATATGAAATCTCAGAATGTGTCCTGAACATGTAGAAATTTTATGTCAATTCAAGTTGAAATAAATACCTTCAGCTCTTTCTCAGTAGCTAGGTCATGGGATAATATCAACTTTCTTATTCTTTCAATAGGATCACGCTCCTGAACATCATTCCACCAAAAGAAAGTAAATTATGAAAATGGAAAAATGGAAAAAGATTTGCCTTATCAAAAAGATATGTCAAGATGTATAACCTGTCTCACACCAGAGATCTCATCACGTGTTCGGTAGGTGCTCCCAGGATCAGACATGGAGTGACCATGATACCTGTATGTGTCCATTTCAAGAATCTGAACACAGGTGTAAAGATTAGAATAAATCAATATATCTCTTTCATACAGAATGGTAAACAGAACAAAACTTTATACATAAATCAAAGGAACAATTTCAATATACAAGCAATGCATATGTTGTGGCACATGTTTACATCAATGCATGGCCAGAAGCTATTGTTGATGCTTGAGAAAAAATGGAGTGGAAAACAAGAAAAAAAATCACATAACTCGATATATAATGTAGAATATAGCCTTTAAAACTTCATATAAAAACATATATTAAGATGTAGCATCTTTCTCGGTTCATACTTAATTGGAGATTCATGTCATTAAGAAATGGCCCAAAGAAAATAATAATAATAATAATGTAACATAAAGCTACACCAACCCTGAGAGAGAACAAAAGCTCAAGCTTATCACATTACAAAGTGCAATCAATCAATCAGCTATTTCTCAATTCCTGAAAACCAAAAAAATTCTCAACTTTCCTTGAGGAAGCAATAATCGTGTGTGTGTGTTTCTTTCACCAATACACATTAAACCAAGCAACAGCAATTCTCAGTAGAATTTTAGCTAGTTCAGCTGGCAAATATGCCCAGCTCTGCTCATCATTGACACTCAGTATAGTACATCCCAATCTGAAGAAACGAGTTTCTTGCCAAGTTGAGGTTTACACAAATCAAGCAAACATTCAGCGTGTGAAAACCTCAAGAAATTTTTTAATTACTTTTCATCATCTACCAGACTACCACAATTATACTACATTTTATGAGCAATTTCCTTGCATATCACACAAATACATAAGTATCCATAACATATCATTCGCACTGGCCATTGCAACACATGTTACAGATTAAACCCCAACTCTTGCTTGGTCTAAAGCCTAACAAATTTGCTGCATCTGAGCTCACATGAATTTCAGAATGAATGTTTTCAAGTCAAATTTATTCTAGTAAAACAAGATATATTACTGAAATTAAACTATAAGGATTATCTCAAAATTACCAAATTGAAAATATGATTCGAGTATCCAAACCTAAGCAATTAAATGTAGGAACCAAACTATTAACTTGAATATAACCATTTCCTAGTTTCTTTCCCAGGATCATGAAAATAATTCTTTCGAAAAAATTGCAATATGTTATAATATAAATTTATGTTCCTTAAGTAGTTACAGTAGAATTACATTGCTTTTGCATATTTAACTACATCAGTCATAACAGTAAATAAATGAATACAGAACACTGCAACACATATTATGGTCCCCAAACAGATAAAATCAATGAGGATAAGTGGAGTAGAAGTTCATTCGACCAGTAAAGAGGTAGATAAGTTGATTTTGTTTGCTAAGAATCAAATCACATCAACAGTAGTTTACATAATAAATATAGAGACATAATAGCACAATAGTTCAATAAATAAACTTACAATAGGTCCATTCTTCAAGGCATGCTCCTTAGCAAACTTGCATGCCTGTTTCACAGCAAGCGCATCCATACCATCCACCTGTTACAGAATATGACATGTCACAAACTATATTTATTGTTCAGAATGTCAAAACACTGTAGCGCTATATTGAGAAATTTAATGATCATGGACAGTCTAGTCTCAAATTACCTCTTGCATGCAAAGAATAGGATAATTTCATTCTATTATAAGTAATCAAACTTAAAGCATCAAAAGAATATGGGTAAGATTACCAATTAACCCCCATCTCTCTAAACAGAAACACTTGGTAAAAGGTTCATTTTAAATCTATTTTAAATTTCTCTATGCACTTGAGTATTTCATAGCTATACTGAGTCATGGACTTACATTCGGTTCATACAATTTTACTTAGAATTTTTATGCTTCGAATTTTACTCCTCATTCATATTACTCAAGGCATTCCCAAATCAACAAGGGTGAGTATTTACAATGTGTTAATGCAGTTAACCCCCAAAAGAAGAAAAACAATTGAATATTTTGTTCAAATCATTATGAACTTAACATTGTTTTCTCATCAACATACCCCAATCCATAGCTGATACCCTTCCCTACAAACATGAGAACTTTTAAGGATGTATACTTGCAACATTCCAGAGCAAATACAAAATCAACCATAATCAGTTTAGCAATTGATCGTTACATTAAAGTACCTCTTAAGTTAAGAAAATAACCACTATAAACTTTAACAAACAACACCAAATATATATATATATATATTAAGGTTACATACCAAAATCCAAGGGATGTTATGTGTTCTCTCTCTTGGCCCACCACTTACATAACATCCCTTGGATTTTGGTATGTAACCTTACATAACATCTCTTGGATTTTGATCCAAAGGCCGACAAATTGGTTTGTACATAACGGCATAACCTTATGTCAGGGGTATACAACTAAGAAGCTCTCTCTGTGTATATATATATATATATATTACTTTCCCAATCATCCACACAAATCAATCAAATTCAAAATTCCTATATCAAATTCAAATTTACCTTCAATCCAGGAACATAATCTCCACGCTTGTAATAAGCTGGACTCTTCGCAGCTCTCCATTCTGCTGTCCCCATTCCATCTGCAATGAGACCAGGCCCAACAAATGAACAAAAACAACCAGAATACACAATTCAAATATTTCATTTCAGTTTTAAAATAAAAATAAAAATAGAATTCTTCTTTACAGTGGTTATTCTCGCAGACCAAAATCGCAGGCAGATCCCAAAGCGCGGAAATATTAAGTGCCTCGAACAATTGCCCCTGATTGGCGGCACCATCTCCGTACAAAGCAAACGTCACCGCTTCATCTTTGCAGTACTTCTGCGCGAAAGCCAAGCCGCAGCCCAACGGAACCTGAGCTCCAACAATCCCGTGTCCTCCATAGAAATTGGCATCCTTCTTGTAGAAATGCATCGAACCCCCTTTACCTCTGGAACAACCGTCTCGTCGGCCCATCAGCTCCGAGAAAATCTGCAAGAGATTCCCACCGCGACCTAGAAAAGTGCAGTGATCACGATAAGCGGTTATGATGGCGTCCTTCTTCGTAATAGCGGCTTCCATGCCGATGGCCACAGCCTCCTGACCGTCGTACAAGTGACAGAATCCACGGACAAGTTTAGCCTTGTAGAGTGAATCGGCTGCGATCTCCATCCGTCGCATGAGAGCCATATCGCGGAAGAAGGAGAGTAGCTCCTTCGGAGAAGTGTCGACGGCGCGTGAAGGCGCCTCGCACTGGTGGGAGGTGAAGGGAACGGAGGTCTCTATGGTGAGAGGAGTGGAGTCCGTGGAGATCGGACGGCGGAGGAGATAGGAAGTGGTGAGGGGTTTGAGGAGAGTGGACGAACGAGATGAAGAGGAGAGGTGGGATAAAGCCATCTCAATCGTTGATTTAGATCCGACTCCGGTTGGTCTGGAAGACTGGAACTGGAAGAGAGAATAGTAGTAGGGGTTTGGTGAGGGAGATGGAGAAACGATATGTTAAAAATACAGCGAATAGTAATATGCTTTGGCTACTAAACTTTGACTTTGGTTGTGTTTGACTTTCCTTTATTATTTTTTTAATCGAAATGAGTTTCTGCTTGTATGGAAATCTGACCGTTCGTGTCAATTAGCAACCAATATTTTGGTGGCAGACTGGTAGTGAATATATACGTGCTGCACGTGGTTATGCAATTGCGTAGGTGCTACTAAATGTATATTTCTGTTAGGTATTTCTGTGCTTACTTTCCATAGCATTTGTGGTGTAGTGGTAAGTTACTCAAATCCCAACCAAGTAAATATTCATATTCCACGGATATATCTTGATATTTTTTATATTTTGTGTGTGATTAATATAAAGTAATTTTGAATATTTAAATATTTTACAGATATCTTGTAAAAAAAATAAAAATGATATTTTACTGATATCAACATATTTTTATAAAAATTCAGATATTTTACTTTCACGCTCTCATTATTAGGTGAGTCACATATACTCCCTTTAATTCTAAATTTTGCTCAAAAAAAAAAAGTTAGATCAACAAGGGATTGAAATACTCTACAGTAACCGTATAGTTATACAGGTAGGTGTGGTATATAATTTCTTCACTAATTTTTAATTTTTTAATCGTTGATTTTTTTTATATATTTTTTTTATTTTTATTTTTTGAACTCTAATAACCAACTAACAACGATCTGTGTGGGTGTTTTTCTCCCGTTGTGGGACTCTGTTCTGAGCTTGTGCTCGCTTAGCTTTATTTGTGGAGTCTCAGTTATGGTTTGTAACCTTGCCCTGGATCTGGTTTTCCAGATTTTCAGGTGTCTTTCCATCAAAAAAAAAAAAAAAACATGTAGCATGTAACATGCAATACTTAAAAAATAAATAAATAAAATTTTAAAAAATCAGCGGGTACTGGGGTATTATCACTAAAGTCCCTACTTTTTCATGAATTATCACATATTTAAACGTCTTTGCCATATTAGTCACTTTAGTCCCTTGTTTTTTCAAAATACATCACTTTAGTCCGTTTGACCAAAAAACTAATGATCAACTATAATAGAATGTGTAAAAATACAGTTTTACCCTCTATTGTAATTTTTTAATTTTTTTTCTTTTAGTCCATCTAGTTTCAATAATAGCTAGTCAATCCCTGAAAAAATTAAAACGCTTCCATCAAAGATCGAACCTTCAACCTTAAGGTTAAAAGTCACAAACTTTAACCAACTGACCTACTCTAGCTCATTGTTAAAGGTTTGTTGATTTAAATGTATATATATAGTTATATAATTTGTTTAAACAAATTTATATATGTTTATATAATTTAAAATCAAAGCCCGTAATTTTTTTTTCTTTCTTTTTTTGGATTTTTTTTCTCTTTAAAAAAATATATTATTTCAATTTGATAAAAAAAATAAATAAATAACCCAGAAAATCAAAGCCCATAAATTGAAAGGGGAAAACATCATATATAATAATAATATATAAAAACATAATTTAAAATAAACTCATATATAATAATAATAATAATAAACTCATATTTATATAATTTAAAATAAAATAATATATAATAATGATATATAAAAACATATTTATAAGAATGAAAAAAGAAAATAACAAAACAAAAAGGAAAAGAAGGAAAAAAAAAAGGAGAGGAAATTTTCAATTTATGGGATTTTTTTTTATTTTTTTTTATTTTTTTATCAAATTGAAATAATATATTTTTTGAAAACAAAAAAATCCAAAAAAAGAAAGAAAAAAAAAAGTTACAGGCTTTGATTTTCTGGGTTTTCTGGGTTTCCTTTTGGTTTGTTATTTTCTTTTTCATTTTCATAAATATATTTTTATATATTATTATTAAATATGAGTTTATTTTAAATTATATAAACAGATTTAAATTAGTTTAAACAAATTATATAACTATATATACATTTAAATCAACAAACCTTCAATAATAAGCTAGAGTAGCTCAGTTGGTTGAAGCTTGTGACTTTTAACCTTAAGGTCGAAGGTTCTATCCTTGATGGAGGCATTTTAATTTTTTTTAGGGGTTGACCAGCTATTATTGAAACTAGAGGGACTAAAAGAAAAAATTTAAAAATAACAATAAAGGGTAAAATTGTATTTTTACATATTTTGTTATAGTTGACCGTTAGTTTTTTGGTCAAATGGACTAAAATGATGTATTTTGTAAAAACAAGGGACTAAAGTGACTAATATGACAAAGACGTTTAAATAGGTGACAATTCATAAAAAAGTAGGGACTTTAATGATAATACCCCGCGGGTACTAGATACAAGGAATTTTAGTTGAATAATGAGCAACTATCCTACCACATTTAAACAAAATCGAAAACCGACTATCAATCAATTGAATCTGAAGGCCATGGGTTTTTATTAGGGTTTCTTCATAGCCTTATTGCTATTCTTATATGTCTATTCGTCTTCTTCGGCTAAAAAAAAAAAGTCTTGAGCGAGCGAGAAAAGTCTGATGGGAGATGGAAAAACAATTTTGGGGTCTTGGTATTTATAGTTATCACACAATCCATTTTGTCATGAAATCATACAAATTTTGATCTCAATCCAATACCATCAAACAATTTGCAGCCTCAAAGTCTGGATCCAATACCACAAAATATTATGAACTTTTTAAAAAAATCTAAAAAGTCCTAAGAGTGCGTTTGGTACGCGGGACGGGATAACTTTTTGTTGTCTCACGTTTGGCGCGCTATTAGCATGAGACGGGACAAGGTGAGACAAAAACCACCAAATTTTGTCCCACCCAAGACCCTAGGACAAGGTTGTTTCATGACATGGGACAAGTATAAAAAGACTATTTTACCCTTTAAATTTTCAAAAAATGTATAAACATGTTTAATAATAATATATACAATATATAATATATATCATAATATTATATATATAATATATATCATAATAATATAGAATATAATATATAATATATTATATTATATCCTATGTATATAATAGAGGAAATAGGTTTTTTTAGTCAAAAATTAAGAGGAGGTATTGTTTTTGTCACACATTATCATTTTTATTGGTTTTGTCATTAAATGAGCTGTGAGGACATAATTGCCCTTATTTTTTTTTTCTTAATCTCTTCTCCCTCCTTTCTCTCACTCATTTCACGCCTCCCTCTTCTCTCTCCTTTCTCTTTCTATTCACGCCTCCTCCTCCTCCTCCTTCTTCTTCTTCTTCTTCTTCTTCTTCTCTCTCTTCCTCTTTCCTTCTTCTTTCAGGCCTTCTTCTTTTTATTCTTCTTCTTCTCTTTCTCTTTTTTTTTTTCCAGATTTTAAAAAATATTTCAGATTTAAAAAAAAAAAAAAAATTCAGTTGGGACGTCCAATCTTCCCTCCTTCTTCTTCTTTTCTTTCTCTTTCACGTTTTTTCCAGATTTTTTTTAAAAATTTTATTTTATTTTTTTTTATTTTGAAAAAAATTTCAGATTTTTAAGTTTGGGTTGTGGTTGATTTTAGGGATTTTTTTTTTTAAATTCAAGTTTTTTTTAACACAAAAATTTTCAGATTTGAAAATTTATCCAGATATTTAAAAAAAAATTCAATTTTTTATTTTTTTTTGAAAAATTTTCAAATTTAAAAAATGTTTGGATTTGAGTTGTGGTTGTGGTTGTGGTTACAAAAAATTCATATTTGTGGTTGTATTTAAGTTTGGGTTGTGGTTGGTTTTATGAATGGTGGGAGTTGTGTTTGGGTTTGGGTTTTGTTGAAAAAAAATTAAAATTTTTTCGGATTTGATCTTTTTCAAACTAATTTTCCATATTTCATTTTGTTTAAACACACTAGGCCACAGATTAAATACACCAGGGAAAAAACAATTAAACACACTAGAGTAAAACAAATTAAACATACCAGGCAAAACGAATTAAACACACCAGGCAAAACGAATTAAACACACCAGGTCACCAGTTAAACACACCAAACAAAACTAATTAAAAACACCAAGGAAAAAACAATTAAACACATCAGGGCAAAACGAATTAAACACACCAGACAAACGAATTAAACATGTCAGGGCAAATGAATTAAACACACCAGGGTAAAATGAATTAAACACACCAGGGTAAAACGAATTAAACACACCAGGCAAAATGAATTAAACATACCAGACCATCAATTAAACACACTAGGTCACCAATTAAACACACCAGACAAAATTCATTAAAAACACCAAGAAAAAAACAATTAAACACACCAGTGCAAAACGAATTAAACACACCAGACTATCAATTAAACACACCGGGTGTTTAATTCATTTTGCCTGGTGTGTTTAATTCGTTTTTGCCCTGGTGTGTTTAATTGTTTTTGTCTTGGTGTGTTTAATTATTTTTGTCCTGTGTGTTTAATTGGTGGTCTAGTGTGTTTAATTGATGGTCTGGTGTGTTTAATTCGTTTTGTCTGGTGTGTTTAATTCATTTTACCCTGGTGTGTTTAATTCATTTGCACTGGCTTGTTTAATTCGTTTGTCTGGTGTGTTTAATTCGTGGCCTGGTGTGTTTAAACAATTTGAAATCTGGAAAATTTGTTTGAAAAAGATCAAATCTGAAAAAATTCAAAATTCTTAATTTTTTTTTCAACAAAACCCAACCCCAAACACAACTCCCACCATTCATAAAAATAACCACAACCCAAACTTAAAATACAACCACAAATCTGATTTTTTTTTTTTAAGCACAACCACAACCACTACCACTACCCAAACTTAAATCCAAACCTTATTTAAATCTTGAAAATTTTCAACAAAAAAAAAAAAAAAAACTAAATTTTTTTTAAAAAAAATCTGGAAAAAACGTGAGGAGAGAAAGAGAGAAGAAGGAGAGAAAGAGGAAGAAGAAGGAGGCGTGAGAAAAGGAGAGAGAGAAAGAGGAAAAAAAATTATAAAAAAGGGCAATCTTATCCAAAAAGTGGAAATTTTGACAAAAACAGTAAAAATAATAATCTTGGACAAAAATAATAAAGCTACTAATTTTTTGACTAGTTATAAAGTTTACCTTATATATTAGTAATATATATTATTATATATATATTATCATAATAAGAGAGAAAACCAAAACTAACCACTTGAAACATTAAACTTTTGTTAGTAACCACTTTTGAAATTTTAATCGTTAATAACTACTTTTTAAAAAAAATTCAGTGTATGTTCATAAATTATCAGAGTGCCCCTAAAAATAGTTTTATTTTAAATCTCGAAGCAAACTTGAAATCATGGGTAAATTGAAATGTTTAAACTTGAAATATGGACTAAATTGAAATTAGGCTGAGGTTTTTTCCCCCAATTTTCTTCTTCGTCTTCTTCTTCCCCAAATTCAAATTAGGTTTAGGTTTTTGTTTTGCAGGCCAAATTGCCGGGGACCGCGAAGCACCGAGCCGCCGGTCTCCCATCGTCGTCGTGAAGCTGGTCGCTGGTCGCTGGTCGCCCAACCCCATCGCCGGTTGCTGGTCGCTGTCGTGAAGCCGTGAAGGTTGTGAAGGTCGCTGGTCCGGGAAGGTCGTGCGACCTTGGCGACGACGTCTGGCGGTGGACGACGATGGGCGACGACACCGAGAGGAGAAAAGAGAGAGAGGATCGGGAGAGAGAGAGAGAGAGAGCAGAGGAGAGAGAAGGAGAAAGGGAGAAAAAAAGGAGAGAGAGTGTTTTGGGGAGGTTTTTATATGAGGGTTTTTCAGTAATTTCTCAAAAAAAATGGTTATTAACAAGTAAAATTTCGTTTGTGGTTAAAAACAAATTTCTCATAGTATATGTGGTCAGTTTTGGTAATTTTCACTAATAATAATATAGATTATAATATATAATATATCATATATATATAAATATAATATATTATTATATATAATAACAATATATATAATATTATAAATTATTATATATAATAATATATAATATATTATTATATAAAATAATACATATAATATATATTATAATTATAATATATATAAGATGGACACTCTAGTCATTTGAACCAATTGTCTCGTCCTGTTCCGGTCATACCAAACATATAACAATACATTTAACAGTTCTGTCATAGATCTTTCAAATACAATACAGAACAACTTGTCATATCCTGTCCCATCCCGTTCCACCTTATCATGTCCCATCTCCATGCCAAACGCACCCTAATTAAATACAGTTTCAATCCAATACCACCAAACTTTTAATTCTTAAAATTGTCTATTAAAATCTCAATCAAATACACCCCTTATAATCTCGGAGATTCGAAGTTTCAGCTTACTCTTTATGAGTAATATCCCTTCCTTCAAAAAAAAAAAGAGTAATATCCTTTGGACTAGTTATTTATCACGACACGAAAGAGTGAGAAAACAAAATGAAAACGACGTCGATTTCTGTTATAATCCGCAAAAATATGGTAATACCAAAAACCATGACCCGAACTCCCAATAGTAGTAGGTTTATCCTGCAAAAATCTCTCCCGCCATGAGCACACTTTCTATCCTCACAACTCCATACACATTTTCGGTCTTTTCTAGAACTAAATCTTCTTCATTTCTTCATTTCCATGCTTTCTCTCATCCGCTAATCTTTTGTAGTCCCAAATCACTTCTCACAAAAAACTCCCTTCAATTCCAAGTCTCCTACAAGTCTCGTAAGTCTTTCTTCTCTGCAGAGCCCAAGCTCTCAGATGCGGATGATGAAGAAGAAGACGACGACGACGACGACGACGACGAAGAAGCCGCCGATGAATACGACGACGTTTCTGGTGAAGTTTCGGACGAAAATCAACAAAGCGAAGATGAATTTGAAATCTCTTCGGATCCAACGCAGGCGCCTACTCGGCTCGAGGAATTCAAGTGGCAGAGAGTCGAAAAGCTTTGTAATGAAGTTAAAGAGTTCGGTGATGAAATAATCGACGTTGATGAACTAGCTTCTATTTACGATTTTCGCATTGATAAATTTCAGGTTTATCTGCTTTGTAAAGTTGCTCACATTTCAAATTCATGTGCGCAATTGATTCGTTTTTTCTTAGTTATGTTTTGTTTCTTCGGTTTTTAGCGGTTGGCGATTGAAGCTTTTTTAAGAGGATCTTCGGTGATCGTTTCTGCGCCTACTAGCAGTGGAAAAACTTTGATTGCTGAAGCTGCAGCAGTTGCCACAGTAGCTAGACGGCGCCGTATATTCTACACGACGCCTCTTAAGGCATTGTCTAACCAGAAGTTTCGTGAGTTTCGGTAATTAACTGCTTGGGTTTATGATTGAGAAGATTAGATGTTGTATTTTTTTTTTTAAAAAAAACTATGTTTTGTATATTGTTCTTTGATTAATTTCGATGTCTTTGTTGTTTAGGGAGACATTTGGTGATAATAATGTTGGTCTTCTTACTGGAGATTCCGCAGTTAACAGAGAAGCTCAAATTTTAATCATGACCACTGAGATACTGCGCAACATGTTGTATCAAAGGTAGTTTTTTGCTACTAGCATTGTCATGTTGAAGTTTCTAGCATCCATTGGGAAGCAGCTGACTGTATTAAGGCTTATGAATTTTGATTGTGTCAACAATTCTGCTGCCTTCGATGGTTACAAGGAATTTTCTTTCATATTTTTTAAAATTCTGACAATTCTTTGATGCTGATCTATCATCTAAGTTTAAAATTTATTCATGATCTTCCTGATGTTTTATTGAATTACTTAAGTTACTGATGGTGTACAGTATATATTCTTGTGCAGCGTTGGGATGGTTTCTTCGGCGAGTGGTCTTTTTGATGTTGACGTGATTGTTTTGGATGAAGTTCATTATTTAAGTGATATTTCTCGGGGTACTGTGTGGGAGGAGATAGTAAGTACATTTGTTGTCTGGGGTATCATTTGCCCAGGTTTTTAGCAGCTTATATATCTCCCATTCTGTCAATTTTTTATCAGATTATCTATTGCCCAAAAGAAGTTCAAATTATATGCCTGTCAGCAACAGTTGCAAATGCAGATGAGCTAGCAGGGTGGATCAGTGAGGTAACTTCTATTATATTATCTAGTTACTACCATGCTTGAAACTGTTTTAGATATGGTTTTTATGACACTTGTGAGGTAAGTGTAAGCTTGAAACTTGCAAGACAATGATTGCGTTTAAGCTTATTTTCACTTGAATCAATTCTTTCTACATGTGTTCAGACTTTGTGCATTTAAGTTGTTCATCTTCTGACATTTCCGGTTTCCATTGTTTTCAAATCCAATGTTAGAATTCGTCTGTTTTCTAGCCATACTAATTTATTCATTGTCAGAGGTTTGTCATCATTTCTGACTTTCTGTTATTGTGAAGAACTAGTCTTTTGTTACATCCGCTTTGTGCTTCCATCTCTATTCATTATTGGATTGTTTATGTCCAATATGAGCATGGACTGCCGAAGTGCGCTCGCTTTTCTTGTAAGATAAAAGTTGTGCCTAAGATTTTGCAGATGAGAACTATATTCCTTCATATGTAAGATGAAGGAAGATTTCTCAAAGAATATTGTTGTTTTGGACAAATATTGAGTATTTATGGACTATCTCTCTAGCCTTGGGATGATTAATGTGACCATTGAATACAGTGCTACTTTCATTAGTCTTTTTCCAGTGTTCTCAGATTTGTATTTTTAATCTGTTTGTTTATGGGGAAAACAGACAAAATAATATTAGGAATTTTATTATATCGCTGAGGTCATCATTGGACTTATATTTTGTAATAGATCCAGTCCCTCTATAATCTAGTTTCTGATTATGTTTATAATGGATTCCTCTTTAACACGACTGAAGTATAATTATTACTTTTCATTTTATTCTCTATGCTACCCATGATACCCTTGGCTTTTGAAAGGTCTTGCTATCAGTGATTTATGGACCTCTGACTGATATAACTTTTATCTTGCCTCCAGATACATGGTAAAACTGAGTTGGTAACGTCATCCAGGCGTCCAGTTCCATTGACTTGGCACTTCTCAACGAAAACTGCTTTATTACCTCTTCTTGAGGAGAAAGGAAAACGCATGAATAGGTAATTTATATCACCCTTAAGTGTGCCTTATTCAATTAATTTATAGACTTTCTAATTTGATTTCTGTCCTCTACATTTGTAAACAGTTGTTCTTCTGACTGTATTATAATTTCCTTATGCTAGTCCAAAATCAGATATTATATATGTACTATTGTAAGCTTCCTTCTACGTTTTTTTCCTTATATGGCTGGGGTGTTCTACCTTAATAGATATACTTTCTAATTTTTTTTGTTATCTCATCACATGTCCACTGTCCAAATTAGAAACACTCGGTGTTAAGCTTCTTCTAGTTCAATAACTGCATCTTTAATGGTTTTATGTCTGATATTCTTGATGAGAACAGTTTTATATTTAACATGGATTTTCTGTCTATTACGTATCACTTGATGGCCTGTGGTCTGTGCCATTACTGAATTTCCTAATAGTCATGTTCTGTCTTAATGGATTCTTTTTTGATTATATTTTGTATCTGATCTTGCTAAAAGACATTTGTTGTACGGTTAGTTTATAACAAATTTCAATTTGCCTGCAAAACTGCAACAGGAAATTGTCCCTTAATTATTTGCAGCTTTCTGCTTCGGAAGGTAGATCATACAGGGATGATGGGTCTAGAAGAAGGAATTCCAGGAAAGGTGGCAGGGACTTGAACTCCAATAATACTATTAGCTTCTCTGGACAACCTCAACTTTCGAAGAATGACATAAACGCAATTCGTCGGTCACAGGTACAGAGATGGTGCTTCAGATTTCTGGTTATCATTGGCTATGCTAATTTTTTTTACTATAAGACTGATCATATATGGTCATTTTATATATTGACATAATGAAAAATTGATTTAATTATCTGTGGAAAATTGTAATTTCAGGTTCCTCAAGTTATTGATACATTGTGGCACCTTAGAGCAAGGGATATGTTGCCGGCTATTTGGTTTATTTTCAATAGGCGAGGATGCGATGCTTCCGTCCAGTACCTTGAAGATTGCAGTCTCTTAGATGATTGTGAGATGAGTGAAGTTGAGCTGGCCTTAAAGAAGTTCCGCATTCTGTATCCTGATGCTGTCAGAGAGACTGCTGTGAAAGGACTTCTAAAAGGTGCTGCAGCACATCATGCTGGCTGTCTTCCTATATGGAAAACATTCATTGAAGAGCTCTTTCAGCGAGGACTTGTTAAGGTTGTCTTTGCTACAGAAACACTTGCTGCTGGAATCAACATGCCTGCTCGGACAACTGTTATTTCATCTCTCAGCAAAAGGGTTGCTAGTGGACGTATTCAGTTAACCCCAAATGAATTACTTCAAATGGCAGGGCGTGCTGGACGTAGAGGCATTGATGAAAAGGGTCATGTTGTGCTGGTTCAGACCCCTCATGAAGGCGCTGAAGAATGCTGTGAGCTTCTGTTTTCTGGAATTCAACCTCTTGTATCACAATTCACTGCTTCTTATGGAATGGTGCTGAATCTTCTAGCGGGTGCAAAAGTCACACATAGATCAAAGGAATCAGATGATGTGAAAGCTTTACGAGCAGGGAGAACTTTGGAAGAAGCTAGAAAATTAGTTGAGAAGAGTTTTGGAAACTATGTTGGCAGCAACGTAATGCTTGCTGCAAAGGAGGAGCTTGGTAAAATACAGAAAGAGATCGAAATGCTTACTTCAGAAATTAGTGATGATGCTATTGACAGGAAAAGCAAGACACTTTTATCGGAGGCGGCATATAAGGAGATTGCAGACCTACAAGAAGAGTTGAGAGCAGAAAAACGCCTTCGGACTGGATTGCGAAGAAGGATGGAATTGAAGAGATTATCTGATCTGAAAGCTCTTTTAAAGGAATTGGAAAATGGACACTTGCCCTTTCTCTGCCTGCAATACAAAGATTCTGAAGGAGTAGAACACTCAGTCCCTGCTGTTTATTTAGGGAAGTTTGACTCGCTTGATAGTTCAAAACTGAAGAACATGATTTCTGCTAATGATGCTTTTGGGTTAAATGTAGTAGGAGCTGAGTCAAATGATGAAGACTTGGAAGCTCAAGATGTTGAATTGTCTTACTATGTGGCACTTGGTTCAGATAATTCTTGGTATTTATTTACAGAGAAGTGGATTAAAACTGTATACAGCACAGGTTTTCCTAATGTTGCTTTAGCCCAAGGGGATGCTTTGCCACGGGAAACTATGGGGCTGCTTCTAGATAAGGGGGAAATGCAGTGGGAAAAGCTCGTTGATTCTGTATTTGGTGGTTTATGGTGCATGGAAGGATCTCTAGAGACATGGTCTTGGAGTCTAAATGTGCCAGTTTTGAATAGTCTTTCTGAAACTGATGAGGTGTTACACACGTCACAAGAATATCGTGATGCTTTGGAAAAGTATAAGGAACAAAGAAACAAAGTAGCTCGTTTAAAGAAAAAGATAGCACGTACAGAAGGCTTTAAGCAATATAAAAAGATCTTAGACAGAGTCAAGTTTACTGTGGAAAAGATAAGACGCCTGGAAGCAAGATCAAAGCGTCTGACTAATAGAATAGAGCAAATCGAACCATCTGGTTGGAAAGAGTTTGTGCGGATCACCAATGTCATACATGAAAGCAGGGCGTTGGATATAAATACACACACGATTTTTCCATTGGGTGAAACTGCAGCTGCAGTTCGAGGAGAAAATGAACTTTGGCTTGCGATAGTTCTTAGAAACAAAATGTTGGTAGGTTTAAAGCCTGCAGAACTGGCTGCTGTCTGTGCAAGTTTTGTCTCTGAAGGAATCAAAGTTCGTTCTTGGAAAAATAACAGCTATATATATGAACCTTCAACTACTGTCATCAATGCCATCAACTTTCTGGATGAGCATAGAAACTCCCTTTTGCAACTTCAAGAAAAGCATGGGGTAGAGATACCTTGCTGTTTGGATAGCCAATTCGCTGGCATGGTAGAAGCGTGGGCTTCTGGTCTAACTTGGAAGGAAATAATGATGGAATGTGCGTTAGATGATGGGGATCTTGCTCGCCTCTTAAGACGAACAGCCGACCTATTGGTCCAGATTCCTAAATTGCCTGATGTTGATCCGCAGCTGCAAAGGAATGCGCAAGCTGCATCTAATATAATGGATCGCCCACCTATAAGTGAGCTAGCTGGATAAACCTTTCATGCCGCCAAACAGGTAATTCTAAATTTATGTCAGCTCACTTACACGGTGAAATCCTTTTCTAGGGCCAAGGTTGTATATCCTTGTCTTGCACTCTTGCTTGAATCGATTAAATCAGTTCAAAATGAGATCAGTTGGGGTTGGCTACACGTGTGATTCATCATAATCAATTTTGCAGGAACACTGTCATGATACTGTTTAGTGATGTATAGCCTCGTATTTATATATAAATTTATGCGATCATATCAGGTTAAAGAATCTCAGTATTTATATTACTTAATTACCCAACTATACAAAGGGCAGCTGGAATCCAAATTGTTTTTACAAATATTGGAAAAATTATAATCTCATACTCTTATCTCCAAAAAAAAAAAAAAACCGCCACTGATATCACATTACAAAGGTGAAAAAAATATGAACTAAGCCAAGCCTGAAAACCAATTGATAAAGTTGGAAATATTTTGAGGGGGAAAAAAATTTATAGATGAATGGAATGAACATATATCTCAAGTTTTACATCAAATATTACCTCTATTTACAAGATACTGGGGGCTTCAATTGCCACCGACTTACATTATACTACAATCTTCCGAGCCACATACCCTTTCTTCAGATTCTTTATTGGGTTGGTGATACATCAAAGATACACATGTAGATGATGAATCCAGCAAAAGCTTTTTTCGCTTGTGGCTCTGTATGTAATGATCTAAGGGCAACTGAAGAACATCCGAAGCCAAGTTACGATAAAGATATGGCAAATCTGTCCAAACCAAATAGAGGAAACAAAGATTACTGCATACCTTTTTTCTACTACAGGGTAAAAAGCAAGGCATCTTACGAGCTGGAAAGCCATTTTTGGAACCTTTCCTGTCTAATTGAATAACCGTTTGAAACCTTTGCCTGGTTGTGCAATGAGCTATTCTGCCGGTAATTTCTCCTTTTCCTTTTTGTTCGAAATAAGAAATCTTCTGTGTCTAAAACATATGAGACCTACCAAGTGCACAACTTAAATACATTAAGATAAACAAACTGAAACAACCGAACTCAACTCAACCAAAGCCCCGAACTAGTTGGCGTCAGCTTAATAGAGTTCAAAGGAGATTACCTTGGATGAAATGCAAGTTATCTTACACTCCAAACCATTGACAACTTGAAGTCCTTCCATGGCCTGGCACGAGGCAGAAAACTCATCGTCACCTGCAATTTTGTGTTTATTCCTGCAAACAAAAACGTGATTAGCCAATATCCTCCTCCACGACAATCAAAGAGAACTACACATTTCTACTTACCTCTTCAAGAGTATCCCAGGCTTCTCTTTTTTGTCAGGAACTGATAGGAAGTCACTATGCAAGTAGGCTGCAAAATTGGGGTCCATGGAAACAGCTGTCACTTCAGGCTTGTCATGTCCATTGTCCATAAGCTGAATAGACAGACCGGCTGGTGTGGAGGACTGCAACAAAAATAAAATATGAATATCTGAATATGTCCTGTGAAGTCATATAAAAGAATTAGAATGAAGTCACAAAAACCTACACATTCAATACGATATATGTTCTCATCATGAAGAATAACACGGGTGTTTTCATGATAAACTATATCAACAAATCCTCCAGGTTTTCTTGATTTCTCATATGCATATAGTTGGAGAAGCTTATTGTCCATCTCATCAGTAGCAACTGCTTGGAGCTGAAGAAAATATCACAGCAGTTAGTATTTAGGTCAGACAAAAAGAAGAGGAAAAGAAAGGAAACAATTGGGCACGAAATAAACGTAGCCATCTTACATGTTTGACAAGTTTATACAGCAGCTTGTCCAATGTGAATAACACATAAGATTGAGTGCCAATAATGGCTCGGCAGTCATCCTCAAATTTTGTATTATCAGAAGAACCATCAAGTAAACTGTAAAGTGCATTCATGAACCTGCACCAGATATCCAAATTAATACTGCAGCAATCATCCCAAAAGTGTTCGAAGTACCAGAAACACTGAAGGTAAACTACCTGGCATAAGCATCGGTAGGACTTGTATCATTTGAAGTCTTCCATTTCCTCTCGGCGGATGATGAATTAATCTTAGCTGACTTGATTCTCTCATACAGTGCCTGTCAATTAGTGAAATAGGGAATATAATGCCAATAAAGTGACAATAACAACAATCCAGAAAGGCAAACCAAAAATTATACATCCTAAGGTAAAAAAAAAAAAAGGAGAGGATAAAATGCCTTACCTGGTGAAGCCTAAAAAGCACATAGAAGGAATCATTTCCATAGAAAACCCTAGAGTCCTTTTGTTTGTCATGTAAAGATGGTGAGACATGCTTTGCAAGAGGCTTCACAGTTAGCAGAAAACGTTCTGAAAATGGTAATGACGTTCCATCTCCTTCGACGTCATGGGCATCAGCCGTCCCTTCAGCTTCACCTTCACTTTCTGCCTTGTTATCATGCTCATCATGTTCTCCATCTTCCTCATGCTCTTCGCGAGAGCAATCCTCACCGTCAGCAGACTCACTTCCAGAAACATCACCATTCTCAGAAGCATTCTCACTGTCCTCTGAAGACCTCCGAGGACTATCCTCACCTTCATCATCAGCATCGGCCTCATTTTCTCCTCCTGCCTCTCCACAACATATTTCTTCTTCTCCATGTCTGGCTTGATACTGCCTGCTGACAGCACCATCCTTTGTTTTATGTGCAGCCTCCACACCAGCTTCTCCATAAACTGCAAAATTATCCTCCTCGAAATCTCCATTTGGTGATAATTCACCCTCTTCCCTTTCAATTTTAAATTGCTTAACAGATTCTGCATTGTATCTCTGATTCTTGGTGCCTTCTGTTATCACCCCATTAGTGGATGCAATCTGCCTTGAACAGTCTCCACCCTGCAGCATCAATAATTAATCTATTAACATGATCAAGGGTCAACTAGACAGTATGAAAATAGCAGGCAATAAATTATTTGAACATCAAATACACAAAAGCTGCAAAGTTGCTGACATGTCATCTCATAGTTCCCCATAATTTCTGCCAAGGACCTTACCATCTAATTAGTCACCCAGAAACAAAGTTTTAATCTAGAAATACACAAACTTGGAATGAAAGTAATTATCAGCTCTTTCACTATTGACATGGTTTAGTTAATGTAAAATTTACCACAGAAGTCTTTCATACACACAATTAATGCATAAATTAGGGGATCGTATAACAGAGTCATAACCCAAAGGAAAACCACAAATTGGAAATGAATAAATACCAACAGAGACAGAATGTTGGACATACCTCTGATGAAGGTATAATTTCATTACTTGACCTTAGCTCGACCCCACCCTCAACATTAAGATTACCAGGTCTAGGATGAGTTGCACTATTCCCTTGTAAAAAAAATATATATATCTCAATAGACTATACATCATCATTATAAGAAATAAAGGAAAATCCAAGAACAATTGGCAGTAAGATTCAAGAGATATAAACAAAAACAAGTTATATTAGTTAGTTTAGAAGCATTAAACAAACCTGATGCATTTTCCAGATTAGTTCTTCCATTACTTTGATCTGCTCCGGTAGCAAGTGATGCATTTGTATGGACTAATCTTTCATCAGTAGCTTGTTTGCTAATTCCAGACATTTCATCAGTCATCGCTGCATTATTCTGCACCTTGTCTTGCTCGGAACTATCACAGAAATTATCGCTCTTACGAACAACATGATCTGCTTCTAAAGAAGTGTCCTCTTTAACCCCATGATCCCCGTTTGACAACCAGGCTCTAGAAGAACTTGAATGCTCAGGTGGAATACTTTCATCTCCATTTCTAGGAGGATTTGAATGTTTGGAATTTGTAGCAGCAGCACCAGCATCAGGACTGCCTTCACTATCTCCAACACTAGCAGTGCGACTTTTCACAGCATGGTTCTTGGCCTTTACAACATCTTCGGTGTCCTCTGCCCCCTGAGGCCGTGTAGGAACACCAAGCATTGGTTCCAAAAAGGTTGTCCAAATCTTCATTACTTTATCCAACTGTTCAATTGTACACATTTCCCCACATGAATATTTAATGAGCTGATATAAATCTTCATGAATGTCATGATCCGGATAATCAAATTCCAAATGTGGAACAATAGACCGTCTATTTCCGGCAGCGATGGCAAGAAGAACATCATCTTCCTTGCGCTTCTTCTCACTAATTTCTTTGATCTCCACCAATAAGGCTGTAAACACAAGGCAAAAGAGCAGTTAGAACTGAACAAATAGGCCAACGGGATGCCTGTGGAAACTCTGGTGTGCATTTGTAAGATATTTATACAAATGAATTACTATGAAACATTTAAAGTAAACAGAAATATAATGAAAAGGTATACTTTATACATTTGTAAATTCCCATTAAACCAGGGTGAGACAAGTCACACGCCTATATCTATTCCCCAACCAAGAATGGGAAAAGCTACTCAAAAAGGAGTGAAATTAGCTTCACAAAACTCTCGAGATCCCAATGAGCATTATATTATACTGTCAAAAAGACCTCATATGTACCACAATTTAGTACTTAAATGTAAATTAAGATTATAATTGACACGTCAAGATCTCATAACAAGACCTTGAAAATATAGTCCATTTGGAACCATATATACCAATACATGAAGGTACCAAGTTGCACATTACCTTTTGCACCCAAGCTCTTAGAGTCTTGCTGCTTGAAATAGAAACTACGATGGTCCAGAGACTTATGGTAGTTCTTGGCATAAATTTCAGACCAAACTTTATTAAAATCAGAACGACACTTTGCCCACTCTTCTTGTTTCTGCTTCAATCGTGTCAATATAACTGGCAAAGCAAGACAAGCATTCTTCCTTAATACGTCCATCACATCGAGTCCATGGTCACCATACAACCGTTCAATGCACCTCAGATTTAGAGCTACAAGAATAAACAGGAATGAGAATCCCATCCGGGAAAGAAAAGCATTAAAAAAAATAAGCTTGCACGATAAAATTGAATATTCTAAAATTTATCATTTATAAGTAAACTTATTACCTGTAAAATGTTCTTCGATACGTATAGGGCCATCTGTCTTGATTGTGTTATTATTTATCTTTTCTAACAGTTCTTCCACACGCTTGGTAGTTACATTAACAGACTCTAACAACATATCCAGTTCAAACCTGTCAGCATCAATGCAAAATATCATTGGTTGTCAAAGACAATATAATCAAAACATTGGAAATTATTTCAAATAATAACTAGTGCAAAAGAAAAGGAAACAGGCAGAAAGAAAGCAGTGCGTGTTACCGAAAATTTAAAAATCCACACAAGAACAGTACTGTTATCAAGACAACATTTTTTTTTTAAAAAAAAGGGCAAGTTCCAACCTGTCATCTTCACATCGAAACAGGCTTTCTTCATACTGATTTTTTCGCATGTGTTTGAAAGAGTAATCTTCACTTCCAGAAGTGACAGATACCCAATGATCATTCAGTACTTCAGCACCAAGCTCTGTTCTATGGCTTGCTGAAGGTATCGGATACTGCATGATACAAATATAAACAGATGCAAAAAAATTAGTAAATGTATCAGTATCTCCTTAAAAACACAGTAACAGCAAGAACTTAAAAACTTCATACATTTTTTGGAAGCAGACGATAACTGGGTGTGCAACGCTCACAATTAGAGAGGTCAAGTTCTTGAATGGGCTTTGCCATATACTTATCCTTGCTGGAATACATAGATATCTTTTGACCTCCTACATCTTTACTGGTGAAGGCTACACTTTTATCAAGCCTATCCCTTTCACGGCTTTCACGGTCCCTATCTTTCACCCCATCATCCCTTTCACGATCTCGATCTCTATCCCTGTCCTCTACCTTAACAGATCTGGATAAATGTCCTTCGTTCCACAAAGATTCTGCAACAAATTAACAGTAAGTTAACAAATTAAGCATGAAGTTATATTAGGGTCGTATACAATATGAGAAAGATTCCAAGTAAACAATCAGCTTGATTATTAAAGAATTATGGCTAGCTTAGTTAATTTTTTTGCAGTTATATAACAGGTCTTGGGATGAATCCCACTCACATCAGGATTTAGGGAGGTTTAATTTAGTTCATACAGTTATAGAGGAAAAAACAATAACGAAAAATATGTTTTAAGAACTGAACCAACCAAAATCAAACTAAGATCAGTTTTGGTCGGCTGACCCAAATAGTGTCACAATGTCAGCTTCAACACTACAATCTATATGTAAATGATCTTAACCCTGCATTTTTACGAAAATTCTTCATGACGGGTAAACCATCCATAGGAAAACTTCTAAGGTGAAGAAAAACAAAAATCTGGCACAGGGATAACTTGAAAGAAAATTAATCATTTCACTTACTTTTGCTCATAATATCAGCAAGAAATCCCTCTGCAGAAAAGGAGTTCATCAGATACACTGTTGACAATGCAGCATCTAAAGTAGATAACATGAAGCATTTGTTTTTAACAGTTACCAGTTTTCTCACAACGTGCCAAAAATCCATTGAACCCTTCCATAAGATCTGGATATCTTCCGAGCAGATCACCTACCTGATACATGCAAAGTTTAAAAATTACTAAAAGCATTACACAGCTAAGTCATAATTTATAATTACCAAGATTTGCTAATACAAAGGCCGGTTGATGCAAGAGTACCAGAGCACCAGACCTTTCAAACAATCAAGCAAGGGGGACATAACTATTTGGCCACCTTAGAAATTCTCAATAAATTATATGCAAGGTTTAAGGTGTGCTTGTATCAAACTTTCTGGAACTTTCGTACAGTAAAATCTCATATTCTAAACAACATTGGTGGCAGATTATGTATGGACTATCATCAATTTATAAGAAAGAAAAATATAAGTCCCCACCCACCCCAAATATATATATATATAGAGAGAGAGAGAGAGAGAGAGAGAGAGAGTAAATTTGATATACTCCAATATATCAATTAGAGATGATGAAGCAATGAAAATTACAACTGGATACATTTATCAGCCATACCAAAGATTGCAATTCTGATCGTGTGATTACTTCTTTGGTATAGAGATGAAGGCACTTCAAAAATTCCTGATAATCATCAGGATTACGTAACTTCTCCTTTACTTTCTCACAGAAAGCAAACTCCAGACTGTACATACCTGCATAAGACAAAATGAGTTGAGAAAAGAAGGCTCTAAAACTTATAAGTAAGAGCCTTATGTAAAAAAAAAATACCGCAATTCAGAACTTAAATTCACTATAAAAAATCATCATCTACAAGTAGGTTACATATTAATTTGGATGAAGGAAATATCCTAGCAAAGCGGCACCCCTAAAGTTAAAAAATAGCAGGGCCTTCAAATGCTATACAAATTTAATCATTAAAAACTGTAATCAACTCGCAAGAAAATGTCTTGCGGCCCTCTTTTTCTAAATTACGTTTTGTGACTTTTTTTAATATATCAAAAATAAATCAGGGCATCCTGATATGCTCTCGAACACCCAAAATGCTTGGGTAAAGTTTCCTCATTCATTTTTCTCTTCCTTATTATCATAGAAAATATAAAAAATTCATTTATGGCGCATTTACTAATTGGGAATAAAAATCAAAGGGAATCAATTTCCATTGGAAAGGGAATCAAAAAAGGGAAATTAATTTCCTAGGTGGGAGGGGGAAATCAAGTCCCCTTTCTAGCATGAACATAATTCCTGATTTATGTGTGGGGTTCATGTAAACAACTGTGTAAGAATGAAGTTACCTTTCCATCGTTGGGATTCCTGATTAATATACACCCCCTTAGTGTATAGATCTTCTTTTTAAATAAAGAGTCCTAGTCAATAATTTACTAACAGGGAAGTATTAAACAACAGTTTCTCTGTAATACAACATATCCCATAATTAAGAACTCACTTTTCATGGCATTTTTATCATCATAAGAGGATGAAACAGGACGCATTCCAAAGTTCTCATCACCATCTCCAACTTGATGCAATTGTTCAGCAGTTGAATCTTCAATCCTACGACCAGATTTCCTTTTGTGGGGAAAACGCTGCATGCTGAAGTCCCTGTTGCCATCATTCTCAAAGTCTCTATCATCCCGTTCTCGCTCTCTTCTATCTCTATCTTCTCTCCTATCCCTGTCTTTTTCACCACGCCTCCTTTGATCTTTGTCCGATTTAATCAGAACCCTATCATGGTCTGGATCAGGACGGTCAACACTGAGGTCGCAGTCAGCATTAGAAGCTGTTGTCCTTTCTTTCTGCCAAAAATGCTCATAGCTATATATTAGCTAAGCGGTTAACACAAAGTACAAAAAAGACACAAAGATGAGAAAGAAAAAAAATACCTTGTCAACGTGCATTTGCCGCATTGTGGGCATGGCAGAGCTCCTATCACGAAGTAAAGGATTCCTTCCAGATGGAACATAATGAGCTGATGCTGCTGCTGAAGTATCCGGTAGAAAATGAGTAAACTCCCCAAGCAAATCCGTATGGTCTTTAAAAAGTGAAGCAACCTACAATAAAAAAAATAAAACTAACCATCAAAGGCATTAAGAAATAAATTTAATGCAACTCCTGAAACCGGATAGCCAAGAAAGAAAAGACAAAAGAAATTATAAAACCAAACACAAAAGGTAGGGAAATCATACCTCCTGATAAACTTCATGTATGGACTTGTTTTCCTTTCTGTACATGTTCAATATATCTAAAAATGATTTATAAACATGATCATCACCTTGAAATCTTGTCTGCAAAAATACAATTCGTCAGACTGTGACTATGACAATAAAACTATATCTCAAGTTTTGCCATGTCATGATACTTTTACCTTTATCTTGTTTACAAAATTAATAGCCTCTTCAAATTCAACAGGCTTCTTTTGTGGAGGTTGTTCATCCTCAAGCGGGAGGGTGATCTCATATCCCTTTGGCAAGAAGGTATTGAAACCCAAAATTAGATCGCGGTGCCCTTTGAATAGATCCTTCACCCTTGCTATAACACCTGCTGTGTCAATTCTACAATCGAGATAACAGAAGCAATAATCAAAGCCAGTTTTATATTAAACATATCAAGGAAAAAACTGAAACAAACCCTAGCATCACATATCATGACAAACCTTTGAGCCTTGAAATCTTTCATGACTTCAAGAAAGTCATCATATTTTTCTCTATTGTCTTGAAATATATCCTTAACAGCCTTGAGATATGCTAGAGCATCACTTGTTGTAAGCTTCTGCGTACTGCCTCCTCCCATCAGTTGGGTTTGCCCAGAGCTTTATTATCCAAAAAGTACAAACAAAATAATTTTAAAAAATAAATAAAATTGCAAGAATCAGAAAACACAAACAGTAAATCAGTAACCAGATAATATTTTCAAACACAATTAGAACTGTATCTCAAACCAAATCCTTCTATTACAGAGAGATCATCACAAACTTTCATGAAATTCCTCAATAACTGCACTAGATCAATACCAGATTAAAGCTTTTTAATCAATACCAGATTAAAGCTTTTTAATTTAAAACAAAAATATATCTCAAAATTGTGAATTATACTCCTGCCTAGAAGAGATATTATTAATGTGTCTAAAAACCCGAAATAATAATAATAATAATAATCAACTAAGTTTTCTCTCTCTATGACTTTAAACAGAATCGAATTCGTGACAGAATTTTATTTTTTCAAAAAAAAAAAAAAAAATCTCAACAAATAACCTGATCTTTTTTTAACAAGTCAAACATTATTTAAAAAAAAAAAAAAAAACAAATATCGAAGCCTGACAATCCATCAAGTGAATTAACCAACAAACACTCATCGAATTCACACAACCGGCAGACAAATTGGCAGAAACTAACGATAATCTTAATTAGAGAGCGTAATCTCATCATTAACAAAATGAACTTCGATAATCGACTAAAAAACGAAATTCGAAATAGATAAACTTACGCTTCTCCTCTTGAAGAAATCATAGGCCGTTTAAGTTGAGAGTTCATGTAAACATCGTCTCTAGACCGCTTCATCTCTTGAAACGACCACAAAAGGCTCTCGATATCTCTTGTCAACAACAAATCATGCTTTTAACTTCAAAATAACGCTAGAATCCTACAATCAAAAAGCTTACTCGTTCAAACAAAACAACAACGCAGATCTAACACAACAACAGAACAGAGGATTTTATCCTAACCTCTTCACAGATCACCAAAATTTTACAAGTAATTAGCATTACTTGAAGATAAAGCAAACGTTGAGATAATAAATTAGCAGAGCGAAACAGAAAACGAAATCACATGGAGAGCGTAAATTACAATGAAGATACAAAAGGATCGTAGCGTCGCCGAATTTTGAAACAACGAAAAAAAGTTCTTCACACACAAACTTCTCGCTTCTTCAGTAAATTAAAGAAGAACAAAAGCTTTCGAATTTTTTTTTTTTCCTCAAAGAAGGATTTTGTGGTTTTTCAACAATGTTTTCGCGAGAGGGAATATGAAAATTATTATATTTTTTTTTATTTTTTTTAAGAAAACAGAGGATACAAATACGATATAAAATGTTTAAGAGAGAAAAAAAAATTGAAAATTTAGAATGAGATATATAAGGGGATATAATAAGTAATAACACACACTCAACAAGAGAAGAGAAAATGTGCGAGAAGGTTGAGTGGAGATAGTCTTTTTTTAGTTTTTTACAGCCGGTAACCGGTTGCTTTCTGGGTGGTTTACCGGCTATAGGCGGTCGACCGATGTCCAATGTGTAAAAATTAGGGCAATGTTAAGGGTTTGCAATTTTGCATTGTTTGCTGGAGTCTATTTTTCAGATTTGGGAGCGTAGTGAGCACGGTCCTGTAAAGAAAGAAAGGGATTTGGGGCAGTGGCAGTTTCGGGAATTCAAGTGAAAATTAGAGGGGCAAATGGGGATACCGTTATGTGATTGAAATTTGCGTCTTTTAATGGAATGATTTTGCTTTTGTTGTGATTTAGGGTTTGGGAAAGCACATAGATTTTAGCTGTTTGATCTTTCGTAGTTTGGTGGCTGGCTGTTGGTATAAAAAAATGCCTCATGGAGCATTTTTTTTATGGGTCTTCTCTTAAATTGGTAATGAACTAATGATGGAAATTGGGTCTCTTTAAGAAAGGCATAATTGTAATTTTACCAACTAAAAATTGAATATTAAGTAATTAGAAGACCTCTTTTCAAATAATAATAATAATTAGAAGACCTAAATTAATTCACAGCTAAACACTGCCTAAACCACATAGAGCAAGGTACAGATGTACAATAGTGATATTGTCCTAGACAACTCACACTGAATTAGGGCCGGTTCTCTAAACTTACTGGATCATTTATTACACTTACGAAATACGAACCAAGTGATAAAATTTTTTATTTTTTGTGACAAGAAGCAGAATAAAACAACAGCAAAAACAGAGCAAAACAGACAGCAAAAAACTACCCAGGCATGAGGCATCTATGCCATAACAGCTCTTCTAATTCAGAGCGAGCAGTCCTCCATCTAGAAAGTGTCTTCAACACGCAACAAAGCATTTTGTACAAGACCATCAGCAACTTTGTTAGCCATTGTAGGGATGTACTAGATAGAAATACCAACTAGATTAGAAATCAGCCTTAAAAATGTCCAAGAGAATCACACCACATACGGCGAGTTAAGGTGACTCCCTTCATTAATACATTTCACCACAACAGTCGCATCAAACTCAAGCACAAATAGGGATGGTAATGGATCGGATCTGAGGTGCTCCATACCCAAAACCTTATTACACGAGTTGCCCCAAACGGTTTTTCATTTTTTTGCCACAAACCTAACTGGAAATGACCCGTTTCGATTTTTTCTTTAAAAAAAATCTCAAAACCACTAAATATACAAATTATTTTACCATGTAATTGAATTTTAGGACATTAACTTAAATTTTAACATTCAATTAAATACATTTAAAGTATATATATACTTCTTTTTTTTTGTTGGAAATTTAAATATACACTTAAATACAAACATACACCATAGAAAAACATTTTGGATAATAATTGGGCGTTAACCGGTCAGCACCCAAAATACTGACTCAGTGATGTGACCCAATTGAACTGTAACATATGTCTTTTTTTCTTTCACCCATTCCAATACTTTATAGTTGTATGAAGTTCAGTTTAGTTGTAATTTTATGTTCTCATACATTAAAAGTCTTGTAGTACAAGAAGTCTTTGAATAGGTGAAAGAAAAAAAGACATGTGTTACAGTTCAATTGAGCCAGATCACTGGGTCAATATTTTGGGTGTTGAGTATTATCCAAACATTTTAACATACGCTTAAAATTCATACCTAAGCTTGAATTTAATATAACACAACATCTAAGTTTAGTAAACTTTAAATTTAAACATAAAATGTAATTAGGTAAAAAGACAAAAAAATTAGAGATTTGTTTTTCTCTTTATATTTTTATATTTTAAAAAAATAATTATATAAATACCGGGTAAAATGAGACGGATCAGGGTATAAGGGCTTAACCCATACCCGACCCGATAAAAAACCAGGTCAAAAAGTTTGACCCAAACCCAAACTGAGCACAATTTTAAGTGATCCAAACTCACCCTGAACGAATCGAAGCCCCACCGTTTTGGGTCAGGTCGAAGATTTTTACTAGAGATGCACATTTGGGGAATGGAAATGGATATAGGTCCCCCCATCCTCATCCCCACTTCCCAGACCCCTCCCCCATCGCCTCGGGGAAAATGGGGATTGAGAATTTTGAGGGGAGGTATATCCATCCCCAACCCCCAACCCCCAACCCCCAATTCCCCATTTTCCCCGTTTCCCCCATTTCCCCATTTCTCCATTTGACTATAAATTACAAATTAAACTAAAAAAATTTTAAATTTTAAATAAAAAAAAAAAACATTCCATTACAAATACAAAATAAAATCAATTAGTGCATTACAAATACAAAATAAAGTGTTTCAAATAATTCAAAGTTTCAAAGCCAACTTCATATGTGAAGTAACACAAACTGTTTTTTTCTTAAAAAAAAAACTTCACATAACAGATTAACGGTCAATTCATTGCTCAGTACTTTGAAAAATCTTCAGCCAATTCACTTTGAAGCCTACAAACAACAGTACAATACACGGAAATAAAAAATATATATTATAATTATATTTATATATGTACGGTGGAAATGGGGAAATGGAGATCGGGGACCTCCCCCCCATCCCCATCCTCATTTGAATATATCTGTAACACTCCCCCACCCCCCTTCTAAAAATAAAATAAAAACTCCCCTGGGGATAGAGACGCTGGGAAATGGGGATCTGGAGGAAAATGTGCAACTTTGATTTTTACCATGCCTAAGCACACACGGAGCCAGACCATACTCTCTAGCAAATTGAATATATGTATATAGCAACAGTTTCCACCACCAGAGCAATATAAGTTGCAACAATTTTTTGAGAGAATACCTATAAGAGCATTCTCAATAGGCCGGAATTGGGGACCTCCTTGACTATATTTAGGGAGCCTCAATCGGAAAGTGCTCCAATAGACCCCCTATCCCGTTCCCTATTTTTAATTCCGACCAAAGACTCCCTAAATTTAGGGAGCCAAGACATCTCCCTATTTTTTAATCTTCTGTCCTCAAATGAAATGGATGGTGGGGATGAGTCCACATCACTCATATCCAATGGTCCAAATTCATTCTTCCTATTTTTATTTAACCCAAATTCTTTTTATTTTAACTCAAATAGTTCTCCTTTTTTGCCTACAATTTTACTGTCTCCAACGGCTAGCCACTGCTTAAATTCCTTTTTTTTAAAAAAAAAAAACCAAAATTGCAACGGCTAAATTCATTTCATTTCTTTGTATTGTATTATATTTATAAAAAAAAAAAAAAAAACTAAAATTAGTTTTTAATGAATGAAGTGATTAATTATCTATAAGTTGCACAAATAAAATTATAATATATTATATTATAATTTGATATTAAATATGAAAAATAAATAAATAATAATAAAAATAATAATAGGGAGCTATTTTTAGGGAGGCTTGTTGGAATCGTCACTCCTTATATGGCTCCTTATTTGTAAAAGTACAACTGGCTCCCAAAATATAAGAAAAAAATAGGAAGTCTTGTTGGGGATGCTCTAAAACCTCCACTATTGTCTACCGCCACATCATAATTAATCTTGTACATACCTGGATCCGGTGGCCAATTACAACACCGCATAACTCATTTAGATCAAATATTATAATTACAACAACCGCAAAACCCATCTAGATCAAATATTATAATTACGACACCATGAATAAATAATCTTGCAATTACTAGATAAATCATCTAGATTGAGTGTTTTTTTCTTTTTTAAATAAAAAAAAAAAAATTAGTGTTTTGTGGAAAAGACTTGACTCGAACACATAATCTAACGGTGTAGGTGTAAGGAGCTTACCACCGAATCACCCTCTATCTAAATTAAGTATTATAATTACAAAACAACACAAGTAGATACTCTCGCAGTCTCGCGACAGCCGCAGAAATTATCTAAATCAAATACTATAATTGAAACGACAAGAATAAATACTCCCACAACGAGAGAGTTGAGTGTGGACTAAAAGTCTAAGACTCAAAAGTAACAAAGCGAAGCCTATTAAAATGTGAATAAAGTAGTGTAGCTAGAAATGTTCGGCAATAGAATTAGAGGAGTCAAATGGGCCAATCGGCCCGAGCACGACACTCAAATTGAGGGCCAAGCCTGTTGAGTGGGTAGGCTGTTCAAGGGCTGTGAACCTCAAGTGCCGGGCTTGGGAGCATGTCAAGATTTATATATATAAAAAAAAAGCTAGTTTGTAAATAAACCCTCTTAATGGGAAAAATACCCTTTCTTAATTTTTTTTGTATTGTATTTTTGTAACTACACCCCATCTATACCTATTTTATTATCTAATCAACTTAGGAGGGTGTATTTAATTAGGATTCTTGAGGATATTTAAAGACATTTTTTAAGTAACAGATTTTCATGGATTTCTATGACTTTTATAAATCCACATTGACTTTCATTGATTTGTTTAGACATATATCTTAGACTTTTATGGATTTGTTTAAACATATATCTCAGACTTTTATGGATTTGTTTAGAGTTACACACAATATCCTTGAGAGCCAGACCAATTGGTGAATTTCTCGACTCCTCAATTGCTACATTTATCACTAATACCTTCCAGAAAACACACAGAAATAGTGATTACTGTACAACAAAAGTATATCCGCAAGTTAACCTCTAAAATTCCACTTTCAAATTTGTGAAAAAAATGTTCAACGAATAGAAGCTAAAGATTTGACTATGATGTGAATGCAATCAATTAAAGATCTGAATAATGGAGATTGAACGACGTATATTAGAAAAGAAAAGTTCAATGAAACTTGTCTCATTTTAACTTGTGGCACCAAGTTGCAATATGTATTTTGTAATATCTGTTTCTTAATTAGATCCAAAATTTAACTAATTGGCTATAGGTAGCTATTTTCCATGAAAATAATAAAGGTGAAATCAATTCTCATCAGGCATCATCATTAAACAGCTCTAGAGCAACAAAAAAGTTTCAATTTTGAAGAATGAAACACTGAATATCACCAATTACCTGTATAAAAATAAGTATTTTTGCATCTCAAGAACCCAAAAAATAAATAAAATCCAAGACACAATTTTGAGTACAACAAATTCCAAGCGAATACACACAATTAATTTCACAAACAACTTTCACCCATTTCACATTGAAACAAATGGAGCCAAAATGTCAATAAAAAACCAACAATAAACTCCATTCTACTGATCAAGAATTTCAAAAGTGTTGTAAATTAAATAAATAATAAATTAAATAAATATGAGATAGAGACGAGAGAGATGAGAGAAATATTAGATCAGATGAAGAATGAGAGATTTTACTATGTATTGATTTCTATTTACAAACAGAGAAATCAATATATATAGAGTTTTCAAAGGAGCTGAGCTAATTCAATATATTTGTTCAATCTTGGGCTCAACACCATACACGGCCAACATCAATCAAGCCAGCATGGCAGCAAGCAGATAAAACCCCAACAAATGTTATATCATTTGCCACTATTTGCTTTTTTTTTTTTTTTTTTTTTTTTTTTTTTTTTTTTTTAAAGTAGAGAAGAAGTGAGAATAAGCAACATGTTTCTATTTAGAGAGAGAGAGAGAGAGAGAGAGAGAGAGAGAGCAAAGTCCACCAAAATCTTTGGGGAGAAGACTGGACATATTATGACATTTGATATTTATATCTTTCACCATCAAATCCACTAAAATCCACCAAAATCCATAACCTAAGAAAATCTTTTAAAATTTAGTCATAATTGAATACACCTTGATTATTGTAGACATTTTTCAAGTCTCAATTCAATACACCAAAATTTAAAATGATTCTATAAAAGTTCATAGAAATCCGAATTGAATACCACTAGATTATTATATTTGTTCAATCTTGGGCTCAACACCATACACAGCCAACATCAATCAAGCCAGCATGGTAGCAAGCAAATAAAACCCCAACAAATGTTATATCATTTGCCACTATTTGCTCCTCTTTTTTTCTTTTCTTTTTTTAAGCAGAGAATAAGTGAGAAGAAACAACACGTTTCTGTTTTGAGATAGAGAGAGAGAGAGAGAGAGCAAAATCCACCAAAATCTTTGGGGAGAAGGCTGGATATATCATGGCATTTGATATTTATATCTCTCACCATTAAATCCACCAAAATCCATGACCTAAGAAAATCTTTTAAATACTAGTCCTAATTGTATAAACATTGATTATTGTAGACATTTTTAAAGTCTCAATTCAATACACCCAGATTTGAAAGGATTCTTTAAAAGTCCATAGAAATCCGAATTGAACACCACTAGATTAATATAGACTATTTTAAAGTCTTTAAATGTCCGAATTGAATACACCAAGATTTATAATGTTTTTAAATGTTCTCAAGAATCCTAATTGAATACACCCCCCTTAATTAATATTTAAATTTTTGTTGTTTTAATTCTAATTTTTCAAATAATAATAATAAATTATTATTTTTTTCAAAAAAATAATAATGATTTCTAACTCTTAAATTTATAAACTATACCAAAATTAGTTGGGTATTGAGCTAATTTTATTTACGGGTGATAGATTAAAACAACAAAAAATAAGATAATAATAATAATAAATAAATAAATAAATAAATAAAGGGCATTGCCTTTGCTGCTAAAGACCGATCGATATGGCAGTAAGTTAAATGCCCACAATATACAGAAGAATGAGCCTGTGTAAAAGGCAATATACAGATTTTTCAGAAAGGAAAAAAAAAAAAAAAAAAAAATGTTTTTGCTATGTAGAATTGCCTGTGTGTAACACACATATAAAGAGAGAGGGAGAAAAAAAAAAAACAGAGGTATTTTTTTCTCTCCTCTTTATCATAATAATGTGAGTTTCAGCATTATGAACTAAAGAGACTTTGCGCGATTATCTTTCGATAAGTGCTATAACCCGAAGACAATTCCAGTTTGTATTTGAAATTAGTATTAAGTAGATAAGTTAGAGTTTGAGAAAATAGAAAGAGTTATGTGATATAGACGAAAATCAAACAAATAATAGGAAATAATTTTTAGGTGTACTTACAAACCATCTCCAATATATATGCAAAATTTGGTATAAAAAAAAAAAGAAGAGTAAAATGTTATATTTGATATATCAATTTAGCATTATACTCCAATCACGATTCTATTTAAAATGTTATTTTTATTATTTTATTAATTAAAATTATAAAAGTAAACATTTCCATTAATACATTCATTATTTTTATTTTTTAATGCTCCAATACAAAGTTTTATTAATACATTCATTATTTCATTTAAAATATATATATAATGATATTTTTGTAATTAAAAAATGAGCATTTATTGTTGTGTCAAATTTGGCACTTCATTTGAGGATGGTTTTTGCATCCTGTGTTAAATTTTAGTATTGTCATAATATTTTGGCACAATTAAAGTATCTCCAATGCTGTGCCAAATAATTGTGCCAATGCTAAGATTTAGCATAGGGTGTAAAAATCCTCCTCCAATGCAGTGCCAAATTTGGCACAACAATAAATGCTTTTTTTTTTTAATTACAAAAATACCATTATATATATATTTTATATGAAATAATGAATGCATTAATGGAATTTTGCATTGGAACATTTTGCATTGGAACATTAAAAGAAATAATGAATGCATGTATGGTAAGTGTTTAGTTTTATAATTTTAATTAATAAAATAACAAAATTAGGATTATGCATTGGAGCACAATGCTAAATTGATGTGCCAAATATAGCATTTTACACTTTTTGGTGCGAAATTTGGCATTGGCATTGGCATATGCATTGGAGATGGTCTTAGAGCATCTCCAATCCTGTACCAAATAATTGTGCCAATGCTAAAATTTAGCATAGGGTGTAAAAATCCTCCTCCAATACAGTGCCAAATGATGTGTCAAATTTGGTATAACAATGAATGGTCTTTTTTTAATAACAAAAATACCATTATATATATATATATATATTAAATGAAATAATGAATGCATTAATGGAATTTTGCATTGGAACATTAAAACAAATAATGAATGCATTTATGGTAAGTGTTTACTTTTATAATTTTAATTAATAAAATAATAAAAATAGCATTTTAAATAGAATTATGCATTGGAGCACAATGCTAAATTGATGTGCCAAATATAACATTTTACACTTTTTGTGCTAAATTTGGCATTGGCATTGACATTGGCATATGCATTGGAGATGGTATTAGAGCATTTCCAATGCTGTGCCAAATTCTTATGTCAATGTTAAAATTTAGCATAGAGTGCAAAAACCATCCTCCAATGCAATATCAAATGATGTGCCAAATTTGACATATGAAATGGCACACAATATAGCATATGCCAAATTTGGCACAGCAATAAATGCTCATTTTTTAATTACAAAAATATCATTATATATATTTTTTAAATGAAATAATAAATGCATTAATGAAACATTACATTGGAGTATTAAAAGAAATAATAAATGAATTAATGGTAAGTGTTTACTTTTATAATTTTAATTAATAAAATAATAAAAATAACATTTCAAATATAATTGTGCATTGAACTACAATGCTAAATTGATGTGTTAAATATAGCATTTTACACTTTTTTGTGCCAAATTTGGCACTGACATTATCATATGCATTGAAGATGGTCTTATAAATTATTTAGTCATCTTAATCCAGGGTAATATTGAAACTTTTTAAAAATAGTAATGTGGGGTCTACATACCATCATTAAGGTGTATAAATATGATGTTTACATACAAAACGGGCTTGGACAGCCCGCTTTGGGGAGGGGACATGGGCAGGTCTGTGCCTTACCAACAAATTTAGGGCCCGGTCCTCAAGCCTGATTGGACCTTAAAACTTAAGGTCTGACCCTAAATTTGTACAAATGAATTGAATTCCAAGGATAGTTGCCTTAGTTTGTAGGTCTTACATATCTTTTAGTTCTATAGTTAGGGACTCAGATCCTCTACTGAACTGATCTTTTGGTTAACCTCAATAGATAGTAACATGTGTAATCAATGATTAGTATTTATTTCTATTATTTTTTTTGGCTTTCAGTATTTTTAAATGTATAGAATAATATTCAAGTGTTTCAGGTAAGCATAAAAATCAGTATAGCGAATCCCTATTGTTAGTTGTCTTGGGATTAGAGCCCAAAAGCAGATTATGTATCTACTGTATGTGAGGTCCAACTCAAAAAAGCTAGTCTTATAGGCCCAAATTAAAACCATTCGTGAATGGGTATTTGGGTCCATCAAGGTGAAAATTATTAAGGCACTTTTCAGTTTTCAGTGTTTTTGCTCAAGTGTCGTTAAAGTCGCCTGACTCGCCTCACGTTTTTTTCTTTTAAATTACATCCATTCTTGTGCTGTTTTGCTCTAGTGCTGTTGTACAATCTTAGGCTTAGTTTGACATTATTTCTTGAAGTGTTTTTGGGAGAAGCTATAAAATCATTTTCTCATTCGGGAAAAGCTACAAATGACCAAAAGCATTTTCCTAGAATTTTACCAACATCCTAGTCATTTTTTACTTCTCCTAAATGAGAAAATGAGAAACTTTTCTTAAAAACACCTCATGAAACAATGTCAAACTAAGCCTAAAACATTCAAATGTACTTAAAAGGTGGGGAGGATGTATTGAGGGATTATGAGAGCCCAAATGAAAAACAATCGGTACAAAAGTGTCATTTTCATTAAAGTAAGCCGCTAAATAATATTTTCCCAATTGTGCTAATTAATTAAGAGAATTTCTCCTTACAATCAATTTTTTTTTTTTTTTTTACACTTTATTTCTAAAGACATTCTATTCTAAATTTGTTGAAGACACTTCATTTTTTCCAAAATTATCTCTTTTATCTTTTGTCAAGTTTAAAAAATTAAATTTCTAAAGATATTCAATTTTATTTTAATATTACCCATTTTTGAATACTTATTTTTAGAAAACTTGAAACAGAAAAATTACGTTAGAGATCAAAACAATAAGAAAATTGCTTTGGAGATCAATATGTGAAAATATAAAAATAATATTTGTTTTTCTCTTTTGGATTTTAAGTTGAGTAAAAAAAAAATTCTATTGAGTAAAAAAATATTTTGAAAAATAAATTATATATATATATATATATTCTAATGATGGTGATGATTAAACGTGGGTGGTACTTGAGAAAAAAAAAAAACTCATTTCAAATTTGGTTAAACTGGAAAATAGGGAAACTTTATATATATATATAGTCTTTCTCCCGTCAGTTCGACATAATATAAAATATATCAGCGCATTGTATGTGGGTCATAGATCATGGATAAGCATTGACAAGTACAAGCAGACTGAGTCAAAGAATTATTATGAAAAGAGTAGGAATATATTTTAGGGTTTGATGGTATGTGAGAAAATTTTTTTTTTGAAAAGACGAAGATAATTTAGGGTTGGTAAAATGGGGGAAAAAACACAAAAGTGGAAAAACAAAAACTAATTATGGAAAAAAGCTTATTTTCTAAAAAAATGGTTTGAAGTGTCTTTAATTTTTTTTTGTTTTGTTTAGTAATTTTAATTCAAATTAAAACTGTCATTAATAAAAAAGATGAATTGTAAACAAATAAGTAATAGATTGCCAATAGCATTTCTCTTAATTAATTATAGTTCTTCGCACACTGCACACCCATTTACTTCTCACACCACCATAAAAAAAAAATTGAAATTTAATATTTTACACTTCAAAATCTCTATAAAATATCAAGATTAATCTGAAATATTAATAATAATTTTAATTAAATTATTTCTCTTCAAACTCATACACAGATCAAATATAGGTGAAAAATCCTAAATCAAACAAATATTTGCCTCTTTTTTTTCCCTCTCTCTCTACTCATTACATGTGAAAAAAAAAAAAACTATGTTACTAGAATGTTAGAAAACGATTACAAGCTTATCATTACAACTATTATCCAATTAAACATCTATTTCAAAAACATCAAGTTCACTTCATTTTTTGGATCTCTATATAGTTGTTGACAGCAAAGGCTCTCTCAAAGCATCAAATTAACAAGAAAGATTGATTTTTTTCATACATCCAAATGGGGTATTCGACAATTCGACATCCCCAATAAACAATAATTAAGGTAATTTTTCAGGATCAGGATCTTCTCCTTATCTTGTTTTTCCTTGACTTTTCATAATCTAATAACATCTATGCAAAATAAAAAATATATGGTCGAGATTTGATCACTTTTTTCTCTCCAATGCAACTTGGTGTTTTAATTACACATAAAAAAAGCCAAGAAAAAACAAGGACCAAGGAAAGGATCTTGATCCAACTTTTCAATCTAATTCCAATTTAATTTTTGCATGTAATAAGTAGAGAAAAAAAAAAAAACTCCATGGTTTTTTTGATTTATGGTCATTCACCCAAATTTTGATGTTGAGCCTGGTCCAATCCTATCTTGTATTATTGTCTTGTCTTGGGCCTGCCTGTTCTTGTTTTCGTTCATTGTTCATAGGCAGGCCAGCCTTCAATTATTACAAGTTGAAAACTATTTTTAATGTCTTTGGAAGGCCGCATAACCTTGTATTTTTTAAGCATTTTTTCGAATTGTTGACTTGAGAGTTATTTATCCAAGTTTCAAATTCATTCATCTACCAGTTGAGCTACGTCCATGGAGAGGCTTGTATTTATATATAAATTAAGTGAGCATTTTTTTTAACACAAAGTCACCTTGGACGATGATGGTGACAGTTTAATTTGTGCAATGTATTGTATTTGATCACTAAAATTATGTCATGGGATTTATATATGATTGGATATATAATCGAATTCGTGCTTCAACTTGGCAATATGCCTAAGAAAGAACCCATAATCTCCTTGACTAGTTACCATATTATAACCTAAACTTTTCGACCATAAAATATATTTGTTGTATTGATTGAGTATATTTTCATGAGGCAGATGCCATTAGAGAATATCCTAATTGATCGGTTCATGCGACAGTCAAAAGCAGCCCTGGGTGTGTGCTACTAGAATATGTCATGTGTGTGTACTAATTAGTGATGACAATTATTGGGTTTGTGCTGAGAGAATCTAAGGTCAAATCATAACTAAATTATGGCACTTGTATGATTAATAATTTAATTATTTGCCCTGCTGTACTTCAAAACCATGTACAGTATTATGCCTCGGAATGAAAAAGAATCTTTTAGCTATATTTATAATTTCTTCACAAACTAATTATATTATTTGAGGTCCGTACGTAGAACATGTATCACGTTGTTACACCATGTAATTGTGTGTAGAACAGTAGAAATAATATGGATATATTAGTGTTTGATGGGCTTCATCGGTTTTATCGTTGTATAAAATTAGGGGTACTGACTTGAAAATTATTGTATATATACATCAGATATTCCTGTGTGACTGATTTTGATTAGCTATACATTGTTAGAGCTTTTTAGGGCTAAAAAAAAATGACACGTAGAGCTTTTAATTAAGTTTCTATTTCCTTCAAATATTCTCAAAAAATTAGGACATGCATTCGAAGTTTTATATTACATTTTGATAACAATCTTAGGAAAAAAAAAAAAAAAACAATTGTCTTAGTTATTTCTATTTTCTACTTTTCTTTAAAATAAAAACTCAAAAACAAAGAAAATTATCAACTTAAAGATGCTTTTTTTTTTTAAAATAAAATAAAAACTATTACTATAAATTAGGGGTGGATTCAAACCTAAATTAATCTCACGGTGAAAGTGTAAGGGCCAATCATGTCAATGTTAGGGCCTTTCGAGATCTACCAATATTAAGCACTACATGCACGATCGAAATATCTACTCACATATTTGGAAGAAATCATCTCGAAAATGAGATTTAAAATCCTTATAATCAACAATTTTCCTTTAATAAATATATCTTTGAAAAGGCTGCTCTCTTCTTGCTATTAAATATTCCAATTTTGTGCATCAACCGACAACCATCCTTGTCCAAAGAGAGGAGAAAATTAAAGAGTCTCAATCAGCGTATCTTCATTAGTTGGCAATCTTTCCCACCTAATCACCAACTCTTCCGCAACAAAAGCTTCTTGCTCTTCAATTAGTGTATTTTCTTCTCTTCTCTTATCACAATCTTCGTCACAATTATATTGACATCTTAACTTATATATATTTAAATACAAACTATACATATACATCAATATATTTATATAATCAAGATCATTGATCTCTCTTATATCTAAAGTGTCAAACACAGACATGTTAAATTCCCTTTAAAGGTAAAAAAATCTTTAATTTTTTAACTGTATATCTTACATCTCGTCTTACTAAAAAAAAAGAAAAAAAAAAAAGAAAAAAAAAATTTCTAACAATTTTTGAAGTTACAAGAGTTTATTTGCGTTTAGCTCACAGATCAATAACGTCTACTCCAATTTCTTGCACAAATTTTTACATTAGAGTAATTTTTTATTTATTTATTAAGATTCAATAGGACATATAATCAAGTCATCTCCAAAATGATGTACGTCAATGATTAAAATGATGTGAAGTGATAATTTGAGGTTGACCTTTAGAGCTTGAGTTCAATGCTATTGGATTCTTCGGGTACCCTAAAATGTCACACAGAAAACGGTCTAGGTGGCCAACAGAGGACGTTGGCAAATACACTCTCCAAGATCATGGGGTATTGATGAAGTTACATGGTTGATGTAAGAGTTTTTACTTAGTGAAAGATTACTTACTTGATTTACATATTTGTAGGGTTTATATAGATTCATCTATGGACTCTTTATTTTGTTGTCAAACTTCATTGTGAGTGACATTTGTTTATTTTATCACAACAAGTGTCATTTTGCATGCTAGTGAGATAACGTTATAGTTTTACCCTCCTTTATTGGAATGGATATATATATATATATAGCTTTTGGATGATCGGTTCATCCATAAGGATTGACCACGTTGTTTGATTATTATCCACCAAGTGTAATCTTCCCTCATTCTTATGTTGGGGGACATTCTTAGTTTAAATGGGTTATTCACCACGTGTACCACTCCTATTGGGTTTCCATCATATTAATTAATTATTTATTGTCAACAGTATATAACATTAATGAATCTTAACCATTACACCTACAAGATTTAACAATCCAAATTTGTATCATAATCTATGTGACATTATTTGATATTATTAGAACATCAAATGATAATTATAACTAATAAAAAACCAAGCACTTCCCACTATCGTGCCGGCCAGCACTTTTAGCTCCACTTTCATTATATGAATAATTATTGGTTTAAGTATAACATATACATATATAGAGCTGACAGATAGGAGCACAAAGCCAATTCTTTAATTTATCTGGTATATTATGATTTATTTTTATATAAAAAAAATGGCAGAATATATATATAGACGAAGCCAAAAAACTAGCCTATGATTGATCTGCAACATCCATGTGGAATTATGACTTGTGAGGGGGGGTTATATACTTGTATAATAGGCGTAGAGCAGACATTTATATATATGGTGTAACATGATTTGTGCAGGAAGAAGACAGAGCCGTCCCCTAGGAAACTTGGACCTACCACTAAATTTCAGTGCTCTACAACTCTCTAAACAGGTCCACCACCTCATACATAGCCCCACCAATCTACCTATAATCTAATTTTTAATTGTGAAAGACTTCAATTGACTTCGTTTAAGGTTTATTATTATTTTCAATTTCTTCCTTGGAATATAACAGGTTTTTTTTTTTTTTTTTGGTTGATAGAATTGTTGTTTATATGAAATGTTTTAATTCGATTTTATTAGTTTGATTGGAATTTCTAAAATTTGATATAAGTTAAAAATCAATCCAAAAATCAATAATGAAAAATAAATCAAGGTAGGATAAATTTAAGTTTAATCTATTCATTTATATAATATAAAAGTAGAACAATTTATTCATTTTTAATTTTTAATTTTTTTATTTTAATTGAACACATATATTTATTTTCATAAAGAAAAAACCATCCCAAACATGTTTATAAATACGTGAATGATGAGACTCGAACCACACACTATTAACGTGGAAGAGAAGTTGCACAACTTCGAAACAATTAGCGTCAATTCAAATCTAGAACATTATCAGATTAAACGTAATCATTTGCCATCAAACCACTCTAATTGATGATTAAGTTAGTCAAATTTTCATGAATGAAAATTGTTGCATGTAATTATATAGATCTGTACAAAGAGTCACGTGAAGTCACCATCACAATTCACATTCATGAATCATCAAGACCCTATTCATTTTCATGTTTCGCATAACAAGAAAGATCAAACGTAAGATCCAAGAACATGAATAGACAAATCCTCCCCCTCCCCACAAGAAACGCTACATGAAACCACACTCACTAAATCCAGCCAATAGGACCCCTAACAAATGGTACAATAGACAAACGATATATATGAGAGAATGTTTTTATGGGGATTTCTTGCTTCATACATATTAAAATCCAACCAAAAAAAAAAGAGAGAGAGAGAAAAGAGAAAAAAAATCCCATACTCACTTGCATTTGTTTCCTACAAAGACTGAACCCACATGTGCATGTGTCGCTTAACAAGGAAAGCACACATGGAATTCGATAATTTTGGTCACAAACTCACAAAATTAAATGGCCTCCCCATGTGAACAAAGGCGCAGCAATCCAAGACCAAGCTTATCTGATGATGATGGCCTATTCTTACCAGTCAAACAATGTAGACATAGGACCATCGTTGGCCCCAATTCGCTCATTTAATTCTAACAATTGTTATTGACAGTTTGGAACTTTGGATCATCTGGTATGGTTTTTTACTGCATTTTTTTAAAAACAGTAACTGATCAGCAGGGCCGGGTGGAGCTAGAAATTCAAATTTGAAAGACTCGTTATATATATATATATATAATAATTTGGTGGCAAATCGAAAAGATTTTAAAGTTTAGTAACAAATTTATAAATTTTGTAAATGGATTTTGAAAAATTTTGAGGCCCCCCTCGACCCCTATAATTGAGTTTCAATGAAAAAAATTGAAGAAAGATAAAAATAAAAAATAAAAAAATTTAGATCATGTAATCAGGAGCGGAGCCAAAAATTCAAATTTGGAGGACCGCTATAAAAATATATATATATAAAAAATTAAGGGGGCCAAAGTGAAAAAGTTTAAAATTTATTAACAATTCTATAATTTTTGTACCCCTTCTTCCGCCTTTGCATGTAATATTTATTATACTTAAATGTCACTGGCATGAAAGGTACGGGGTACCCCTTCTTCCGCCTTTGCATGTAATATTTATTATACTTAAATGTCATTGGTATGAAAAGTGGAGAATGCTATCTACCTTTCTCATTTATCTTTCTTATTTACCTTTCTCACTCATTACTTTACACGTATATACCTTTTCATTTAATAAAAAGATCTCACTTTTTACTGCAACGCTTGTTTACATCTTTACCCATCATTAATGAAATGATAGAAACAGCCATCATGGGTCAATACGTAAACAAGTTTTGCAGCAAAAAGAGTGAGTTTTTTATTAAATAAAAAAGTGTATACGTATTAAGCAATGAATGGGAAAGGTAATTGGAAAAAGCAAATGGGAAAGGTATATAACATTCCTCATGAAAAGTATAAGAGGAGAGAATTTGAACTCTATACTATTTATTTGGTTTTTGGGTTTTGTTTTTTATTTTTTGTTTGTATTATTTATTATCATATTCATCTTTAGAATGGTAGAAGAATGCTAATGGTATATCCGGACAATAAAGTCAGAAGAATTAACTAAAATTAACAAAAATAAAATAAAAATAAATAAAGATATTGTAGTAGTGACTGTTGAAAGCAAACCCAAATGCAGATTTTTTTTTTTCTTTTATTAAAAAATATATATATATAAAAAAAAACCTTTTAAATTCTCTAACTACGTATATTATAATTATCCATTCACCATCCTCACGTGAGTTTCCATCTCTTGTGTTTCACTTTTCTTGTGGGCGGAACCAAACTCTTTGGTTTGGCACGTGCACGATGATATGATCAGCTAATCTTCTTCATTGAAAAAGATACAATAGTTATTATTTTCACATTCAATTCCACCATGAAATTTTATCTGAAGCACATCTAGCATACTCTCGAACAAAAAGTCAATGGTATTGGAAACCGGGTTGCCTTGCATTTATTTTTCTAAATAAATTAAAGTTGGCACCACTTTAATGTTTGGTTAATTAGTTAGCTAGGAAACCAACTTTTAATTGTGTTGTTATGTTTTAGTTTATATAGGCTTACTTTGGCATTGCTGTGTTGTAGGGGGAATTGTTTTTGGTTCTACTGTGGGAAGAATTGCTTTTGGATTTGCCGTAAGAAGAATTAACTGAGTATTTGGTAAACTGATTTTTAACAATGCTATGAGAATCAAAAACAATTTTCATATATTTGGTAAACTGAAAGTAAAAAGTGTTTGACTGTGTAAAATTACTAGAAAAGACATAAATGAATATTGAAGGGGTATTTTGAAAATAAATAATTTGTTTTATTTTTGTGTGACCATAAACATGTTATAAATAAATAATTTGTGTTTATTTTTGTGTGACCATAAACATGTTATAAAATAAATAAATAAATTGTTTTATTTTTGTGTGAATGCCGTATATATTGCGTATATATCAATAATCTATTGTTTTTTCTTTACTGCTTTCTGGGAAACAGTTTTCTAAAAACTACAAAAAATAGTTGCTCAAAACTGCTGTTGAGGAAGCCAAAAGTGACTAAAAACACTTCCCTGAAATTTTACCAAACACACTAGGCCCAATTCGGAATCGTTTTTGGCCTTAAAAGCAGTTCACGAAGTATTCCCAAACCGAGCCTTGATTATATTGCTCACCCTCCACAATATTTTGGCCGTGCAACCATTAATATATATATATATATATTAAAAAAAAAAAAAAAAAAAAAACTAAAAATTCAAATTCAAGTGATTTTGAAATTGATCTAAACCTCATTTTGTTATTTTAAGACAAGTTAAAATAAAATAAAAATTATGTAAGGTTGGTTATACAGAACACCTCACAATTCTCTAAAATAATTTGGATACATTCACTAATTGAAAATCATAATAAGGGAAATGAAATTTAATTTGTGATTTGTGATTACTGTCGGAATCAATCATGAATTATTAAATTCATGTCGAAAGTGAAACTTAATTCTCCATTCCCTAATAAATTATTAAATCATGATTTATTAAGTTCCATTTTCTCATTCCCTAATTTCCAGTGAAACACAATTATGATTAATAAACACGTCATAATCTAAAAAGATATAAACTAATCATTTATTAATGGTCTTGAGAAATTCACCTTATCTAATAATCTTGTTAGTCATTGATACTCATTGGAAATATTTTAGATCCCATTCAAAAGCTAATCAACTAAAATTGATTAATAATAATAACGAGTTGGCTGGTGGTGTGAAATGTGTGAATTAGCATAGGTCAACTATTTGATTTGATGCGAGTTAACCATTGATCCTCCAACTAAACTTAGCAATTAAGTAGGAGAAAATAAGTTGAAATTGTGACCACTTAAATCAGAGACTTTCTTCCAAAAGTTAAAAATTAACAGTAATGCTACATATCCCACCTAGAATCCCACTACATGTAGCATATGAGGTATCAAATTGTAAGTGGATACATGATGTAGGTGAGATAAATCATCATTAATGTGTATCCACTCATAATTTGACACCTCACATGCCACATGTAGTATAATGTAAAATATAGGATTTAGGTCGGATGTTTAGCATTATTGTAAAATTTATTACATAGCTCAATATTCTTTTAAAAAAATTAATTAATTATAAGCAAAAGTAGATATTAATTTAATATAATTGATTCTTGCACTATGCTATTAACCTTTCATTTAGGGTGCAAGCCGGTTGGTACTTTAATGCACAAAAAAAACCATTTTCTATCTTTTCTTTTCTTTTCTCTAGTAACAACCCAAATTCTCATGACAATAATTGATGTTTCGATATCAATTTATCCATATTTTCTCTAGTAACAACTCATATTCTCATAACAATAATTGATGCTCTATAGTAACTTTGTGTAAACTATTAGTTAAAGTGAATCTAGTTTTTTTTTTTTTTAAAAAGATCAACTTTGTTGATCTTTTTTGAGACATGATCTAAATGCAAATCAATGCTATTTTATTTCGAAAGATATAGTCTAAAAATAAGTCCATACAACACTTATCATGAGCCAGGTGTTCTATAACACTCTAGTATTAGTGTGTTTTTGGTATGACTTTTGAAAGAATCAAAAACGTTTTTTTTTAATGTTATAAGCTATTTTAAAGTTTTTTTTTAGTTGTTTGATAAAACGCAAAACAACTTTTTTTAATATATAAATTGTCTCAATTACCCTTTATAAAAGTCATTTTATGTCTACTTGGAGAACTCCAAAATTTAGGCTTTTCCAAAAAGCTTTTTTAAAACATATATATGAATTGTCTTAACTTAACTACACTTTATAAATTTTAGATATTCCACCATAACTCTTTTATTATAAATATATTGTCAATACTTTTTTTTTTTTTGTAATTTACTCAACAAAAAACTATTTCTAAAAATACATTGTCAACACCATTTTTTGTAATTTACACAATCAAAAGCTTTTTTTTATGTTAAAAGATCTATTTATTAGAAGTTCTACTACAAAAAGATCTACTTTAGAAGTTTTATTTGAAAAGTCATACCAAGTACACTGTTATGCATTTTCATACCATGGAATATGAAATAGTAGTTCAGTCTCCGATCCAAATTCTCTCTTGTTGGCAAATGGCAATGGATAATTGGATATTATCAATGGAAGTAGACTGGACAATAAAATTGTATAACTAGGTTATAAGCACCGGAAAAGAATAAAAAATAAAAATAAAAATTGTAGGAGATAAATAGATAATGTTAGAGAGCTAAAATTCAAAAGCTTATCATATTTCATCGACTCTATATTCCATGTGAATCCTTGATCTATTGGTTTGTTGCTCTGATCTAGCTAGCTAGCTAGCTAGATAGCTGATCGAGCGGTGCCGCAATCTGAAAACAACTGCACAAACCCACCCAAATACATAAACAAACAAACCGATTCAACGACAGTCACACCTCACATGGATTCTAACTTATTTTGTGTCACCTTCTCCAAAATTATTACTACACTTGAACAAAAAGAAAAGGAAGGCTTAATGTAATTATTATCTTATCACAATAAAACCTAATTTCACGGGGAATCTTTCTTCTTTTAGCAACAACTTGGGTGGTGTTTTTTTTACCAAATCTATCGAGTTAAATATATATATATATATATAAAGTAAAGTTGCTGTAGACCGTAGTGTAGTTGTGCTGCCAATCCATGGCAATTAGGAGTAGATAGGTTGGTAGGTATGGTATGCTATGGATAGATTGGACATTGATTATTGACAACGGCACGATTTGTGGGTCCTATTCAATAAAACTCGATCATCCATGATGATCATCACAAATCACAATCACCAATTCACAGTGCATTGCATTTCTCACCATTTTTGAAGCTTAGAAGTCTTCTTTCTTCTTGAGAAGTAAAAGCATGATGAGAAGAAGGTGAGATTTTGTTTCCATCAATGATTAATCGGGTAGATGGCCTGGACCCCCAAACACAACCTCACCAGGTTGGCATAAATATTTGATGGATAATGGAACATCTATCTAAATAGAGAAAATCATTCGTGCACCGATTCTCAGCTATGCATCTGGTCGATTACTATCATATGCTATATCTTCAGTAATCGAATGCACCACTCAACAGAACACCTGATACATTAAGGGTTCCTTGCTCTGGTACCAGTGTAAATAGATGTCCATCTTTATCTATTAGTCTGTAAAGTGTGGGAATACACCACTCTTAGAGTAAGAGTTACATTTCGAATCGTGCTTATAAAGGTTAATCTTGTCAGGTTCCGATAGATCCCTAACCTATAATGATATCAACTTTTGAAAAAAAATAAAAATAAAAAAAATCACCCGATACACCGGTCAGTAGTATACGTGACTTAAGCGAATTGATCATATTTTAGTAGAAATTAATAAAATTTATAGAAAAAAAAAATGGATTTAAGTGGGGGGTAAATATTCGACAGCATTGGAGTAAAAACATGAGCAGCATCTTGAACACTTTGTCAAACACAATAATCAATGATGTGGTGGTTTTACTAGAAACGTTTATTAGATTCAGTTCATTGTATAATCCACAATCAGTAGTCACGTGATTGCCTATTCCATTCCAAAAGCACTTTTAACAATTCTGCTTCCCAATCTCCATTTCTCCTCCTCACATGCTTCCCTACTGTAAGCTCTGCCTTCTAGACTAGATTTACTTCCTGCTTATTCCAACCGACCGATAATTCTCACCTTCTTGCAATTTATACATTGCTTCCATTTTTGTCCTACATTTTATTTATTTAATTTAAAAATAAATTAATTAAAAGAGAGATATATACTTCTACTTGTTATGAAGTAATAACACGTGTACCATTACATGTGGAAGATCATGTGCTGTATTCTCATCCTGATGCATGTCACATGTTAGATAATCAGAATCCAGAGTGGATTCACATTTCACAAATCATAAAATGGATCACAGTAGAAATATATACTCTTTAACAATTCGGGAACCAGTCAACCCTCCATTTTTATCTTTTTAAGAAAATACGAAGCCTTTTAAATACACAAATCGCGTTAAGGTAAGTCGGAATTTGATGAATCAAACCACACAAATATGATTCGAAATACAACTCTCACATTGTGATAATAATCTCCTGCTATTTTTCGATTTGATTTGTTGAATTGCAATTTCCAATTTCACCAATTGAGTTAGGGTCTGTCGGAATTTAAAGACTCAAATGCTACGAACAATGTTCAAAATACAACTCCCGCCCCTAAAAGTCTTGTAATTTTCAGTTTTACCAATCAGATTAATATTTGTTTAGAATGCGATGAATCAAATCCTATAAATGGTCCGAAATGCAACTCACACCCTGCCATAACCTCTCACTATTTATTATTATTTTTTTAGTAAGTCACTATTTTTTTGATTTGATTTGTGGAATTGCAATTTCCAATTTCACCGCGCTTTTTGAGACTATTACGAAAAAACCGGTTTGGCAGTTGAAATTTGCGAAGCAGTAACCCCCCTTAAATCTCAACATTTAAGAAACCAAAACGAAAACTCCACACACACCTCTCTGGACTCGACTCTTCACCATTAACTGTTGGCTTCGATGCGAAAAACCCTGACATAGAAAAACCAAAAAAAAAAAAAATGTCTCCCCAAAAGCGATTCTCTCAAACTCAGAGTCCTCCGACTCATCACGATCTCAAGTACCGAGTCATCACATGCCTCAACAAACTCGCCGACCGCGACACTCTCTCTCAGGCCACCGTTGAACTCGACTCCATCGCCAGAACCCTAACTCACGACTCCTTCTCTTCGTTCCTCAACTGCCTCCAGAGCACAGACTCCTCTTCGAGGTCGCCGGTACGCAAACAATGTGTCAACCTCCTGACGCTCCTTTCGCATTCACACGGCAACTCTCTCTCTCCGCACCTCTCCAAAATGATCTCGACCGTCGTCCAGCGGTTACGCGACTCGGATTCTTCCGTGAGATCTGCCTGCATTGTCGCCACCACCGCCATGTCGTCGAACATCACCAAACCCTCGTTTACGGTGCTGTCGAAGCCGTTGATCGATTCGGTTCTTGTGGAGCAGGACACGAACTCGCAGATTGGTGGAGCGATGTGCTTGTCGGCGGCGATAGAGGCGGCGCCGGATCCGGAGGCGGAGCAGTTGAAGAAGCTGTTGCCGAGGCTTGGGAAGGTAGTGAAGAGCGAAGGGTTTAAAGCGAAAGCGGCGGTGTTGGGAGTGATTGGAAGTGTTGTTGGAGTTGGTGGAGCCAAAAGCAAAGGAGTGTTGGATTGGGTGGTGCCCTGTGTACTTGATTTCTTGAGTAGTGATGATTGGGCCACCAGAAAAGCCGCCGCCGAGGTCTTAGCCAAGGTGGCGCTCGCTGAAAATGACTTGGCCGCCCAGTATAAAAACTCTTGTTTGGTTGCTCTGGAGAGTAGAAGATTTGATAAGGTAAAAAAATAGCAAGAAATTATTATGATAACCAAGTAAAAAAATAAAATAAAATTGATTTTATAAATTCCTTGAATAGCGGGTCTCTGTCTGGTTAATTAGAAGGTGGTAGGAAAAGAGAAGGAATTGGGAGTTTGATATTAAAACTAGTAATTGGGGTATTTTGTATTTTTAGTTGAATAAATCAGAAACCAAATGGAGTGCTAATGCTTTATTATTATTACTTTTCTATTGAAGTTGAACTGATTGCCTTTGGTGTTACAGGTAAAGATTGTCCGGGAGACGATGAATCGTTCATTGGAGTTGTGGAAGGAGGTTGCTGGTGTTTGTGAGGATGTCTCGGGTCAGACTCCATCTAAATCTTCTTCAATAGGTAATTTTTTATTCTCTCTTACTGTTATCGCTTCATTTTTGTTGTTCTTTTTATCCAAGTGAGCTTCTACATGCTTCATTTTTCGGCTGTGGTGTGTGAAAATTGAGCATATAGTTAACGAGAAGAGGTAGAGATAGCACTTCCATTTTTACAAGGAAAAATTAAAATATTTTTGTCGTGGAATCAGTTTCTACTATTTTACTGACAGAGTTCAAGGTTTATGTATATACTAATTGTTTTTGTTGCTCTTTTTGTTTACTTTTAGTTTTCACTCTGGATAGGCATTAATGTTGCTTAGATGCTATATGATTTGCTAAATTCTGATTTCTTTGTGGAGCCAGATAACAGTAGCGGTGGATGCTTTCCTTCCATTACCAAAATTTCCCAAGATGTTGGTTCGAGAACCCCTCAACCGAAGAAAATAGTTCCTGCTAGTAGGTCACCTTCAACGAGAAGTTCATTTGGAACCACTGCCAAAAGTGAAACTTCTTTGAAGAATAATGACAGGAGGTCAAGCATGCCGACATTCAGTAAGTTGGATAACGGAAAACCCTCTGATTGGAAAGTTGAAATTGCAGTACAGCAGTCTCCCTCTTCCGAGATGACTCATGCAGATTGTATCAGAGTGAGTGACTCTGGGAATTCGGAGTTTGGAGAGATGGGTAATAGCATAAACTCTAGGTCAGAGACGAAAAGTGTGCTCTTCAGCAAAATTCGTAACGAAAAAGTTTATAAATTTGGTGGTTTTAGATCTGGGTCTAGGGTGGTTCCATATCAGGATGATGAGAACTCTGAGTTAGTTATCAGCAATGGTACTGAAGAAGTTTATGATGACCAGAAAGATGCTGAGGAACTGTCTATGATCCGTGAACAACTTCTTCAGATAGAAAACCAACAGTCCAGTCTATTAGACCTTCTTCAGGTATATTTCTAGAACCCGAAATTCTTATATTTTGTCATATCTTAAAATTTTGTTTTATCACAACTGCATGGTAAGATAATAAGTTAAGAGTCATGGACTCAACTTGACCATGGTTTGATCGATTAACCCCTTGGCTTATTGAGTTTCTAATATATGCCGTTTATGTATTTGATTCTCTTATAGCATGCTGCTGCTAGCCTGTTCATGTTTTTACTGTTTAATCTGGGATGATTTTGTTTATGCTATAACAAATTTGGTAGAGGCAAGTTAAATTATGGCACAACTTTCCTATAATGATTTTCTCATAACCTTCGTTGCCAATCATTTTCCTTTTTTAGAGCTCATAGAATAAAAGAATGACGTTTAATGCTTTATTGACGACATTATTTGTTGTTGGTATACTCAGGGGCGGATCTAGAGCGGGGCCGATAGGGGCCATGGCCGCCCCAACCCCCCCCTCCCCAAGAAATTTCAAAAAAAAATTTCAAAAAAAAAAAAAGTCAGTTAATGAAAATTTGCAAAATAATTACTTTTGTGTAGAGGTTAGAGATGACTTGTTAGAGGCGGGAGGAAGAAATAGAGAGAACTTGTGAGTTGTGACTTGTGAGAGAGGAGAAAGATAATATTGTGAAGTGTGTCTTTGACTTTTATTTTTTAAATAAAACTTGATATTATTTTTGTTTTATTTTTTTTAAATTAAACTTGACTTAGTTTTGGCTATTGAATTATAACCCATTATTGAAAAGAATAATGTTTGGGTAATGATCGATCAGTACCCAAAATACCGACACTACCAATGAAAGTGTAGCATGTGGCCCAATTAGTGAGATAAATGTAAAAAATAAAAGAAAAAATGCCAAATGCTACATCTCATTGGTGGGGTCAGTATTTTGGGTATTGACCGGTCAGTACCCAAGTATTATTCTATTAGAAATACAATTAAAATGCAAGATCCCTTATTAGTTTTTATTTAAAATTATTTTAGGTTAATTTGATTTGAGATGAATATTATAAAATTAAATTACAAATATTTAAATATACTAATAATATAGTGGTATTTTAATATGTTATGATGAATATATTTGTTTTATGTCTCTTATCATTTAAATTATTGAATATTTATTATCAGTCTTTTTTAATGTTTTAAAAAAGCTATTAAAATTTATATTTTATTAGTTGGAAATTATTAAAAAATAAATAAAAAACCATTCTCAACTATGTTAAGATTAGAGATTGGTTTTGTAAAAAGAAAAAACTAAATCATTATGTAATTGAAATGAAAATCGAACTGAAAATTTAATAGATTTAGTTATAAATGATTTTTGAGATATAAACAACGACCGATTACAATTTGTCTTGCGTGACATTGAATATTAGTTTTTGTCTTGGCCCCCCAAAGGTAAAATCTTGGCTTCGCCCCTGATACTGGTCCATAAATGTTCAATGTGCATCCCGACTTCAATGTTTTCTTTTTACTTGAATGCAGAGATTCATTGGGAGCTCCCAGAGTGGGTTAAATTCTCTAGAGACACGTGTACATGGACTAGAGATGGCTTTAGAGGAAATCTCATATGATTTGGCATTATCAAGTGGAATGATCTCAAACAATGACTCTGCAGAAAATACATGCTGCAAGCTGCCTGGTACAGAATTTTTGAGTTCGAAGTTTTGGAGGAGAACAGAAGGTCGTTTTTCTACTTCAAGAATGTCTTCTTCTGGCAATCTGCAATCTTTGCATGCAGTACAAAGCACACCTGATAAAGATGCCTTTTCTGAAAAGCACAGGACAGATAACCGAAAATTACAGCACCCAAGTAGGAATCCATTAGCAGGTGTTCATGACTTAAGGGGAAATTCTGGATTCCATTCAACTAAAACGGTGAGGGGCTATATCCAAGATGCTGACATCTTTCAAAATTGCAATGCTGCTGGGTTTGATGGGGTGGCTTCATCAACTGTTTTTACAGCCCCAGTGAATATGAATAGCAGGTAATTGGATCTCCTTTTTTTCTATGCACAAATCAGCACGTGTAATTTGTTTAACTTGAATTTTGGTTACAACTATATGAGTTTGGTATCGTAACCAACTAAAGCTTTATATATTTCCAACCGATTATGGATATAATGCAAGCTGCTCACAATTCCTTGAGAAAAAAATACTGAAATGCCAGGGAAGGCAGATGTTTTATAAGTTCACACCAATAACTCTTCCCCTAGCATAGTCATTTGTATCGTAATGGTGGACAAGGATAATCTTAATATTTCTGCTCCGTACTAAAAGTTCTTGCTGCAGTGATGGAGTGTGTGTGTGTGTGTATTATGTATTAGGAAGTTACTAGTACTCAAGTTAGTGACTGTTTTCTTTCTTGTTCATCAGATCGTCTGCTTAATTGGAATGGCTTCAACCATCAATGATCAATTTCAGCAGAGAAAACTTGAGAGTTGCATGTAAAGTTTCTCTTTCACCGGCCTTTTGTTCCAGGCGGCAGTTCTTCAGGGGTGCAATATTAGATCAAGTCTCTGCTCATAAGATTTTTCTGGAATAGGAAACTTGCACTAGTTGTTCCATTGCTGAGAGAAGTTTGTTGTGTACAGGAAATAAATTTCACACACCATTTTTGGCTTGTCACTGCTATCATGTCTGATCTGAAACATTTCGTTGGGGTATCTCTACCAGATTGCCATACCATGAGAATGTTTCTCGTTGTATCTTGTGCTCTTCCTACTAAGTTATTTAAGCAAGCAGCAGGCATGCCACTTCGTTTATTTATTTTCACGAAAAGAGTGATCATAAAAGGATCCAACAATTATTTAAGCACTCTAATAGTAATATTATATTTTCTCAAATTTGATCTCAAAATGAAGTAGAATAGATATTCTGTCATGCACAAGCACTTAGTGGTCGTGCTTGTACCGATACAACTATAGAAGTGGTTAGTGAGGTTGGGTCACATTTTATTTAATCTCAATTATCGTCTATGTAACTCATTTTCATTGGGCTGGTCTATGATAGCCCAAACCTTGCTTCATGCCCAAATATATAGAATATGAACTAAAAACTATACCCAAATACCTAATCCAAAGTCCAAACCGAGAGACCAACTTCGGCATAGCATGAAATGATTTGCGTGGGTTGAAACTTGAAAGTTAAAACAAGTCCCGTCCACACAAATTTTCACGTCTTGTCAAATCAAAGTGTCAAACTAGTAAAAAAAAAAAAACGTGGCCCTACCGGCCTACCCCACAACCGAAAAAAAGAAAAGGAAAAAAAAAAAAAAAAAAAAAAAGGAAAGTGAACCCACTTTAGAGTCTAGAGAGTTTAGAGTCTGGAGTTAAGGGCAAGTCGCCAAGTCATTGACGTAATGAAACAAATGGGAGGAAGAAAAAAAGGTGGTTGGATTTGATTTGTATAATAAGACAAATTAAACATGAAATGGAAGATAATGGAGATTAGTAGATTAACTAAGCATATTATTATTTATAAAAAAAAAATTAAAGATTCGATAGTAACTACATTGGATGGGATGGGTTACTTACTTGCTTTGGCAGGAACATAGTTGCGTCAAAAAATAAATACGTTATACATGATTGATGATTCAGGGAAGATTTTTCAAATCTGAAGACGTGGACGCACAAAATAGACTTTGAAAGTCATATCACAACTGCTCTGAAAAAAACCCAAAGCCACCATCCATGCGTTCCTCGATAAAAAAATAAAGAGAGCTTCTCCTTACAATCCACAAATTATCTATTCACACTCCAATTTAATTTTTTTTATTAATGACAATTTTAACCTAAATTAAAATTACTAAAAAGGACAAAAAAAAAATTAAAGACATTCCAAACTAATTAAATTATTAAAAATATATATTCTCTCTCCTAAATCATTATATTTAATATTACGTATTAAGTTCTTTCTCTTATATCTGTTATTACCATATTAAACACTCTCTCATACTTTATCTCTCTCCATTTTTTCAAATAAATAAATAAATAAATAAATCATATTTTCATACTTTTTGATTAATAGTTAAAGAAAAAAAAAACTTATGAATATTTTAGTTTTTTACTAACAGTAATATATATATAAATTTATTTTTTTATTTTTTTTTAAATATATACATACATATGGTTCCTAAAAATCAAGTTTATTAGTAAGTTTTTTTTTTTTTTTTTCTTAACTGTTAGTTTTGTTTGAGAAAAAATGGAGATAGGAAATTAGAGATATGTATTGGAGGGGAGAGAGTTTAATATGGTAATTAAAAATTTAGGAGAAAGTATTTAATATGTAATAATTAATACAATGATTTAAGAGAAATAATTTCCTTTTTTAATAATTTAATTCAAAAAAGATAAAATGGATAATTTTGTAACAAAATGAAGTGTCTTTAGAATTTTTTAAAATTTAAATTTTGAAGATGGAGTGTTTTTAGAAAAGAAGTGTAAAAAGAAACAATTGGATTGTCAAAAGAAGCTCTCAAAAATAAATTTGTAAAATGATTTAATGAAATAATTAATGTTAAAAGAAGTCTAAAAGAGCATAAAGTAATAAATATCATCATCACCTCACGGTCCTCACCTGAATAATTATTTGAATTAGGACAATACTTGGGTGCTGACCGGTCAGTACCTTGGGTACCGACTACTCAATGGTTGCTTGCCACACAACCCAAAGCAAGGTGAAAATAAAAAATGTGAAAGAGTGTAAGCCTCATGACAATACTCCATTGGATGGTCAGTATGGCTTGGGTACTGACTGGTCAGTACTCAAACATTTTCCTTTGAATTAATATTAGATTGTGTTTGTTATGTCATTATCAATTAAAAATTTATAATCATGTTGTTACAATTTCAGTTTCTAGCTACAGTTATTTTGAAAACGATTTCAGAGAATCTACTGCATTCTTCAATCTCCTACTGCATTTGAAAACGAATTCAGAGTATATCTACTACATTCTTCAATCTTCTATTGCACACATGACACATCACGTCTTCATCTGGGAGTAAGGAGTGTTATTCTTTGTTACGCATTCTCTTAATGTCATCGATTATAAAAATTACAAACAGCTGTGACCGGAGTATTTGCTAATTAATATTGGGATGACGAATTACGGAATGATGTTAATTCGTTATTCTTATATTTTAACAAAATCTTATTTTATACGTGATGTTTGATTCTGATGCTGAAGTTGTTGGGGGATGGATAAACAATGGTATTCCTCTTGCTTCTGAAATTGGTGTTATCATTGTTGATATTCATTTCCTTATGAGTTAGGGATGGTAATGGGTCGGGTTTTACTGGGACCCAGACTCAGACCCAACAAAAAAAATTAGACCCAGATCTATGAAAATTTTCGGGTTTGGGTTTGAACCCATAGATCTTAGGAAGACCCAAACCCGACCAAGGACCTATGAAAATTCGCGGGTCTGAGTTTAGACCCTCGGGCCCGTGGACCCGCAATCCCAAAAAAAAAAAAACTAAAAAATATATATACTTAAATATATAAATAACTAAATAAAAAAATTAATAAATAGAAGAGATAAAAATGAGATATTATTATTTGCATTCAATTTCAATTTCAAATTCTTCAATTTTTTTTTTTTTTTTTTTTAACTCACTTACTATTCGGGTTTATGGGTCCGGGTCCGGGTCTAGGTCTATGAACCCAAACTCAGACCCGACCCGGACCTGAATCGGGTCTAATATTCTAGACCCATACCTGACCCGTGAACCGAATGTGAGGACCTAGACCCGACCCATGTGGGTCGGGTCTGAGTCTAATTGCCATCTCTATTATGCGTCATATGCTTGGGCCCTCTGTTAACTTTGTTCCTAGGAAGGCTAATCAGATAGCCCATTTGTTAGCTAAAAACGATCTCTTTTGTATTGAGGACATGTTTTGGCTAGAAGAATTTCAGTCCTGTGTTGGTTCTGTTGTTTCGGCTGATAGCTGGGTTTGTTTGTAATCTTTGCTTTCTTCAAAAAAAAAAATACGGACATCCCTCTCAACACATGGTAGTGTGTGTGTATATATATATATATATACAATTTTGCTATTGTCAGTTCGTCCTGATATATTTTATATCAGGACGAACAATGTTGACCATTAGATTTATACACTTTGACTCAAAGTGTATGCACTTGTCAAAACTTCTTCATAATCTATGATTAACATTCTTCGTCCTGATATATATAATATATATCAGGACGAACTGACAGTAGAAAACCTATATATATATATATATATATAGCAAAACAATTCAAAACCCATTTTATTTATTAAAAACAAATAGCAAATTCAAATTCAATAGTATTAAATATTGAAATAAAATAGAATAGAAATAAGATATTAAAAAAAAATTCAATAATTATAATTATTTAATTAATTGAAATTCTAATTTCAATATTTAATAATTTAAAACTAAAACTGAGCAAAATGATAAATGAAGCGAAATCCACTGAAGTATCGTACTGCAAAGAAGAATAATGAGATGTATCAATATCCACATAAAGTGTAAACACTTGTCAAAAATTTCCATAATTTATGGTTTACATTTTTCGTCATGATATAAAATATATCAGGACGAACTGATAGTAGAAAGACTGTATATATATATATATTTATATATAATTATATATATAAATGTTAAAGTCATGGCGCACTGATATAACTTCATCAGTGTGTTGAATATAGACCATTAGATTTACATAATTTAACTCAAAGTGTGTGTACTTATCAAAACTTCTCCATAATTAGTGGTCCACATACATTAATATTGGTATAGTTACATCAGTGCACCGATATGAACGTGACCGTATATTTCAGTAACTTCCCACCCTAGTCCTCACAAATAGAAATTGAAGCCATGGTATGAACCTTAAATAGGTAGTTACTAGTTAGGTACTATAATTGATAATCTTTTATTCCTTAAACCAAAACTTTAGGTAGCTGGAACCAAATAGATGTAAGATGCAAAAATGATCAGACCATTAACTCCACAAAATTCAGAGTACTTTTTTGAGCACCTGAAAATCTGGAACACCAGATCCAGGGCAAGGATACAACCAAATTGGGACTCCACAGATAAAACTAATCGAGCACAAGCCCAGATCAGAGTCCCACAAACGGGAGAAAATCGCCTACACAAGAGTGGGAATACAAACAAAACAAAACTATACACCAAACAAAAACACACGAGCAGAAGACCGAGAAGGAGGAAAGATCCATGCTCCATCCACCATTTTTTAAAATTAAAAATTCTAACGACTTTGACAAACTCAAAAAAAGATGCAATGATTGAAAAAATATAGAAATACAAACAAATAAAAGGAAGAGTCTTAAAGGAGTATTGGATTGGTTGACTGTAGACTTGTAGATTATACAGGTGGAGAGCACATGGAAATGGACTTGGTTTATCAGGCTAATTGCGTGTTTTGCACTTACAGGGTCGTCTCTATCTCTTCGACAGCCCTTCAATAATTGGTCTCTTTTTTTTTTTCCTTCACGCAAACTGCAAGCAATTATTTGGACAACATTTTGGTTTTGGTACAGGCTCTTCTCTCTATACCTGGAAATTGCCTGGCTTGCGGTTGACCGTTTCTTAAATTCCAATATTAATTTTTATTTATTTATTTATTTATTTTTATTTTTTTTAACGTAAAGTTGGGGACTGCTGAGATTATTCTGGAAGAGATTTGTATATATACTTTCACAGTATCGAATTATAAAATACACATAATAGAACTTGAACTTTCTACCGCTTCTTGAAAGGAGAGACGGACTTTGCAATCGATAATTGTCTTTCTATAATTAATTTTGAAAAGTTAAGATATAACTTAAAATTTCATGATATAATTTGAATATGAATTTACAAAAAATAGAATTAAAATTGTATTTGTTTATCAAAATTTGAATTTATTCAGTATGACATATTGTAAAGGCTTCTTTTAAATGAATTTGAAAACAAAGAATAAACGTTATTCTATCACACATGCTTTTAAAATATGTATGGTGGGACTCAAACCCCTGACCACCAGATGTGGAAAGGAGGTGTATTATCATCTCTACTAAGAAGTGATGAACTAAGAAAAAACAATTTTGAATATTAAAACTGAAAGATTTTTATGCATTTCTAGAACAATATAATTTATACTATATTTATATAAAAGGAAAAGTAATACCAAATTCTAGAGAATTGTTTTGAAATATGACATCAAATAGTCTTTAGATATTGAAAGTGTAATTTTCAATTTTATATATTATAAATAATTGATAAGGATAATTTTAGAGCACATTAAGTAGTATATTTTTTGATTGATTTTCATAAAAAAATTAATAGATATTTTTTGAACATTTAATTTGATTAATCATCCTACTTGACAAAGAAAACGACACAACAATACAAATTATAATGTGATAGATTCAATAATTCAACAGTTAGAGATAAGATATGGAAAAAGCATACATCAAAGGTCTAGTTTACAATTATACAAACATAACAAACAATGATAATTGACAACCTTCAAGCTTTTTCAAACGAAGAATAAAATTAAAATAAAGGGCAAAGCCAACCATATTTACTTTTGTAAAGCAAAAAAACAAAACCAAACCTTATCTTGGCACTTTCCAAGAACCACCCGCCCGCCACCCGCCCGCCTCCCTCACCAAAACAACAGCAAGTTGGCAATCCATCACCTTTGGAATTTTACAACGAATGAGGTTAGGTCATGTTACCATTACAACAGGAAGAAAACCTTCCACATATGTTTTTTAAAATATGTATAGTGAAACTCGAACTCCAGACCACTAATGTGTTAATGAAATATTCAACCACCTGTATTAGGAGATGATGTGCATGTTACTATCATCTCATAAGTAGGAAATAAAAGACAGTTTTTTTAGCCTATAGTTAAAATAGAAATGGATAAAGTTGAAAATAGGCTGTGAAATATACAACTCTATATATTTATGGTTCCCATATAATAGCAAAATCTGAAATAAAATTCATTAGTTAATGTATAAAAGTTGTACAAAGGTATTTCAAATAGATAAACAGATCCTAATAAACGTAATTTATTATTCTAATCATAACCATAAGCATGAATTACAACCATTCTTAACAAAATGGTTGACCATTTCCCATTAACTTTTATCATAGGGGTTTGAGTTTTACAATTACCCATTATTTGATAAGAGTGTGGAAAGAGTCATCCCCATAATAAGAATTGTAGTCCCAATTGATCTCCTTGCAGACCTCCATCTAATTTATGTCATGTCTTAAAAATAAAAAATAAAAGATTAAAAAACAATAAACATGAATTTCCAACAAAAAATAAAATAAAAGTGGAAAACGAACTCTTTATGAAATAGCATGTTATAGAAACTGCATTTAATGTCTACCTAAAAAAACAAATACATCAATGTATTACTGAATTAGAAGGGTCTTACATTTAGAAGAGCTTCTCAAGTAGATCTTTTTACGATAGATCTTTTAGAAATAAATATTTTAAAGGTAGAGTTTTTAAATAAAAGTCGTTGGTCATTTGATTATCAATTAAAATATAGCTTTTTTAATGATAAAATTATCAAAATATTTTTTAAATAGACGTAAAACAACTTTTTTAATCATCTAAAAGCTTTGTTGGGTGACAACCAAACGATACAAAAAAAATTAAAAAGAGCTTTTTTAAGCTCTTTTAGCCGGTAAACAAACTCTCCTAAACGGACACTTGCTCACACAAGGTTAAAGCAAATCATAAATAAACTAATAAAAAGAAATAGGGCAAATTGCACTAACTTACCATGAGTTTCTCACTTATGGCACAATATTCAACTTTTATCTTTAATTACATAGGCATCCCCTGCCGTTAGTCAATCTCCATTAAACTTAACAGTTGACTGGATGGGTGGAGGGTAAAATAATCATTTTCTTATCCAGTTTATTTAAATCAATAATATAATAAAATTGAAAGTCTTTTCTCTTTTCTTGAAATGGTAAATAAAAAATAATATAATAAAATAAGAATTTATATATATATATATATATAAATGAACCAAAAAAAAAGAGGAAAGGGTAGATGGAAAATGACAACGATACTCTGATGCGGAGCAGCAGACCGGTGGACCGATGGCCTCATCGGAAGGAGGAGGTGCAATGGAGGTATTGTGACCTCTAAACCCCAAACCCCGAATCTAGTCTCTGTATTTTCCAACCACAAAAGCAATTCTTTTTCTCTCTTAACTGCAACTTCACAACATTCAATTTCAAAATTCATGCTTTAACAAATCGATCATCAAGAAGCTAGATTCGAATTCGACTTGAATGTTTAGGAAGAAATCCGGAAAGGGAAGCTGAGGATTTTCGAAGAAGATGAAGATGGGTGATTTTTGGATAATGAGATGGTTTTGAAATCTAAAAATTGTTGTTTTGAGATATGAGAAAAAATTTGGTTGGAGGAGGAGATGGTTTTGAAATCTGAAAAATTGTTGTTTGGGATTATGAGAATATGAGAGAATTTGGGGTGATGGTTTTTGAAATCTGAAAAATTGGTGTTTGGGAGATGAGAAAATGAGAGAAAATTTTGGATGATGAAGTTGAGATTGGATGATGGAGATGGGTTTTGAAATCTGAAAAATTGTTGTTTGGGAAGTGAGAAAATGAAAAGAAGGAAAGAATTTGTATGAAAAAAAAAAAAAAACCTTTCTGTGGAAACAAAATTCTACAGATTCATTGTTCTTGACTTTGTTCTTGGCTTCTTGCATTTTTTTTTTCTTTTTCAATTATTTCTTTGATTTTTTAAAGAGTTTATTTTTTTGGTAACGTTTAAGATTATTTTAAGAGTACCATAGGGCAATTAAAACTATTTCAAACAGTAACAACTTTTCCTGATATAACATAAGGGCAATTTCGAACTTTTCTAGGCAACCTAAAGTCAACTGTTAAGTCTAACAGAATTTGACTAACAGTAGGGGATCCATGTGTAATTAAGGGTAAAAGTTGAATATCATGCCATAATTAAAAACTTCATGGTAAGTTGGTGCAATTTACCCAAAGAAATAAAAGAAGAAAAAGAAAAACTATTTAAGTCCACCTCATGTCACCATCTATACAGTTAAAAAAAAAAAAAAAAAAGAAATCATCTATAATATATTAATGTATACAACTATTCATCCACTTTAATATTAATTAATTAATTAATTAAAAAATTAATACTCGTTATAATCACCTCCACCGGCTAACGTTGCTCCTATCTTTATACTCTCACTGGTCAGCCATTCTCGGCAGGCAGAGCTAGCTATTAAACGCGTTTCTCCAACTAAAATTATATGTGAATTTATTTATATTCTTCACATCTCAAAACCAAAAAGCTTGGAGAGAACTCATAAAAACGCTGTCGGTGACCAGATCTGCAACTTCTCTCCGACTCTTGAGTCTCACTTTTGAGTTGCTAAACTCATCTAGATCTGAGTCCTGTACAAACCCACTTCCTATTTTGTTCTTCTTGTTCAGATTCTCTGATTTTCTAGAACCAAAAAGAAAAAGAAGAAAAAAAACAGAGTATGAATTCAGAGCAGAGGTGGAAGCGAAAGCGTAGTTATAGAGCCTACTCACGCGCACAGTACTTGTCTGTAAGGTCTGTAATCTTGTGCTCGTGTTTTCTAGTATTTTTGTTGTTCTTGTCTACAGATCGGTTACCTATTAGGACCGTCTCGTTCAAGCCCGTTTTGGGTGTGTCGACATTGTCGCTTTTATCGAGAAATTCAGTTTCTGTACAAGATTCTATTAACAGGGGATTATTTCATTTTTGGCCTTTGAGAGTAGATGAGAGGGTGTTGTTTCCTGACCATGTTTTGTTGATGGTCTCTAATAGAATTCAACGAACTGATGCTTTGGATTGTGTTTACTACAAAGTCTTGAATGCTTCTGCTTCTGATGATGTTCGAGTTCAAGTACGACCTTTGGTTTCCATTGATGAGTACGATGAGTTTAGATGGATAGCGAGATGCCCACTTCCGCCTACCAATTATTCAGCTACTGTTGACTTGCGGAGGCGTGGAGATGCGGTAGTGGTGGCTGAGAAGCACGGCTGGAGTTTGCAGGATAATCGGACAGTTCATTCTTGGGAGAGAATGGCTTATGCGGCTGTACTGGATGGAAACACAACGGTTGTGTTTGTCAAAGGATTGAATCTCCGTCCGCATAGAGTATCCGATCATAGGTTCTTCCGATGCCAGTTTGGGTTAGAGAATTTGGAGAAGGACGAAGGATTCGCACTCGTGACTGAAGCAGTGGCAGCTGCACAAGAAGTTGTTAGGTGTTTGTTGCCACGTAGTATAAGAAAAAATCCAGGGAAAGCTCATGGGATTCGCGTTACAATCGTTAATGCCAATAACAGAGTTCAAGGAGATCATAATGCAAAGAATTCTGTGGCTAGGATTCGGAATCATAGGTCCCTTGGACAGAGGAGGAATCGGAGAATGTATAGAGATTATGTGCCTATACCTTCTGTGGCTAGAATTCACAATCCTCGGGTCAGGAGGACGTATGAGCAGAAGAGTAATCAGAAGAAGTATGAGCTTTGTGCGTGTACCATGCTCTGGAACCAGGCATCTTCGCTTCGAGAGTGGATTACGTACCATGCCTGGCTTGGGGTTGAACGGTGGTTCATCTATGATAACAACAGCGATGATGGAATTAAAGAAGCGATTGAAGAGCTCAACCTGCAAGACTACAATGTTAGTAGGCACAATTGGCCCTGGATTAAAACCCAGGAAGCAGGTTTTTCACATTGTGCTTTAAGAGCTAGAAATGAATGCAGATGGGTAGGGTTCTTTGATGTTGATGAGTTCTTCTACTTCCCTCGTGACCACCGACGTGGTCTATCGGGTCAAAATTCATTACGAACACTGGTAGCTAATTTTTCATCTTCGGAGACAATCGCAGAAATCAGAACTTCTTGTCATAGCTTTGGTCCATCTGGGTTGAGCTCGCATCCGTTGCAAGGGGTGACTGTTGGTTACACTTGTCGTCTTCAAAGCCCCGAACGGCACAAGTCTATTGTGCGCCCAGACTTGCTCAACACTACCCTTCTCAATGTGGTGCACCATTTTAGGCTGAGAGAGGGATATAGATACCTGAATCTGCCAGAAAGCACTGCTGTAATAAACCACTACAAATACCAAGTGTGGGAGACATTTCAAGCCAAGTTCTTTAGAAGAGTTGCTACCTATGTCGTTGATTGGCAAGAGAACCAAAACACAGGATCAAAGGACAGAGCACCCGGGCTAGGGACTGAGGCCATCGAACCACCCAATTGGCGGCTGAAGTTCTGTGAGGTTTGGGACACTGGCCTCAGGGACCTTGTTTTGGCTAATTTTGCTGATCCTGCGACCGGATCCCTGCCGTGGGAGAGACCTCACCTGTAACAAAGACAAATAGGGGGTGCTTGCCTGTTGTTGCCAATGTAAACAGAGGAATCACACAACCAGCTATTCATTCTTTTCATTATTTTTTTTTTCTTTTTGTATCTTATAATTTTGTTTCTATAGGCATGAGATGTATTGAGTATAGGCCATAGGGTTCTCACACTGATGTAAATTCGTGACAGCAAAAAATATGATTTTTCTTTTTTCCTTTTGTCCTTTGTTGTTGTTATGCTTATTGAAGGATTTATTGATTCATTACTCCTGTCTAATTTGTGTTAATGAACTGAGTTTTACATTTTTTCCAAACCGGATGATCTATAGGCTTTAATATCCTATCCTGTATCTATACATATTTCTTATCACAGACCAAGCAAATCAAAGAAAACCTATTTGGCAAGTTTAAACTCAGAAAAGAGTGACAGAAACCTACAACTTACAATGTTTGTTTCGTCTAGCAAGTTTCCTAATAGATCATTTGAACTACATCTAACGAAAAGATCCTCCGAAAGAAATTACGTACAAGAAACTTAAACAGGGTTACATACTGTAACAAGAAAGCAGGTTTAAAGTGATAACACATTTACAATCATACTACATAAATTTATTAAGTTATCGTCAAAACTGAAAGTAGCATTGAATTATGACCATACTCTCGAAGAATGCAATCGACACAAAACTGATCAATGAAATAATATAATTATAGACAACCATATAACTAAAAACCAGCTGTAGCAGTTGAATTGCCTGGCATCGTAAAGTATCTCGTTCTTTATAGTCCTTCTCCCCTTGCAGAATACACTGGTTGAGAAACCTAACTGGAGCAAAAAGGGAAAAAGGAAGCCAGAAACCTTTAAAATTTATATGTAGAGAGAGAACCTTGGTAGCAATATAGTCCTAACAGCTATACTAAATGCTCCCATTAAAAAATAAACCACCTAATCACATTAGCAGACAGGAACTTGATCTCATTAGTTAAACCCTAGAGAGGATGTGACATACAGCTTGAAGGCATATAGAAAGGGAAAATAGACAAAACTAGTATAGATTAATCACTAAAGACTGTAAAGGAGACAATAAATAAATAATGCCAGGCAAGGCTCTTAGTTAACCTGAACGTGGTTTCTACATCTTAATCATCTTTTCAGCTTTACAGACATACAGCTTAAGTCTCTCATATAAGGAAGGAACTTAAATCATGTAGTTAGTTGAGGAGAAACATGGTTTTCAGAATTTTACTCCTTTGTATAAATCTAAGAATTTAATTTGACCAGGACAAGAAAGTTAGATTCCATTCTTTGTTTTACAGATTCAAAATTTATAATTCTTCAAAGTTATTTGTACATTTATTAATTCAATATTTTGTTGTGCGAGTGCCTGAGACTGAAGTCAGAAACTCTGGCTTCTCTCTTACAACCTGACAATTTGGCACTTATATTAAGTACCAAAGTATTATTAATTTCCATTAAATTGTATCATCTTTGTTAGCAATTCATCTCATCACTTGCCCTCAGTACTTCTAAAGTTGTATGAGTATATAACTTCTATTGATGACAAGGCAATCAAGGAGATTCAAAACATGCAATCCAAGAGGTAAAAGTTAAGTATTAGGGAGAGGGTGATTTATATGCTTTTGCCATTCTATGTTTGACACGATACAACACAAAGCATCCCACTTGGGGAACTGAGAGAGCAGATAACTTGGAATTTGGAAATTCATTTTAATTATAATAATATGCATTTAAAAGAATGAAGTTACCTTTTCTGAAGTTTGTGACACATGTTTTGCACACATGCATGACTTAACTTATTTTGGTCAGTTTCAAATGCCATCTTGCACCACAAATGGAACTGCATTAGCATATTTTGAAAGTGCGGCATCCAGCTTCTCTCCAATAAATGCAATCCAAGCCTGAAAATAGAAATTCAAAGACACTACCTAGTGATTAATTTGCACTACAGGCAACCACTGGAAGGTTTCGAGGCAAAATGCTTATCACAATTTATAAATGCAGTCCAAGCTCCAAAGAAATGGGGAACACGTTTCCTTTTAATTCTAAATAAGCTCCAAAGAAATGGGGAACACATATCTTTTTGGTTCTAAATGTGTGAAAAAGCAATAACTTATATAGATGTTTACTAAAGATCAGGGTTCTAGACCTCATAATAAGGAAAGGAAAAACTGAAATACAAAATAGAAAGCAATCTAATCTGTGGAGAAGTGACAATGATGAAAATTTGAAATTGCAGAAGCACCTGGTCAGAAGTTGTGAAACCCCTGATGGTGTCTCCACCAATTATAGCAATTCCTTTGTCTCCAAGTGGCTGCAAGATCACTGCCTACCAAAGTAAAAATAGTTTCAGCAATCCTTTTATTTCTTTTATTTTTTTTAAATTTCTTTCATGTTCTTTGGTAAGAGTATCTACAATCAATTACTACAGACAACAATTTGAACCCTGAGTTTGCAAAGCAGTAATAAAAATTCATACAAGATCGCAAATCACAAATGTAAGAGAAAAAGTCTCTCCACAAAGTAATTATAAACACGGATATTTAAAGCGAGGACACATTTAAATTCTGATAGGGATAGAGATTTTCCATTTACTATAGCATAACATTTGAGGCTGCTTTCGGCCCAGTAAAATGGATTTTCTATCCAACCAAACTCCTTTTGAATGATAAGGAGGAAAGCAAGATTAGCATCAAACGGACTGGTGTTATGAAATTGTTGAAATGTTTATTTACTATTGTCAGGAGACAAGAACATGAGAGTTAGCACCAAATCAGAGTCAACCACACTTCTTTGAAAGGTTAAAGAATTAAGGATTACGAGTTATAGAACACAAGCATTCTTGATAGATGTTCCTCTAGAAGTTTAGTCATAAGGGAATGTATGAAAACACAATAACTGAAAATCCAAAAATCCGAAAATTTTCAAAATTGCTTTTCCAATAAGGTTTAAACCTGAAAGATGCATCAAAATAGGAGTGAATATTAACATGTAAACACTTAAGTATACCACTTTAGATACTTTCCTTTTCTTCAACACTGTTGAATTATTTAAAAATGAAAAATATAATACCAATTTCATCACCTTTCAAGGTCAAAAATAAAGCATGCCATAAATCACTAGTGCGAATAAAGTTGCTGATATAATATGGAGAAAAAAAAACCAGCACATTAGAAGATAATTAGATAAGGAAAAAGATTATTACCTACTAATATGAAGTACATTTAAGGACTCTCAATTCTCCACTAAAGAGAAAAGGAAGTCAAATTATTTGAGAAAAAGTAAGCATGATCACCTGTGTATTTGAGGGCAAGAATGATAACTCGGACCTTCCAGGGTAAAGTAGTAGGTTGGCTAAGTAACTCTCTGCAAATGATATATATCAAAGATGCCCATCATGATAAAATCACTTCTTTGACATGCATCTTCTTAAGATTATAACATACTAAAATGGCTGTAAACAACTATATTTAACATAAATCCTGATGAATTACTTACGGGATCCAGATCTCATAACACCTTGATACACTGATCCTTGCATCAACTTACTGGCATCCACAGTAACATATTCATCATCATTGCCAGATTCAGCTGCCATGCCAATTTGAAGGATACAATTGCTATCATATATGACAACTAGTGACCTACAGCACGTCACAGTTGACAGAGATTCCCATGCCCTGGGAATAAGCAAGAAAAGCACTAACCAATGGTTAGGCTGTACATAATGAAGCTAAGATGTTGTTCTTACAATTATTTAAAAAATAAAAAATAAAAAAAAATCTTCTAAGAGGCAAGTAAAGCAATATTTTTAACTGGTGTCTAAAGACAATCGTTAATACCAATTACAAAATAATAAAAGCTTTCAAATTTCTATCCCTCATTTTCCTAACAGTGTCAGAGTTAGAAACATCCTACACATATATATTTTAAATCAGTTTTGCATCATTTCGAAGAAAATAAAGAAAGACATCTATGCAATTTTATGAACATCCATCTTGGATGCACATTATTTGGGTTGAAACTAGAAGTGAGATAATTGCTACATCATTTTTCAACATTGCATGCAGCTTAAAAGCAGCCTATAAAAAACCATCAATCCAACTAATAGAATGAGAAAAGTAAAGCATTTTTCAGTACCATAATAGCTCAGAAACCAGTAAGTCAGGAAGGCGAGAGCATATATTTCGACATTCCACACCTTCAGGATTCACCTGAAAAATAAAATTTACTTTATTTATTGAAATCACTATCTGGAATTTTTATTTTTTTTCCATTATTATTAAAAGAACAATCTAATAAACTACTTGTCTCAATCTTGTATATCAAAATCTCTGTGAGTGCATGTGTTAGAGAGCATAATCAAAAAGTGTAATGTTGGCTCTCACCACAGAGATGGACTTTGGCCGGATGGACAACCAAACCAGACCAGTTAATATATTGGTCACAGCCAAACTAAGAGTCAACAAATCCGCTCTAGATTGTGAACTGCAAATGCAATAAAACACAATTGTGCAAGAAAATAAGCATCTTAAATCAATTCAACGACGATACTCTACAATTACCACAGAATCATATATCAGTTATCAACAAACACTCATATAAATAACGAACTGATAAAAAGCTATATAGTGAGCGTAAAACAATTAACCGAAATTGAGTGACAAACAAAATGATATTTCAAAACAATAGCGAGTAACGGTGATTGCATTGTCTATCAATGAAGAAGCATTATTATTACCTACTGGCGTCGGCGACTGGAGCTATGCCCGAAACGGTGCGGTTAAAGAGCACAGCCAACAGAGACGCTCCGCCAACATAAATCGGCAAGCTACGAACGGCGTCGTCGTTGTTCCTCACCCAATCCGCCACCCAATCTTTGGTCGGCTTTGGTCCTCTGTAACCTCTCTTTTGTTCCTGAAGAAAAAATTAATCGATTGGTGTGTTGATGATACGATTTGAATACAATCAAAAAGATAGAGCAAATTGAGAGGGATATTAGTGAACCTGCGATTGTGGATTTGAAGAAGCCCTGACAAAGCGCGGGAAGTTAGAGGGTTTAAGAGAGAGTGAGCGTTTGGGTTTCCATGGAATTACGCTATTCAAGATACTTCCCGCTTCCATTGGAATGAAAATTTGTTTTGTTTTTTATGTTTCAAAGCTTCAAAATAAATGCATTGATAAAATACTTGGTACTTGGTAGATATCGAGGTGGCAGGAATTATGTTTAGTATACGGTCTATGGCTCTATGGTAGTCATTTAGATATTCAGTTCTGGCCATTGGATTGGTTTGGTTTGTTATGGGTTATGACTCCTTTAAAAATGGTCTGATATACAATTTGAGACTGTAATATTATTCGGACTCAAATCAGTTGTCTAAAAATAGTGTCTCAATTTATGTTTAACCAACAAAATTGAGATATGTGTCTATATTTATTGAAGAAGTTGAAAAAAAATAATTAAATATAAACACATGTCCCAATTTGATTGGTTGGTTAGACATAAATTGGTACACCATTTTTTGACAGTGATTTGAGTTCATATTACTCATACTTGTCGATTGTCATTTTAATCGTCGTATAATTTGATCATACATGAACTTGAGACATTACCATACTGAATGAGCATTCTTTCTATAGAGTTATATTTGATATTTCTCCGTAGGTTTTGGTTTCGGGGTATAGGTTATACAAAATAAAAAAAAAAAATTGAAAGTATAATCTAATACCAAGTTTCTTTATTATTTTCCTCTAAAAAAAATGTGTATTTATTATTTATATTTCTTTACTTTAAAATCTGATTTTTGGGCCGATGGGGTTCTGGACCATTTCAAAGGGCCCAAGTCCATGAGAGTTAGCATATCATATTATGTGCCTTGACTTGAGTCTCGATGTGATTATGCTAAAATATAAATTTAAGACATACACATGCTTCATGCTTGAGATATCCATATAGTTTTCAAGTGTTTATGACTTGTTTTCTTCTTCTTTTTAAATCGTTAGTATATAAATGCAGACAGCGTAATTCAACTTATGTGATACATAGTGATTGTGAGGCCCCAATTCTTTACTGGAGGGGACGCCAAAGGCCTCTGCCCTTCCATCCGATTGAGAGGGAGGGTAGAGCGTTTGGCTTTTTCATGTTGTCAAAGAGTTGAACAATGAAAATTGAAAATAGAGGGCGAGGGCCTGATCGAATTGATTGGGTCATGTAGGAACAAGGTTAGGAAGCCTCAATTGCATAAATCAATGCACTTCCACTTGACACCTATTGTAATGATAAATGGCTCATCTCGCCGTGACCTTCTCTTGAATTCTCAAAACTTCTGTCGCTCCATCCCTACAAGGGCAGAGAACCTGTCGCTGTCTCGGCTATGCTACCAGAGGCTCTGGGAAGTCGGAATAGGAGAGCACTTATCTTAGGGTGGGCTTACTACTTAGATGCTTTCAACAGTTATTTGCTCCGCACTTAGCTACCCAGCTTTTACCGTGGGCACGAAAACTGGTACACCAAAGGTGCGTCCTTCTTGGTCCTCTCATACTAGGGAAAGGTCGTAATTGATATACATACGCAATTCTACGGTGACAATAATGGACAAGGATAATCTCCCCACCTTTATTGATCTCATGACACATCAACATTGAAGTACATGGGTGGTTAAGATGTACTGTTTTTCACTATCACTTTATCTGCAACCAATGGCGAAATCAATGTTGGTTGGGTTAGAGCTTGATCCAGCCAAGCATTTAAATATATATATATATATGTGTGTGTAACTCAAAAGAATTAAAATTCTATTAGGTAGCACTATGGGTTAGATTCTCTCATAGTAAAGATAAAAACATTATATGGTCAAGTTTTGTCTTTTCTTTTCCCCCTTGTATGTATATAAGTGTTTTCATGTTTGATTCAAACACAACTACTCTTAAGAATAAAAATAAAGTAGGAAAAGGTAAGACTATGAGATGATCTAAACTTTTCCCTTCCAAGTTGTCCGCCAATTTAGAATTTAAGGTAAATAATTGAATTGTAGTTGTTTTAAAAATTTTGTTATTAATTTGTTAATTTCTACTATGCGTACATTTTATATATTAATGAAATTTTAAAATGAAAAATATTATTTTATAGAAAATAATTTATAATTTTCCCCCTATCGACAACCAATCACATGATTTGAAAATATGAGGAGATGATAAACCCAAAACCTTAAACTAATAAATAAGAGTACGTTAACACTCCTCTTCACATCCAACACGACCACATATATGGCAAATTGGCAATGCCATACACATAACAAACACTCTTTGCCATGTAATAAAAAAGAAACATAGATCGAGAAAGGAGATAGGAGAGGATTTAAAACAGAGATCTCATAACTTTGATACCATAACATAAATCACACAATTCAAAAACTTAAATGAATAAGTTATGAACTAATTATAGAATTGAAGACACAAGTTAATGAAATTTATTATTTTAAGGCCTTAAGGGGCATAAATATGAATAAGATGTTTGAACTTTGAATTGGGAGGAAGTCCATTAGAATTATATATTCAATAATGCTAAACATCCCACCTAAAATCCCATAATTTTCATCCCACCACATGTGGCATGTGAGGTGTCAAATTGTGAGTGAATACACATTAATGATGATTTATCTCACCTACCCCATGTATCCACTCACCATTTGGCACATCACATGCCACATGTGGTGGGATGAAAATGGTGGGATTTTAGATGGGATGTGTAGCATTACTGTTATATATTATATATTCTTTCGTCCATGTGTATGGTGTTATAATCCCAAAGCCTTTATTGATCCTGACTTGTCAGCTCACTCTTATTCACTCGACAATAATGGACCTCACCTTGATTTTTTAATTTTTGAGAGAACATCACCTGACTTAATTAGTATTGACTATATATACATATTGGAATTAAGAAAGTAAACATAGGATTAGGTGAAATTATCGGATCTAAAATTTTGAAATTTTCAATAGAAATAATGGAAATATCGCCATTATCCTCCAAACATTGAGATGTTCAGTGATATTTATGATGCGGCCGATCCTTCCACAATTTAAAAAAAATATCAAAAATATTTTTATCAAATATTAATATTTTCTTACTTGGTTTGAACGCATGACCAGCTGTAAGAGCATCCAATTTAGCAATGGATTGTGAAAAAAATTACATGTCAACTAGGGCAATTAGACATCATGTTTAAATATGTCTATCGAATATAGTTGTTATTACTCAATGTCAAGCTGATGTGGCAATTTTTTTATATAAAAAAATAGACACCGTCAAGTTGAATGTCAACTTTTAGAGACTCTATTAGACAGCTATATTGTAAGCCAACTCATAATTTAGAGATAAGAGCATCTCCAATGCAGCAATGTATTGTAAAAAAATTATATGCCAAATCGGACAAATAGACATCGTGTTTAAATAAGTCTCTCCGATGCAGATGTTGCTATTCAATGTCAAGCTGATGTGACAAAAAAGATAATAGACATTGTCAGGTTGAATGTCTACTTTTTTTTTTTTTTTTTTTTGACAGCTCCATAGAGCAGAAACAGAAACAACAACACCCCAGAACGGGGAGAGAATAGAAAAGGGGACCAAACAGCAGCAGAACAATCAGCGACCAGGCCTCCTCCAAAGAAGATTGGATTTACGCGAAAGAGCTTGTCTAGCCAAAGCGACAGCATGCTTGTTCGACCCTTTAACACCAGCAATAACAGAGGAAGAGCCCAACTCCTGCATGATAGTGAGAATGTCACTGATAATGTTACCACACCTAGAATTGGCATGATTCTGCAGATTAACCAAATTCACCACACTAGCAGCATCGGACTCAACACAAAAGGGCTAACTCTTCGCAAACTGAAACCCTTTAAGAATAGCAACAGCATTTGCACATTTAAGAGGTTGAATGTCTACTTTCAGAGGCTCTATTACACATATATTTTGTACGCCAACTCAGCATTTGTAGATAAATATATATTAAAAAAAAATCATTAAGAAAGTTGTTTGATTAAAATAAAAAACAAATAAAATAATTAGACATATAAATTAATATTTAAACAGAGCCATTGGGGACAGTTTTTTTATTTGGTTGCCTATCAAGTAGATTTCTATGTTACATAGGAAGTAAGTCTCTTGATACTATTGATGCGTCAACAATTATTGAAATGCAAACCACTTTTGTATTGAAGATGTTATATATATATATATATATAATTGTTAAAAATAAATAAAATAATAAGACATGTCATAAATAAATTAATATTTAAAGAGGAGCATTGGAGATAGATTTTTTATTTGGTTACCTATCGAGTAGACTTTTATGCCGCAAAATAAGCAAGTTTCTTGAAATTGTTGACTTATCAACAATTATCGAAATACAAACCACTTTTACATTGGAAATACTCTAAGAGCATCCACAATGATGGATAAAAGAGACCCATTTTTATTTGGATCAAATGGTGCCACAATGGTGAAAAAAAAGATCTAAAAAATGAGACCCAAATTGGGTTCCAAATCTGGAACTGAGTTCTCAATTTGGAGTTGAGTTCCCAACACCTCTCAATCATTGGGTTGAGCTTATATATATATCTATATATCTATATATATATAATTATTAATTTCAATAATTATATATATAATGAAAAAATATATAAATTATTTATATTTAAATATATAATTATTAATTTCAATAATTATATATAAAATGAAAAATATAAATAAATTTAATATATATTATTTAAATTTAAATATATAATTATTAATTTCAATAATTATATATAATGAAAAAATATAAATAAATTTAATTTTAATTTTAAAATTTTATTTTAATGAAATTAAAATAATTTGAATGAAAACATTATTTTTTTGAAGGTTTGGAACCGGAACCGGAACCTGAACCAAACTTTCAAAACCGGAATCAGAACCGAACCTTCAAAACCGATTTTGGAGGTTCGGAATCGGAACCGGAACCGAAACCGGAACCAAAATCTCTCCGAGGGAGGTTCCAGTTTCGGAACTGCCACTTCCGAAATGAAACAAGAACCGAACCGGAACCAACACCGGTGCCATGTCTACTCGTAGATAATATTTTATTTTAAATATTTATTTTTATTGTTAATGTAATTCGATTGTGATAATTTTAAATTAATAAATTGTTTTATTTTAAATTAATTATAATTTGTTAAATAATTATTGATAATATTGATATTTTAAATATATTATATAATTTATTTATTTATATATATATATATAATATTTTAAAGAAGAGTAATGATTGTTTGGAAAAAAATTAAAAAAGTGGATTTACTTTTATATTTCCAATTTACCCCTATTGTGGGGAAAAAATATCCAAATTAAGTGGATTTAAATGGCAAAATCCATTTTTTTAACAAATGAGTTTTGTTTTTGGGTCCAACCATTAATGGATGCTCTAGGGAAGAGACCGTAGAGGTAGTGATGGGAGATTTGTGGTTAATTTGGTTTCTAGATTCCAGGCAAGTTCGGATAACTAGATAAGGTGGATTGCATTAACTGTCCTCCCTCTTGGCCTCTTCTCCTTCTGCTTCTTCTCCTTCAAGTGGTGTCTACACTCCAGTGGTCCAGTCCAAGGGAAAGTAGGTCTAGGCTGAAGAGTCGACATCGTAGCTAGTACCAAGTGGTGTCTTCTGCTAAAAATGCGTGCCACTGCTTTAAATTTCCTACAATGACTTGAGAGTTGAGACTTGACAGCACCTATCGTTATATATGTTGGACGCACACTTCTCGTCATATTTCAATACTCAGTTAAAAGATTTTGCATGCTTTTATTTCTGATGCAGACTGCAGAGATTTAATGATAATGAATCTTTATTTTTTCAATTATATTTAAGTTAAACATATTCCGATAACAATTGGCTCAATCAATCGGATTAAATTCAGACTTATTCGGATTATATGAAAAAAAAAGACAATGCTATCTTAATATGACACTTTTATGGTGATAAGTTCATAACAGCCGTCCACTTGGACGGATCTAATGTTGTCAATTATATAAAAGTGTATTGTTTGGCAATCACCGGACAAATATCCCATTTGAAATTTGAAGTTTCAAGAGATTGATTGAATGGCTAATAACGATTCCCGGATAAAGTCATTATCTACTTGTCCTCTTGAGAATACCATATAACATATATCGATATGAGACGCAACTCATCTTTCTATCGTCCACAACCGTCTCTAACGTCAAACCAATTATGATTTCTTGATTTTACATACACAATCTTGATTTTTCTTTTTTCCTTTTTCTTTCTATAATGCTCTTTATCTATAGTTGTCAATTGTCATAACATGAGTTTGGATTCAAATTGACATATAAAATTATAAAGTTGAAATGCATACATTTTTTATTTATGTAATGTGAAGTATTTTTTTAGAAGAATTTTGCGGGTGTGTGAGATAACTATTAAAATGTTTATTCGGATCAGTAGACGTATGTTAAATAGATATAATCGAATAGCACCTTTTGATGATAAATATGAACAAGAGGTTTTTAAGAATTTTTTTTTTAATCATATGATGCCAATAAACAAATAATAAATCCATGGGTATTTGACCATAAGAATCCAAGAAAAAACATAGAATTCATTTTTGTTCACACCCGATTGGGGCTGAGCATTACCCTCCTCCCCACATGTTGTCATGTGTCAAAAAATTAACCAGGGTTAACAAATATCCTAACAGTTAGAAATTAAATAATGAACTAAGGGTATATAATACATTCATTAAAAAAAAATTAAATTAATTTTTTTAATAATTATTGAATCACATGTAACATTTGATGAATAAATGGAAGATCCTTTTAAACTACCTATTATAATTAGGGGTGCACATTTTTGGTTCGGTTTGGGCTGAAGTTCAATGCCAAACCAATACAATTTGGATCAATTTGACTATATTTCAATCCAAACCAAACCTAAAAAAGATCATGTTGGTTTAAATAGGTTTATCTATTTAGATTTAAACTCAAAAATCATTTTTTTTATTATATTATAAATAAAGTTAAATAAAAAAAAATCATAAAAGAAGATAGTAATTATATATATATATATAAAGGAAGTAAATAAACTATAAAAAGCATAAAGTAATCGATAAAAATTATAAAGCCTAGACTAAATAGGAAATGTAGGTGAATTTTATATTTTTAGTGTTACTTTATAAAATATGTGATTCGGTTTGAGTTGGTGAATTATTTCATGAAACCCCAAATCAAACCACCTTTAATCGGTTTGTCCGAACCACCTATTTTTTATATTTATAATCGAACCAACCCAAACTTTATGGGTTGGGTTAGTCGGTTTGGTTTGATTTGGTTTTACGGTTTTTTGCACACTCCTAATTATAATAGGAAAGCCTTATATCTATGGATGGGCAGGGGAAATAGAGATGGATATAGGTCCCCTCATCCCCATCCCATTTCCAAAACCCTTCCCATTTGGGGAAAATGGGGATGTGGGAGTTTTGGGGGAAGGTATCTCATCCCCATCCCTATTTCCCCGTTTTTCTCGATCCCCCATTTCTCGTTTCCACTGTTTTACTAAAAATTACATACCAAAAAAATCCATTAAAAATTCAAATACAAACACAAAAATATTAAGAATAGAAATAATAAAAGATATTATATATATATATATATAACGTTTGGGGAAAATGGGGAAATAAGGATGGAGGACCTCCCCCCATCCCCATCTCCATCTATTTCCCCAAACAATTTCCCCCAACTCCATGATAAATGCTCATCCCTGCTTATATCTTGAAATTAATTCACATAGTTAATGATAAAATAAATGTTTGTATATAATTTACAATTTTTTTGAAGTATTACATTAATTCGAGATTTTTTTAGGGAGGGGGAGGACTCGAACCTGCAACCTCGTGGGTGGTGCAGGTGTAAAGTGTTTACCACCGGACCAACCTCATCTCATCATATAATTTACAATTTTAATAATCATTAAATTATTCATAATTTTATAGTTGAGGACTTGAGGTAGTTGTTGAAGAGATATCCTTTAATCCCAATCATTTGTTTTTCCGCAGTAATTTAATTAAAAGTAAACGAATGATTTGATTTTAATATGCAAATTTAATTTGGACTCTCCCACTTTTATAAGTTTGATGACAACCTTAAAGGTAACGGGTTTAATTTGATAAAATATTAAAAAAAACAACTATAATGCTTTTAAGTTTTTTTGTTGTTGTTGATGATGATGGCGATGATGAAAGAAATGATGCTTTTAAGTTTTAAGTTAATAACAAATTTTATTTTATTTTAAAGGAGATTTATGATGAATCCAAGAAATTCTGAAAAAGATTTCTGTAAATTTCAATGGAATTTTTTTAAGAAATTTTAAATGGTATCCTAAAAGTTATTAAAAAAAAGAGAGAGGAATTTTATTAAATTTAACATCTTTCGATCTATATTTGTATTAACCAACAGATAAAAAATGCCCTTGCTTTATAGTATTTCAATTAAACATATATTTTTCTTAACAAAGAAAACTACAGAAAAATAATATTTATTAGCTTATTATATAACATTTTTTTTTTAAGTGTTACACGAACTATTACAATAAAACTGTCAGGATCTGCCGAGATCAAACAATATATATGCGGCATGGATATCAACTCCCATAACAGGAGATAACTATAATTACTCCCACAACCCGGGAAGAAAACTCTACACACATGCTTGTGATCGAAATGCACATAATAGGGTTTAAGCTCCTGACAACTTATATAGAAGAGAGGTGCACTACCAACCCTGCGAAGAGGTAATGTGCGATAGACAAATAAACTTTCAAAATATGCCTAAATAAAATTTATGGGGCAAAAGCGGGCAAAAGCAAAACCAATTAGGTTGAATTACATATATATTGGCTCTCAGTTGTTGGTTTTATGCTATGTTTGATAGGAGAGAGAGAGTATTATTGGTTTTATGCTATGTTTGATAGGAGAGAGAGAGTATGATGGATAGATGGATTAAGAGGGAGAGAGAGCAGGAGAGATGAGGAGGATAACATCTATCATTCATGTTGTTTGGTATTGAAAAGAGAGTTAAATGGATGGATTGGTATATATTTTATAAAATTACTATTTTGCCCTTTAAAAAATTGGAGGGTAGTATAAAATTGGAGGGCATTTTTGTCTTTGTCCTCCATTCACTCTCCCTCCTTTCTCATCCGCCCATCATTGGATGGATCCAAAATGGTGGGCTCAGAAGGAAGAGTTCTCTCTCCTCTCCTCCTCTCTCCTCTCTTCTCCCTCCAACCAAGCAAGTGATTGGATCTCTCCCTCCCTCAATCTTTCCCTCTTACCAAACAAAGCCTTAGTGTTTTGGCGTTTTTAGGCCTGGAACACGATGGCTCTTTTTTTTTTTTTTTTACAAATATTTTTTAATTGTTACTTTTTTTTAATGATCATTTGTAATTGTTTTTGTTATATGAAGTGTTATTAGTTCTTTATTTTATTCTTTTAGTTTTAAATTTTCTTTAATTTTGTTCTTGCGAATTGAAAGACTAAGATACCATTTACCATTAGTTTTGAGTAATTAAAGTTTAGTTGAGAGATAAAATTGGTACAATTTTAAAATATTGATGACCGTTTTGATCACGTTTGTAAAATTTACAGAAAAAAAATGAAATTAAGCAAATACTTAAGGGCTTATTAGTTGCCTTTTATAAAAAAATAAAATAAAATCATATAGCCTTTTAATTAATTATTAATCGGTTGGATTGTAATAATATAATGTTTATTTTTCTATTTCATTCCTTTTCAATGTTTGGTTTGTGTCCGCGTCTTTAATTATGATAATCTTAATATATCATACGATAAAGACAATGTTATATTTAATTTTGATCTCTTTTAGGGTTGGTCGGGGGTTCCAGTTTGAACTCAAGTGTATGGGATTTTTGAGTGATAAAAAATAGGGATAGCAATGGGGTAGGTTCGGGGTAGGGTGGCCTTCCCCGCACCCATCCCATTCTTTTTTTTAAAAATAAAACCCATCCCCTCGTAAAACCCCACCATAGATGGAGCAAGTTGTGGTGGAGTAGGGTACAACAGGGATTGCTTTCCCTATCCCCACCTATTTACCCCATTTATAATTTTTATTATTATTTAAATAATAAATATATAACCATTAAATATGGTATAATATATAAAGTAGTAAATAATTTCAAGAAACTATTAAAAAACATCTCATAAATATAATTCTTACAAGTAAATCAATCATTTTCAAACATAAATATAAAGTATGAAGTCAAAATGTTCGAAAATCATAACGCTAATCATCTAATAGTTGCATTTATTTCTATAGTCCTCTCTTCTTTAGTTTGTTTCCACCCCATGTTGTTCTTGTATGTTTACACAATTTTCTCTTAATAACACCAGTATTGGGTCTTCACTTTCTAGTGCATTTGTAGACATATTTGTGTCTACCTGAAGTAGAGATAAACGAATTAAATTTAATTCAAGAGTTGAGAATTATTAAATTAATAAACTTGAAAAAAAAAAAAAAACTGTTGCTATTAAACTTTTATTTTTAAAAGTTATTTGAGAAAGAAACTTACTGTATATTCTCTTGTGTTTGAGGTTGAAGTTTGAACGGTGAACTTCGAGTTGTTTGAGGATTGGAGACTTAGGGTTGAAGTTAGCGGTTAGGGTTCTTTTAATAGTATTTTGTTTTGTCACTTTATGTTAAGTAATGGTGAAGAGATGTAAAGTTAAGGTTAATGTATTTATATATATATATCTTTTTTTTAGATATATTTATTTTCTTTGAAACTACGTAGGTTAACTAAGTATTATTTTAAGCGGGGCAGGGCGGGTTTGGGGAGTATAAAACCCATCCCCGCCCCATACCCATTGTGGGTTAGACCATCTATCCCCATCCCGCCCTATCCCCACCAAATTGAATTCCATCCTCACCCCAAAAGAGCAGGTCCTCGCGGAAAATTTTTCCATCCCTAATAAAAAAATAGTAGGGTTCGACATCCCCTGGTTTTGAACTCGGGGTTAGGGAATTTAGGGATTATAAAAAATATATATATCAGCCTACACAATTGTAATTTGAAGTTAGAATTTGAACTATTCACCAAGTACTTGTAAAATAGCAATTCTACTTATTTAACTAATAAAATTCTTTAAATCAAATCAATGTTATATCATAATTTGGTATTTAAAAAAAAGTGTTCACTTATTAATCAAATTTGTGATTATCAAATGAAACAACCCATTTTGGTTACGCCATGAATTATCTAATAATCCATTAAAAACTTTGTATCAATTTATTTTTTATTTTTTATTACCAACTTATGAAAAAAAAAAGGATTTTGTTAGAATCTAGATAAATCTCAAGGGATGGAAATAAAAACAAAATCTGAATTTAAATAATAGTGTAATATTTAATAAATAAAATAAATAAATGTTGGAGACAATGTGAAGAAGAAAAAGAAGGAAAGACAAATAAATGAATAAGAATAAAGTGGCGTTATCTTAATGGACAAATTTTGGTTACAACATGAAAGAGAGAGAACAGTAAAAAAAAAAAGAAAAAAAAAAAAAGAAGAAGAAAAGAAATGGAATATTAGCCGCCACACAACATCGTGTGTATCAAAGTGGCCTTACATTTAACATACACTACAGTGTATGCATCGATTCAGATTTGTGACTTGTGAGTGTTGGCCACAAGACAAAAGTCGCAACAAGACAAAAACTAGGTGCGGACCCAACACAGACCGTAGAAAAATTCAATGTTAGTTGGGACAAAAAATAAAATAATTTATTTTGAAAAGCAGCAGAACAAGTAAGTAACACGTGCTTCCCAAATTAGCTATTCTAAACTCACATGCCTGTCATCGAAATTCTCAAAACAGTTCAAGCGCACACAGAAAGCTATTCTATATCACTTTTCCCCACATTTTTCTCTTCATATCCTATCGAGATTGGAAAATCTTATAAGCAGCGTTTTCGATCTATGAAAATGTGATACTAAACGCGTCACACTGTAAACCACATGTCATATCTTCAATGAACGGATATATATTCTAACAATCGAAAATATTTCATCCTTTTTTATTCGTCCTATAACTTCATATCAAAGAACTAATGCCAGATTAAGACTTTGCATGAATCATGATTTACAGGTGGTTCAAATATGATGTGGACTTTGAAGAAGTAATGTCAAAGAGGGGTATGGCTTTAATTAGTAGGGTCTAAAAACTAAAAAAGGAGAGTGAAAAAGGAAGCCAAATATGAAAAATGAAAAGTGTATATGATCAAAAGAAGCAAAGCAAAGCAAAGCAAAGCAAAAAAGCATCCTCCACCCACCACCACAGCCACATAGAAAGGTTGAGGTGAAGAGAAAGAAAGGGTAAGGTGGTGGTGATGATGGTGATTGGTGGAGAGAGAGAGAAGATCATGATGATGATCATCATTTTCATGTAGGTGATTAGTGGGGTCCATGTCCTCTTATCCTGCTCAACCACACCCACCACAATTTGAACAATTAAAATAATAAGAGGAAGTAGAGACAACGAAATCTTTCTCAAACAGGTACCGAATATGCCAACTTGACGGTCGAGAGTCGAGACACACTTCGCTTCTCCACCATCTCTTTTTTATTTATTATTGTCGTCCTTTTTAATTAGTTTTATTATTATTATTACTATTTTCTCAATTCTCTACGTTAGTTTCCACTAATATGCAGACATTTCTCACCAATTTTATTCATTACTTTCAACATCAATTTATTGATATAAATTATCTACCTCCTTTAGTCCTTTATTGTTTTTTTTTCTTAATAGGAGATTTGAGAGATTTCTAAAGATTTTCCATTAAAAGCTTTTAATTTATGTAGTAGAAATAACATTTGACGATTTTTTATTTTTAAGTAATTAGTCAATTACAGAATTTACGATCTCAATCACGTGGGTGTAAAGGATATACCATTAAATCAACCTTTGATCTGTGATGAGTTTTGAAATCATTAATTTTTTTTTTTTTTTGAAGTATTACAAATATTACAATCGGACTATAGTGATATACCAATATCATATCAGACAATATGTGTGTGGTCCGGATAACTACTTCTATAAATAGAGAGAAAACTCATTATACATGTTTATAAAATACGTATGGTGAGACTCGAACCCCTCACCATAACCGTGGAAGGGAGGGAGGTGTATAAACATCTCCCTTAAGAGGTGACGTCAAAGTTTCGAAATCATTAAAAAACCAAAATATCAATTAGTTGCATTGCATTACTTTACTTTTAAAAAGAACATTAGCTTAATTAACTAATTATTCAAACATGATCACATGTCGAGTAACCATTGGAGAGCTATGCACCAGTTGCAGATAGGTTAACTCTGAGCCAGCCAATAACTAGAATCATATTGGTGGAAACATAGAATATACCAATACATCATATATTAAAAAAAAATATATATCACAAAATATTTCAGATTAAAGGCTTATCATTGGACGGTGGCCAGATTTTTTAATTTTTTAATTTTAATTTTGATTATCTAACGTTTGCCCATCCATGATGGGATATTATTTACTAGAATATTTTGCGTTGGTCCTATCGTAGTGAGGTCAGACACATTGGACGGTCCTGATTCAAGATGTGGTTGAATATATAGCAGTCAATGGTCCTGCGAAGTATAGTGATGTAACCTTTTCATCTAAACATTTCTTTCACAAAACCCTAACACTATCTTTTTCTATATATAAAATCTCGTAATTTCACTGCAAGTCATTTTTTTTTCTATTCATATATTTCTCTTCTCTGCATGGACTGAGAGAGAGAGATTACAACAACAGTATTGGTACAAAGAAGATCATGTCTCGCAGTTGCTCGCAGTGCGGAAACAACGGCCACAACTCGCGCACCTGCGCGGAGGCTGCTGCTGCTGGTGGCGGTGGAAGCAGCAGCGCCACCGGCTCCTCCGCGGAGAACGGAATCATGCTCTTTGGTGTGCGAGTCGTTGAGGCCTCCTCTCTCTCATTCAGAAAAAGTGCTAGCATGAACAATCTCTCCCAATTCGATCAGTCTCCTCACGATTCAAACGCCGATGCCGGTTATGTCTCTGACGACGTCGTTCACGCCTCCGGTAGAAGCCGTGAACGCAAGAGAGGTACTTATTTTCATTTATTATTTTCTTTCTCTTCACACACACACACAATTAAGATCCGATCATAATTAATATTTATTTATTGTGTGCAGGAGTTCCATGGACAGAGGAAGAGCACAAGCTATTCTTGTTAGGGTTGCAGAAAGTTGGAAAAGGAGATTGGAGAGGAATTTCAAGAAACTTTGTCAAGACACGTACACCTACACAGGTTGCTAGTCATGCTCAGAAGTACTTTCTCCGTCGCTTCAACCAGAATCGGAGGCGCCGTAGATCTAGCCTTTTCGACATCACTACTGATACTGTATGTTTTCTTTACATTATAAATCAAACTAAATTATTTTTATGATAATAGTAAATTAAATAAAAACCTTTTTGTTATCAATTTGCAGTTTATGGGGTCTTCAATGGAAGTAGAAGAACAACAACAAGCAGCTCATCCGGAAACGGCAACTCTACCGCCGCCACAGCCGAAGTTATCATTTCAAGCTTATCCAGTGGTGGTGTTACCGGTGGTGACCGGAGAGAATCCGAAAACGGTGGAGAATTTCACTATAGGAACAACGAGCTACCAACGGAGATCATCATCAGCAACAAATCTCATCCGTCCAATACCGATTCTTCCGGTTCCTTCGTCTGCAAAAATGGCTGATCTTAACTTGAACCAGAAGCCCAACCATGTAGTAGATCCTTTGCCTCTATCACTGCAGCTCTCCACCACACCATCCTCCTCCTCCTCCTCCGAGCAGTCGCCACCGCCTTCGTCTACGACAACTTCAAGTCACTCGTCAGCTTTCCAGGCCATGACCAGTGGTGGTGATAGCATCATCAGTGTTGCTTAAAGAAATATAATAATAATTTGTTGCTGTAAATTAATGGGGAATTGAATATTTTGGATTAGATAAAAAAAAAAAGATAATGTTGGATTAAAAATAGGTTAGGATAATTAATTAAATTAAATCATTATTAGGGGGGCGATTATTAGGTGATTCCTTGTTTGTACAGGTTAGAGGATGATGAGACGAAAGAGATGGGGTGTCGGTTTCGTTTGTGGGGTGGGGATTCTTGTTTGTTTTGTCGAGTTTCTTTTTGTTGTGAAATGGATATAGAACCGGGTACGCTTTTGCCCTGTTGTGTTCGATCTTCTTTCTTTGATTGGTCTTTTCTTACAATGGAAACTTCAACACAACTAGCTAGGTCAAAATAAATATCTTCTTCAAACTGAAAATTCTGTTTGTGTGATTACTATTTTGATGCTATGATTTTGTGGAGAATAATAATATAAGCTGTTCGTCATTACTTAATAAAAAATATGGAAAGAGAGAGATTTTTATAATTTACAAGTCGATGTATTAATTAATATCATGCCTCGTACATAAATAACATGGGTTTGAATAGCAAGTGGTATGCACCTCGCACCTAAATATCGTGGGTTTGAATAATATCCCGAGATTTCTATAATTATATCCGATGATCATAATTAGGTGGCCTTGGTTCTTTGAAGATCTTGTGATTTTCCTTGTTATTTCTGGTCGTTTGTTTTTGCTAGATCTATTAGAGTTTATTTAAATGTAAATATGTTAAGCTGGATTTGTGTTTAAGTAATAATTTAGAAACCACATGCAACTTAATTTAATAGTAAGTACTAATTTGAATTGATTCGTGGGAAGTTGGGAATGACACCTGAGACCTTTTTTTTTTTTTTTTTTTTTAATCGTCTAAAATGTTATGGAATTTTTCAAAAGAAAAATAAAAGTAAGCATCTTCTACAAAGCCATGAAGTTGAAAAATAAAAATGCTACCTGTTTTATCTATCCACGAAAGAGAAAAGAACAAATCAAGAGTTCATGATTTTTACTAGGACCAATCACTAATCAAGCATTTTCTTCGACTCCAAAGAAAGAGACTAAAGCTGGAATCGTATTAAGGTATATTTTCCATTAATCCGAAGTTAGCGAATTGATAACTGGCCGACTCAAGGATGTTTAATAACATGTAGATTTCTTGATTAATTGTAATTGAATATTATCCTTATGATCGATCTAGCTACCAAATATAATATTTTCAACGCAAAGCATAGATGGTGGTTGTGGAACCTTCACATACCACAATCAGACTTATGACCTCTCGACTATATATGAATATGACTGTGCCTATAAACAGGGATCCCAAGAAAGACTGTACACCAATATTACTGTAATTAAGCAACTTAATTATAAATCAATCGAATTAATAAAAATAAAGAAAAGTGTGTACATGGCTCTTATCTTGTGATAAGATTTTTGTATATTTGGGGTTTTTGTGTTGTTGCTTTGTTTTTTTGGGCTGTGCGTTTTGTTTTCTTTCGTGGTTCTGCTGTGGTTCTGTTCTCTTGTTTTGCTTTTGCGGTGGTGTTTGTTTTTGGTTGTCCGGTGTGTGGTGCCCTCTGGTGGGTGGCTTGTGCCTTTGTTTGTTGTTCTGCTCTCCTTGAGCCTTGGCTTTTGCCTTTATAAATTAACCTTTTCAAAAAAAATGGACAAATCACAAAAGAGATAGATTGAAAAATGTATCCCTAATTAGTTGATATAAGTGATTTACTTCTTTATAGAGAGAGGAAGAGTAAGTAACCAACAATTTTTATTTTTATTTTTTTATTCCAATATATTAGCAAAAACATTTAATTAATTCTGAAAATAGGGTACAGTAGACATATTATCTAGTTACTCGGTTGATCTAAGTTTTATTTAGAGATCAAATTAGTCATTTATTAATATATATATATATAGTTTTTCTATTATCAGTTCCTCCTGATATAAAATATATCAGAACGATGAATATGGATCATTAGATTTACCTACTTTGGCTAAAAGTGTATGTGTAACACCTCAAAACTCAAAGAGTAATTAAGTACTTTTATATGGAATGTTCTATCATAAATCATAAATTAATTCTCCCAAGAAAATTGATGATTATAAAATACCTCCATATAAATCATTCTCCAACGAAAATATATCTCCAAATAACACCAATAAAAGGTGTCCAAATCGATCTAAAGGAAATTTAAACAATTATGAGAATCCTAAATTCAAATCCTAAGTAACAAAATAAAAGGGAATCGATACATAAAATCTCAATCACTTCCAACTCCAAGTCTATCTCCTTAGCGGTAAGCTCTTAAGAATCTCTGTCTGCAAAATGTTAAATGGCAAGAGGTAAGCTGTCAACTCAATAAGCATTGCATAATACACAATCGAAAACATTTATAACAAATACCAAAAGCTTTTAAAGAGTACATAAAAGCAAAAATCAAATTTTCATATGCAAGTAAACTCGTAAAATTAAAGTAACATTTCCATTGTACCATAACGATTAATAATATTTCACAAAAATAAGCTCAAGTCAAGTAGTGTCACCAATACCCCCGGTGACCTGGCCAGGTGGCCATTTACATTTCAGAAATTGGTATAAAACCAAAATTTTAACATTTTATTTGTCGCACGCGATGCATTTACATTTCCACTAGTGATCACCATTTCATTTACTACCGACATTGATTTAAAACATTACTTTCAAAGTACATATAAAATAATACATTTGCATAACTAAAACACAACAGAACGGAATATATAAACTTTTAAACAAGAGTTCAGGCAAAGAGAAAACTCATTTAAAGAATTGAACAAATAACTTGTAATTAAGCAAAGAATATATAAGTAGAAAAAATGAGTTTACAATAGTATAATCATATATATATATATCGTTTTCAGAACATAATAATATAATAATTAAATTTGCTTCATATGGAATTTTTTTTTTTTTTTTCCTTTTTTACAACCACATACTATGCAAAAACCACTTACCTTGGAAGATAGCAAGTTTAATGCTTCACTGATGATATTGGAAAGTAACACATGGAACCTAAACATTTAGAATAATAATCCTTCAATCAAATTAACCAAATAAAAGAAATCTGACTCCACTTCTTAGAAGAAAATACATTTTTATTCATTTTATTGTAGAAACTCTAGTAAAACAGATTTTAGTTCTCAAACGTTAGTGATTCGAAAATCTTAAGGGCCTCAAAATATTTCAAAACTTAGTCAATAAACCTAAACATCAGATTACTAACTCCCCTCAAAATATCATAATTTTATCAAACGCTTATGAATTTCTATAATTTCCTAAACACACAAGGGTCAATCATGACAGCGTAAATTTTGATCCTCCAACCATACTTCGTATCAAAGTTTAACAACCCTACATACCATGAAAAAATTCCAAATTTTTTTTTATAGACTAAGATACCAGTAATCTATCTCTATACTGAAAACAAGAATTTTATCAATCTCTGTTTCAGAATTAAAATTCCTACGACACCAAGAGATCATGACTATCAGCCTAACTATTATGGCTTAAACATCAAATATACCCACCGAATTAAAATAATTACATATCACTAAAATTCATGAAATTTTATATCCTGATTCAATTATGTCTGTGCCACCATAGTACCAAAAATCAGACCTAAATACATCCCAGTATCAATTTAAAATTACTCTAATACAACAAGGCCAGTTTGACGATTCATAAAATCTACATATGAAACCGATTTTGAATAAAAATCTTCCTAAGATAATCACCATCAAAAATTTCTCTCATACTAAAATTTACCATCAACTGCAACTTACAAATATAATTAAAATAATCAACACTAAGTTGCTTCAACAATATTAAAATAAATCAACCTACACTAGCAGTCAAATTTACACTAGCAGTCAACCTACACTAGTTGCTTCAAATTTGAATTCTTCAATGAACTCCAAAATCCATGCATTAAAACATCTCCATCCAAAAACTAAAATTGAACAATTGATAGAGGCCCAATCTTTGTTAATGAGATATTTTTATTGTTTTTGTTTTTGTTTTTGTTTTTTTTTTTGTTTTGTTTTGTTTTTTTTTTTTTTTTAAATAACAAGAGTTTTGAGAGAGATTAAAACCACAAATAAATATCTTAAGAACTTTTCCTTGAAAACACTCTGACTCAATCTACGAAATGGTAGTTTTCTATATTCTTTGCTTCGTTATCGAAAAAGAAGTAAGGGTAGAAAATAACTGAGAGTTGGATGTATATATAAAAATGCTAACAATGTGATAACCCTACACATCAGGTAAGGAGTTTGTGGTTTCCTCCTAATAAACTACCTATCAATCCTAAATGAATTAAACTATTAAACCAATGATAATGCTTATATTATCTATTACTATTATTATTATTATTATTATTATTAAAATAAGTTCAGGTGTTATGGTATGCACTTGTCAAAACTTCTCCATAATCTATGGTCCACATTATTCGTCATGATATATTTTATATCAAGACGAACGAATAGTAGAAAGAATATATATATATATATAATACTTCTCTAATTATGACCGTCCTGACTTTATAATTTTAGGACGTCCAACCACATCCACAAATTCACTGTGGGTCCACATCTCCACATTAACAAATACACACACCCAATATGAATATATGGCTGTGGTTGGACATCTTTAACTTATAATTTCAAAACGTCTTTACTAGAGAACCGTATAATATAAAGCTGGTACAAGAAAATAAAATGACTTGTTCAAAGGGTTTGTACGTAGCTGAACCGAATTAGATAAGGGAATTTCTTCCTTGAAACAAAGTTGGTCTCTAGCTTAGAAATTTACTTGTAAAGTCTATTATAATGGTGACTTTTATTATTATTATTATTATTATTATTATTATTTATAATTTCTCTTAGTCATAGTCATATAGATGGGCAAAAAGCTTCTTAATTACATCAACTCCAAAGTCAGTCGAATGAATTTTCCAGACTCTTACTAGGAAATGATCCGGGAAACAACTCATTTGAATATCAATGAAAATTTCTAATGCATGTTGAGGCGTCCTGATTGTTATGCCTTTTGTTTTACTATGCGTAGAACCGTGATAATTAAGATTGTGCTTGTAGCAATTGATCTCATCTAGCTACCACAAATCTTTAACTCAATTGATATCGGATATATTTAAACAAAAACCTTTTGATTAACTATAATAGATTTTACTAACTAAGTGGAGCTAAGATTTCCGGGGTGCTTAGCAACAAAAATGTAAATATAAACATCACATGATCTGCTGTTTCAGCAGAACAATTCATGCGAACTTGATTAACGTAACACACACATGAAAAAAATAAATCACAAGTATTGCAATTATTAGGTGTTTTTACACAGAGGAAGATCCCAGGTCTGAATTGGATTATTTTCCTTGATCTACATGAAATTAATGACTAATTCCACTTCTCTCGAATGTTTGTAACAAAATCTGAAGCTCTTTTATTGACATCATCAGCATCATTTTCAGGCTGATAATTGAAGTTGGAATATAATTTCTTGGAGCCACGTCGTCCCAGCTCCTCGGACGCTGCCGGTTCTGGCAACATTAATTTGCTTCCTGATGATGAAATTCGAGTGCTCGGTAAAATTACATCAACTGCAGTATTTGCAGAAGCTTTACGTCGCGACGCGGCCACCTGGTTTCTTCCAGCAGCTGCTATTGGCTGTTCAACAGGTGTTGTTCTTAAAGTGAGATTTGTGAGAGATAGAGATGATAGTTTGATAATGCTTACCACTAACTTCATGGATTTCTCACAAAGAGATTTCTTCTTGCACTGTCTGTTCTCACTGGTCATCATCATATATATTGCAAATTAATTTAGAAGCTGATCATCTAACTAAAGATATATAATAGTTGAGATGATAAGATAAATCAATCAATTGAGGATTTTTATATATTTTGGATTGATTGATCAATATTCTTGGTTTTGAAAAGTTATCGTTGATTACAGCAAAAGAATTAATTCAGCAGCACAGCTACCAAAATGTCTCAAGTTGATACTTTTTGTCAGTCAAGAACAAGGACAAGTCAGAGAGGAACTGTTCAGGCTCAATGTGATATTTATAGTGATCTCACATTCAAGGAAGAAAACTCTAACACATACTTGTAAAATTCAATAACGAGACTCGAACTCATCTATGATCACTAACGTAAAATGTGATGCACACCATTTGAGTTAAGAGGTGATATAATCATGATCGAAATTTTCGCTTTGTATATTTAAACTATTAAAGTCATTTTCCGTAAGTTTTGCACCGTTGTCCAATGACTTTGGTTTTTATAACAAATGTTATTTCAGCCGGGAGGAATCAATGATATATATGGTTAATTGGTATCCATGTTAGGTGGTATCATCCACCAGGACTACCAGTACTGTTAATCGAATGTGCACATATCACACATGTTTAAATAATTCTTATTCTTAATGGACTCTTCACAAGTTTTTGTACTTATAGTTATATAAAACTAGGTGACTTTTCATGATTTGTTTTCTATCTTCTCTGTTATTACAATATCAATTTCCATGGCGGCCAGTCTGCGTGTTAATTTACTCCTATAGCTAGCACTGCATGCACCAATATGATTAGAAATGGATGCTTGGATTCATTTTAAACAAAAACACAAACTTGTTTTCAATTTCATATTCCATTATTTCTGGGGTTGTATATATATGAAACACATAAGATGATTTATTTATATAATTTTAATTTGCAGTGGCCTGATCATGAACAATCAGAGTTAGAGAAGACGTGGAAACTTTATGCAAATGTCTGAATATCCCACCAAAAAAGTGAAGAGCACTGAACTGATTCCCATGTCTCGTGAGCTTCTGGAGCTGTCTCTGTCTTTTTTCCAATCAAATTGCGTACTACGGTTTACAATAAATTTTTCTATAGATAAGTTATATATAATTTATATATATATATAGATTTTTTATTATCAGTTTGTTATTCCTGACGATAAATATATCGGGACGAAAAATATGGATATATCAGGACGAAGAATATAGACCACTAGATTTACATATTTTGGCTCAAAATGTATGTATTTGTTAAGACTTCTTCATAATCTATGATCCACATTTTTCGTCTTGATATATTTATTGTCAGGATGAATTGACAATAAAAAAAATTATATATATATATATATTGAAAAGATAGTTTGGACAGCACATGATTCTTCTTCCATTATTATTATTTTTTTTTTTTTTGCAGATATGTCTTACAGCTTTCTCGATCTTCTGTTGAGGAACAACTTTCTGTCCCACTTCATGTAAAAGATAAAGCTTTTATATCTCCCATTTTTTTTTCTTTATAATGATGATGATCATCAGAATCTCAGTCAGTGATGGCATGGTCCCATCCCAAGTGCTAGTTAGTTTCATCTGATCATAATCAATCTTTTCTGATGTAACTTTCCTATTTCTTTTCTCATAGTCGTCTCCTAGCTAACTCTTTACACTAAAAAACTAATAAGACGTTGGGTGCACGTAACTTCTTTGATCGGCATCACCCTTTTTATATTAGTGGTGAGGGGTTCGAGTTTTATCATATCCCATTCTAGCCCTTAGGTGAGGTATGATAATTCCAAGCTTCAAGACATAAAAACGGTGAAAATTGTCAAAAATTTTGTACTTGAGATATAATTCTATATATCAATTTGATACGTTCTTCGTTCAGTTGATCTTGTCACGTCTCGACCTACCTCTTACATAAAAAGTATTCTTAGCTAATGATGAGATTTTGAAGGAGGATCGTTAAGAGATATCGATGACTATCTTTCTTTTTCAAGATAATGGCAATAATTTTTCAAAAACTCTTTCGTCAAAGAGTCGTATTATTCGTATAAAATTCTCTTGGACAGAGAATCTATTTGGATTTGTAGTGGTTACGAAATATTTGTATGGGCCTGAAATTTGTTTGACCTTTCTGGCCCAATCCAATGTAAAGGAGAATAATCGACTAATGACTAATGACTAATGACAGCCCACCGTTGAAACTTCGAACTTGACAGCGACAGTATTTGACCCAAAGACTCAAATTAGAATACCACCACCAGTTTAGTATAATCAGAATAGTTAAAACATTTTTATTTTATTTTATTACAACAATAACAACAGTTGGGACCTGACGAGATAATACTCTACTAGCACACAGTCCGGAATATTACTCCCACAATTAGGAAGAGGACACCCACACTTAGGAGTTAAAGCCAAGGAGGGACAAAGAATATAAATATATACACACCTTAGGCGTTGAACCGTGGTGATGGAGACTCATATAGGAGAGTCCAACCACATTAGCAAGAGGCATTGGTAGTTAAAACATTTAAAACAACAAAGATTCCGGGAAATGATGGTCCAAAATTCAACTAATTATAGTAAATTAATAACGTACTTTTCAACTAAAGTGTTGATTATTGATTACACTCTTAGAGGCTAGAAACGCAGTCGTTTTGAGTGTCTTAAAACAAAAACAAACCACCAATAAATATCAACAACTAGTGAACCTGGCAGTCAAAAAAAGGTACCAATCCCCAAAAGCAGTCAATGGCCGCCCATTTTTCACTCCATCCACCACCACCACCACCACCTCCTCCATCGTTTCAGTCTTCACGACCTTAGAATTTTCAAAAATCACTCAAACCCTAACCCTTACTCGAATCAGGAGACTGAAACCATGAAGATCTGCTTCGTTTTATCTTCTATTTTGATGTTCTGCTACCTGTTTTTGAGTGTTGTTTCCATTGATGACGATATCAAGTGTCTTGAAGGCATCAAGAATTCGCTAAAAGGCCCAGACGGGAAGCTCTTGCCGTGGAGCTTCACGAACACGTCGGTGGCGTCAATCTGTAAGCTGACGGGAGTATCGTGTTGGAATGCGAAGGAGAATCGTATCTATAGTCTCGAGTTGGCTTCGATGCAACTCTCCGGTCAACTACCTGAGTCCTTGAATCTTTGTCACAGCCTCCAGACTCTGGATCTCTCCAAGAACTCTCTCTCCGGTTCGATCCCTCCGGAGCTCTGCACTTGGCTTCCTTATATAGTCACTCTCGATCTCTCCGGTAACAGTCTCTCCGGTCCTATTCCGCACCAGATCGTCGGCTGTAAGTTTCTCAACAAACTCTTTTTGAGTGACAACAAATTGTCCGGTCCGATCCCATACGAATTGAGCCGGTTGGATCGGTTGAAAGAGTTTTCTGTTGCCGGAAATGACTTGTCGGGCCCAATACCGTCTGATCTGACGAAGTTTCCGGCGGATAGCTTTGGTGGGAATCGCGGACTCTGCGGGAATCCGCTGGGAAAATGCGGCGGGTTGAGTGGTAAGAGTCTTGTTATTATCATCGTTGCTGGTGTTATTGGTGCTTTGGCTTCTGTGATTTTAGGGTTGCTGACTTGGTGGTGGTTTTTCGTTAGAGTTACTAGGAAGAATAGAGGTTATGGTGATGCTACTTATAAAGATGATAGTAGCTGGATTCAAGTACTTAGGTCGCATAAGCTTGTTCAGGTTTCGTTGTTCCAAAAACCTCTTGTTAAGATTAAATTGGCCGATTTGTTGATTGCTACGAATAGTTTTGATGCTTCGGATGTGATCATTTCTACAAGGACAGGGGTTTCTTACAAGGCGGTGTTGCCTGATGGGTCGGCCTTGGCCATTAAGAGGCTTAGTGCTTGTCAACTTAGCGAGAAACAGTTTAGGTCGGAGATGAACAGGTTGGGGCAACTCAGGCATCCCAATTTGGTGCCTTTGTTGGGGTTCTGTGTTGTGGAGGAAGAGAGGCTTTTGGTGTATAAGCACATGCCTAATGGGACATTGTACTCACTGTTGCATGAAAATGGTGTTGATAATAGTCAGTATGGTGCTTTGGATTGGTCTACTAGGGTTAGGATTGGTGTGGGTGCAGCGAGAGGGCTGGCTTGGCTGCATCATGGATGCCAGCCGCCGTATATGCACCAGTATATTAGCTCGAATGTGATACTTATTGATGATGATTTTGATGCTAGGATAACGGATTTTGGATTGGCAAGGCTTGTGGGTTCTCGTGATTCGAATGATAGTTCTTTTGTGAATGGAGATTTGGGTGAGTTTGGTTATGTTGCCCCTGAGTACTCGAGCACTATGGTTGCTTCATTGAAAGGGGATGTTTATGGATTTGGGGTTGTGCTTTTAGAGTTGGTTACTGGACAGAAGCCTCTTGAAGCGAGTTATGCCGAGGAAGGATTTAAGGGAAATTTGGTGGATTGGGTTAATCATTCAATGGTTACTGGTAGAAGCAAAGATGTCATTGACAAAGCTTTATACGGGAGAGGCCATGATGACGAAGTTACTCAGTTTCTGAAGGTTGCTTGTTCTTGTGTGGTTTCTAGGCCGAAGGATAGGCCTTCCATGTACCAGGTCTTTGAGTCATTGAAGAGCATGGCTGAGAAACATGGTTTCTCCGAACAGTACGATGAATTTCCATTGATCTTCGGTAAACAAGATCCTGATTATAAGTAGTAGTCTTGGTTGAGGAAGAGATGAAAACTGTAATGACTCCCCGAGTATTGCAGCATTAGGGCATTTCTGTATTGTATGCTATGTTGTGGAATGCTTATTCAGCAATTGGCATGGTTTCCACGTAACGTAAGCAGGATTCCTTGTTCTAATGCTCATTTGATGTGATAATTCTGTATATTAAATGAAGCATTATGCACTCTAGTTTAATTGCAGATCAGGATATTTATGTTTATCATTATGGAAAAAGCCGCTTCTCAATCCATATTGTGTTTGCTTGTCATCATATGAATTTATTACTCGAATATGAGTTTTCCCTGTTTAGCTATTTTTTACTAGGTTTGAAATGATTAATGCTGGCCCTTAGATGAATTTTTATTTCAATAATGCTTATTGACTCTCAACCATACAATTATTTTATGATTAATCCACTTTTGGTTAATATCTCAATGCCCTAACAGCGTAAATTTTCTTCCCACTTTGTTTTATTGGATTGTTGCTTATTGAAGATTGCATCTTTTTATATATTTCTCAAAACACATGAATTTCTGTTTTTGCTTAACTTTGCATCCATGTGCAAAATTAATCGAAAGTGAGCTGTGGCTAGTTTAAAGTCGTATTAGAAACACTTCTAGATGCTAGTTTTTTTAGAAGCCAATGTGAAGGAACTATGCTACTTCTGTGTGTTAAAGAAGGTGATTAATTACTTATTTCAGTGCTTTATTTTGAGAGCTAGTGTTGAAAGATGTTTGAGAAAGTTTCACTATTGAACATTCTAGGCAAGATAAATTCGAACTTTGGTTTTGGTTAGAACTTAGAACTTCACATTGCTGTGAAATTCAGAGGCATATGATGAGAAATGTTATAACACTTGTAAACTTTTGTGAGAAACGTCATGGAACAAAGGAGCCATTATAGTTAAAAGAAAAGAAAATTTATTTATATATATATAGCTAAAAGGCAATACTAGGCAGAGTAAATATGCCAAATCAATACTTTAGTGCAGTTACTTGCCTTTTTAAGCATTGAAGATACTTTTATTTCACTTGTGCAATTCTCTCTCACAGACAAAAATAGTTTAATTGAAGTCTTGCAATCTTGGGGTCTGCCCAGATTCTGATAGAAGTATTTACTCCCCGGAACAGCATGAAGGAAAATGTATGGTTAGTAGGTCAAGGCACATAGCATTCTCGTGAAGATACTAAATGTCATTGATTTTATCGATTTGTCTTTTCGGGTTTAGGACCATGAAGTGCTGCTTTCTTGGCCTCACCAGCCATGTGGGGTTTGTACTTTGTGCCGAAATGAAATGGAAATCCATCATGCGTGGCTTTTTGTGTGTCTGGTTTTGGGGCATAGCATTTGTCCTTAGAATGCATGAGCACATGCACCTGACCCTACTACTGCTCCCCCAAATCCCTGTATAATAGAGATCTTCTAGTTTTGAATTTCATCTTTGGTGGTTAGTTTTGGAGCTCATGATATGTGTGAATGCATTCAATATGCAAGGATGTCAAGATGGTAAGGGATAGTTCGATACTGTCTCATATTTCATAAACATAATAATTTAGATATGTAAGTCGGATCGGAATATGTACATCATTTGAGGCCTGTAGAACCAGCCTAAGAACATGATCTTGGTGTCGAAGTTACTTTTTATTTTTAAGGGTTATAGGCACTAGTCTCTCATGAACTTTATGTGAGTTTACATTTTATCCTTTGAACCTATTTTTAGGCGTTAAATCCCCTGAATTGTCATTTATTGGTAAAACTTGACTGTAGCTGCCCCCTCAAATAGGTGTTCTATAGCTGCCCCTTCAAATAGGTATTCAGGAGGCAATAAACCAAACTGTTTGCCAATTAATGAGAGTGCGGGAGATAAAATGCAAACTCTTCTAAAGTTTAGGAGGGACTAGTGCCAATAGCCCTATTTTTAATTAATATAAATTAGGGATTTGAGAGGATAGATATAATTCGAACTCATAATCTCATTGAAAATGATTTTAGTAGACGTTCACAAAATGATCTTAGTCTAAATTTCAACCAAAATGATGTGGCAAATGGTTTTTTCATTAACCACATCAACCCATGTGTGTGGTGATGACAACTCACTTGCCACATCATTTGAGTTAATTATTTGGGTTGTATAGCATTACTCTTTTAAAAATGGACTAATTGCACAAACGTCCCCTAAGTTTATGCATAATTGCATGCATTTGGAATTTTGACCCATAATTGCATAAACGTCCCCTGTCGTTAGTTGACTTCTGTTAACTTTTACCGTTGACCACAATTTTAATCTACAATGACTAAAGTGCCCCTAGTTACCTATTTTATTATTTAAATTAATAATTAAAAAATGAAACAAAAAAGACAGAAAAAAAAAAAAAAATCAATCATTTTTTTTTCTCAACCCCCAAACACAATTCAAAAATAAACTTAACAAACAAAAACCAAAACTCAAAATAACAACCAAAAATCAAATCCATAAATAAAAACCCAAATTCATCAATACCACAACCAGTTAATGACATCCATTTAAAATAAATAAATTAGAACTTCAACCTAGAAAGTTAAAAATCCATCGTTGAAGTTATAATATTTTTTAATTTTTTTTTTTAAAAATGGATGTGGTTAACTAGTTGTGGAATTAATGGATTTGAGTTTTTATTATTATTAATTTAGTCATTGTGGGTTAAAATTGTGGTCAACGGTTAGAGTTAACGGAAGTCAACTAACGATACGAGATATTTGTGCAATTATGGGTAAAGTTCCATATGCATGCAATTACATCTAAACTTAGGGAACGTTTGTGCAATTAGTCCTTTAAAAATAGGGTAAAAATGATTTTAGTCCCTCTAGTTTGCCCTATTGTTTGTTATAGTCCCCCTAGTATCAGGATTGGCCCGTTTGGTCCTTCTATAACGTTTTCCGTGTAAAAAGTGGCTTCTGACAGGGACAGCGGGTCAAATGACCCTGCTGCCCTTGGTTATTTTTTAAATAAGTCATCAATTTTTTAATTGAGCAAATTACACCAAACTCCCTTGAGGTTTGTCCTTTAACACCAAGAAACAACTTTATCAAAAATTGACACCCACCTCCCCTACCGTTAGGGTTTGACCGTTAAATTGAATGTTGACCGTTAAAAAATGTCAAAAGACAGAAATACCCTAAAACACCAAAATAAAAAAATAAAATAAAAACAATTAAAAAGAAAAAAAGCTCTTAATCTATTTTTATATATATATATATTACAAAGAAATAGAATTAAATTTATAATTAAAAAATAAAGATTGAAAAACATGGAGATTAATTTTTTTTTTTTAAAGTCTCCACTCTCCAAAAATGATCAACAAATAATTTTAAAAAAAAAAGTAATTGTTTTTTATTTATTTTAATTTTCTATTAAAAAAAATTCAGATTTAATAATAATAATAATAATAATAATAAAACTTCATCATGTTCATCTTCCACCTTCAATTGGAAACTCAACATCCAAACATCCAAACTTCATCATGTTCATCTTCCACCTTCAATTAATAATTAATGAATATAATAAAATTAAATAATAAAAAAATAAAAATTATGTTTAGAGATTAAGAATTGAATAAAAAAATAAAACAATTTACAAAACTAAAAAAATATTAAAAAAAATATTGAATAATAAAAAAAATTTATCTCTTAACAAATCTTATCTCCAATCACCACCACCCAATCACCTTCTTCTTCTTATTCTCTCTCGATCTCCACTGATCACCATCATCACTCATCTCCACCAATCCAAATCCAAATCACCTTCATCTTCCTTAATCTCATCTCTCTCGATCCACCATGACCAAATCACCATTATCATCTCTCCCGATCTCATCTCTCATCTCTCTCAAACTCGTCGCCGGCGGCCACCGTAAAAACAATCTCAACCACCACATCCTCGTGAGTCAGCCATCACCCTAACCAAGCTTCTCTCCACCATCATCACGATCTTCGATGTACTTCCATGAGTTTTGGGTTTTTTCGATCTACTATGGGGTTGCTCCATTTTTACTGATTTAATATCTTTCTCTTTTTTTTAATACAAAAATTGATGTGATTATTGGATTAGGGAAATGATCCGGCTTGTATTTGTGTTGGAATCTAATTTCAATTTGTATTTGTGTTGGATGACGAGGAAGATGATGGTCGATGATGATGATGGCTGTGGGATGATGGTGAAGGTGATGAGGTTGTGGGACGATGATGAAAAAGAAGAATGGATGGAGAATTTGGAAAATGATGAAGAAGAAGATGATGAGGCAGCGGAAAGATCTGGAGAGATCTGGAAAATTTGTTTTTCAAAGAAAAACAAAAATCTGGAAAAATTTTGTTTGGAGATGGATCTTCGATGGAGTTCGTCTCCACCAGTTCATCATTTTCTTTTTTTCGTTTTTTAATATATATATTTTTTAATTTGATCTCTATGAATTGGTGGATTCTTTTGGGATTATTAATTTGTGGATTTATTTTTTTTGGGATTATTAATTTGTGGATTGAAGAACAAAGTAGAAGATATGAATTATTGAATTTGAATTATAGATTTTGTTTTTGAGATATGAATTATTGAAAGATAATTTTTTTTTTCTTTTTTTATAAATAGATTTTGGGTTTTAGATATATTTGTTAATAATTTCGTTTTTAAAATTTTTAATTTCTGTTTTTGTTTTTTAATTATTTGTAACATTAATTATTTTAATAAGTTTTTTTAATATGCATCATTTTTTTAATTATAATAATAATTATTTTAATTAGTTTTGTTTGGTTTTTTTAATTTAAAAAAAGTTTAGTTTTTGTCTTTTTCTGGGGGTATAAAAGTAAATAGACATACTTAGGGGTATTTTGGACTTTTACACGGTCTGACAAGGTCAAAGGCTAAATGCAACGGACGTTGACTGACGGCGGGGGAGGTGAGTGTTATTTAATGATAAAGTCGTTTTCATTTGTATTTTAGCAAACCTCAGGGGAGGTGGGTGTAATTTGTTCAAACATATTTAAAAACTATTTATAATTTAATAAATATTGTAGAAAACATTATGATGAGTTTACCATTTTGCCCTTACCCCATAGACAGACTTTTTAAAAACCATAACGGAATTGGACGGCAGGGACCTAACCAACAATAAGCCTAAACTATGGGGACTAAACGGGTCAATCCTGATACTAGGGGGACCAAACGGTACAATAGGGCAAACTAGAGGGACTAAAATCATTTTTACCCTTAAAAATATGACTTAAATATGATTACATTTGTAGATGGTCGATCTATAGTTGAAATGGATCGGGTTGGATTCAAATTAGACCCAAACAATTTGGTTCTAACCTGTCGAATCAATCGTGTCGATCACTATGAAACCTGCAAAAAGATAGAAACAGAGAAAACGGATGAAAGTAAAAGAGTTGAAAGGGGGAAATATCTTCTTAGCCTTAGATGCGCTTGAGCTGAGCGTTCGAACGATGATTGATTGCGATTGAAAGAACTAAAGGCCGGGGAGTTCTTATTTTGTCAAGAGTTTCAACACGTCAAATGCTTTGTTATCGTTTTTCAGTCAAATAGACCTTCAAATTAACTTTGGAAAGTCTTCTCTTAACCGGCGTAAAGCAAGAGTTGCGGCCACTCATGTAAAGCCTTTTCAAGGACTTCAAGCATTCAAGGCCTGGAATATCCACCACTTTATCACAGTTTGTAAGATTCAGGTCGTATAAGTTCTCCAAGTTTGAAAGATCATATATACTAAACAACACTTTATTTTTAATGTTGTTATGATATATGTAGTGGTTATTCATTTATTTGGTATCTACAAGGCGGCACAAATGATAGTAATATGATTGGTTTACAGGGAACCAATGAATTTGGCTAGTTTCATGGATACTGACTGTTGGGATTTGTCTAAAGATTCTTTGCCGTCGTTATCATCAATATCATCATCGTTTTCGAAAACAAGATGAATCCCATATTTTTTCAGTTCGAGCCCATTGAAATATGGTCTCTCACGCGTTGTGATTTGTATCTTATCACCATCTTGGAGCAATTGGCTGAAGTCCACAAATCGGCACAAGTGGAGTTGATTTTCATCTTTTTCAGGAACTCCCATCAAGTAGAGAGTTGTAGTGTATATTGGATCACCGAGTCTGAGAATCTTTGCCTGGATGTCTTCTATTGCATGTAGCTTATCCCTGACAGCATCCTGATCAAGGGAGACGACAACACCGATTATGATGCCTTTGATTGCACGGTTTTTGTGGCTTGCAAAACGTGGGATCTCTTGAACAAACCAATTTGGAATCTCACTTCCCGGGACACTCAGATGGCGCAAGTAGTCAAGTACTTTAAAGCAACCTGCATTGGAAATTGATGGGAGGAAGAAGTCATTTGTAATACAATCAATATGCCTGTCACTAACAAAAATATTTAATTCACACATGGGTGGGTGTATAAGAAGAGAGAACCTTGGCAAGTCTTCTCTTCACTGCTGGAAAGCTTGCATTGCACCCACTCAAGTACAATCTTCTCAAAGACTTCAAGCATTGAAGGCCTGGGATATCCATTATCTTGGTGCAATTTGTGAGATTCAGATCATGTAAACTCTCCAAGTTCGACAGATCGGATATACTTTCCAATGCAGAGCAATTTGCTACGTCCAACTTAAGCAAACTTGAAGGAAATGGAGGAAGAGACTTCAGCTCTTTAAAGTGGGACAAAGCCAGATCTTTGAGAAGTGAAAGACCTCTCAGACTAGATGGAAGGCTGTAAAAATTGTTACGACTAAGATTTAATACCTCCAATGATGACATCTTCTCAAATTCATCAGACATCATGCCAGATAATTTCCATGCATGAGCATCCAATTCTTTTAGAGAGGAGAGGTTTGAGATAGACCTCGGAAGAACTATAAGCTGACCATCTTGTGCATTTGAATTTGTCAGTCCTGAGTGTTCTACAGTGTCTTGATGTAATCCAGTTTGGGGCTCTTTTCCCATCTGCAGTACTATTAAACTCGAGAGCATCCCGAATTCATCAGGTAAATATGTCACTGAAGTTTCTTTCATTAGAAGGTACTGCAGACTTTTAAAATTTCCAATTGAACTTGGCAAACGTTGGAGCTGTTTACATTTATTTAGTTTCAACATAATAAGTCTCTTCAACATCCCTATGGACTCTGGCAACTCTATTATTCTGGCTTCATCTAAGACCAATGTAGTGATGCTCAACATCTTACCAATTGATTGTGGTAAATATTTGAGCAATTGACAATTTCCAATCTCAAGCTTCTTGACCAAGTTCAAGGTACCGATCTAAACTGGAACTTCTGTAATTAACGTTCCTTCCAAGCGAAGCTTAACTAAGGATGCTAGACCTTGAATTGAATCAGGCAATTTGTTGAGAAATCGACAATAACCAAGTGAGAGGTTCTTCAAACAGGATAATGAACCATCAGAAGCTGGCAGTTCTTCTATTGAACTGCTATCAAAAAGTTCTTCTAATGATTTGAGATTGCCAATGGAATCAGGAATTGCAGTGAGTGATTCACACCTCATGAGATTTAGTTTCTCAAGCTCTGCCAATGATCCTATTGAATAGGGTAGTTCGTCCAGGGCCGAACCATCCAGAGAGAGCTGTTTTAGTGAACTCAGTTTCCCTATGCAATCAGGAAGTTGTTTTAATGACAGGCAATTTTTTAGACTGAACCTCTCAAGTTTCCTGAGGCGGAATATGGAGTCGGGTAGTTTAACTATTGCCGTCTCATCAATGAGAAGCTCCATTAAAGATACCATACTGCTCATATCCTCAGGCAAACCTTTCAATTTTGAGCAACCAGAAAGGATAAGGTTTTCAAGATTTTTTAATCCGGATACATCACTTGGAAATTCAACAAGGTTTGAACAGTCTTTGAGGTTCAAATAAAATAATTTTTTCAAGTCACCAATGGATTTATGGATCTTAACAAGCCCTCTACAGTTCTCAAGAATCAGTTTTCCAAGAAACTGTGATCGGATAAATCAGGGATCTCTTTCAAATGGGAGCAATTGCATAGATTCATAACCAATAACCTTCCCATTATCTGTCAATTGACAAAAGCATATATATTGAAAATATCAAATAAACAGGAATAAAGCCATAAAGGTAATGTATGCATGCAAAACTAGCCAAGTAGTGTGTGCCAGGTAACTCCTACATCTATCGTACCCGCTGCCTTTTGACCAATATACCTGAGAGTATCAAGCCAATTTAATAACTTTATGGGTGCTTCTTCAAGCATTAAAAATGACTGATATAATATGAGAATTATTGATGGGGAATTAGATAAATATTATTATTTATCTAAAATAGTGGTAGTTATCATATTATGTTTAAAATAATTATCTCCTTGAGAGATAAGTTTAGGTTTTATTTATCATTATCATGTTTTATTTATCATTATTAGAATTTAGATGTTTATCCTTTTATATTGTTAGCTATAAATAGGCCCCTTCAGAACCTTTGTAAGGAGACTTGATGAATGAATTGAATTGATTGATTATCCAATCTCCTTTTCTTCTGGGTTTCTTCCCTTTCTGTTTCCAATCCCTAATTCTGTGTTGTTTCCAATCCCTATTTCTCTTTGTTTCTCTCTATCTCTCTATCTATTTCTTATTTCTCCTATTGGTCCTACATCAGTTTGGTATCAGAGCCAAATCTCTTTCTATATACACTTTCGCAACCATACGCAAAGTCATCTACCGTGTCACCAAATACAACCCAAAAAAAAAAAGTCAAATCAGTCACACATCCAAACAGTTCAGCAACTCTACCCAAAAAAAAAAAAAATCAAATCAGCCACTGCTCCAAATAGTTTCTATATGCTTCATATTGCTTGCAACTATGTCAGAATATCCAAATTATTACTATGGCTTTGATTATTTTGATCATGAATCTAAATATATTCACTCCTACTGTTACGGAGATTTCGATCCTCGTCCCATTGACGAGCCGAACCGAATTCTCCAAGTTACGGTCCGTCATATACTTTATCCTATTACTGAGGAAGTGCTACATCAAGTATTTTCTCCTTATGGATATGTGGAGAGGATAGTCGAATGTCAAAAATCAAAATCTTATTTTCAAGCCTTGATCCAGTTTCAATCACACCGGAGTGCCTTTTTAGCGAAAAGTTCTCTTCACGATCGAAATATTTATAATGATTGTTGTCAACTGGACATCCAATACTGGCAAGATGAGCATTATGCTCACCGGCGCAAACAACAACAGGAATTCATGGTTGCATGTCAAAATATTTTTTCCGAATATTTTAAACAGAAAGATGACCTAATTAAGGAAGAAAATAACGGTAAAGTACATGAGACTGCGGATACAGTTGATCCATCACAACCCACTTCACAAGTACATGGACCAAGTGGTCTAGTTCGTGAAGTTCAAGTGGCCAATCATTCATCCTCACTTGCGGTTCAAACTCATGAAAAGGTGAACATGGTTGTCATTAAACAGATTTAGCTTATTGGAGCGATATACAAAAGGTTAATAGATGTAACAATGGGCTCTACGATCACCTATTTTCCTATATCTATGATGAATGATCCTTGGGTTAATGAAATGGCTGCCTCAAAAAGGAACAAGCTGTGGTATTTTCTTGTTTGTTGGTTACAACCCGTTTGACTCGACAGGAGTCGAGTTCTTCTTAGTGGAGGAGAATGATGGGGAATTAGATAAATATTATTATTTATCTAAAATAGTGGTAGTTATCATATTATGTTTAAAATAATTATCTCCTTGAGAGATAAGTTTAGGTTTTATTTATCATTATCATGTTTTATTTATCATTATTAGAATTTAGATGTTTATCCTTTTATATTGTTAGCTATAAATAGGCCCCTTCAGAACCTTTGTAAGGAGACTTGATGAATGAATTGAATTGATTGACTATCCAATCTCCTTTTCTTCTGGGTTTCTTCCCTTTCTGTTTCCAATCCCTAATTCTGTGTTGTTTCCAATCCCTATTTCTCTTTGTTTCTCTCTATCTCTCTATCTATTTCTTATTTCTCCTATTGGTCCTACATCAATTATTTTTCCAAAACCACTTTCCACTTAAGAAAACAAGTTGAATGCTTCATTTACTGAAATGTCCAGAAATTACTTGAACCCTATATGACCAGTGAAAAATGAGCCAGCTCTCACTTGACAATATCATCAAAATGATGTATTTACTATTTAGTTAGTGAACTTACCTTGTTTTCAGAGTAGCAATTCCACCATCTCTATCCCCAGACCTTAGTGATTTTGCTTTCGGAGAGATCAAGGACAGCAATATTCTGGGAAGAAAACTCAGAAGGAAGAGTTTTCAATGAGCATCCCCTCCATTGCAACCATTTCAATTCACCAGGCATAACTCTGAAACTTTCATTCAATTCCACACGATTGATCTAAAGCCTCAAGTTAACCAAAGGTTTGAATGAATTAGTGTGCAACGTCACGCCTGTCCCCTTATCTGCTAAATGTTGAAAACAATTCTTGCATACAATTTCCTTCAAGTAAGTAATTGCAGAGATAAAGGTAGGCTTCTTTTTAAAGTTAATCCAGTAGCGTTGCTTAGAGCTCAACCCGTGCTTCTTTTCAATGTCCAACGCAATGCCTTGAATATTTCTTGTTCCCTATGGTCAGTAACATAAAAGGAAAAAGGAAAATGAAAAATGAAAAATGAAAAAAAAAACTGGAGTCAAGACATTCACTGTAAGTCTGTAAGAGGAGAATGCATTTTACAAATGATGGTGATGACCGGTGGGGTATGCACCAGAAAGTCCCCATTAACCTACAGTTTGAGATATTTTAATTATCTCATTGAATGTCATATTTTCTAGATTACTTCAATACTATCCTAAAAGTGATAAATTCATTAGCTTTTTCCATTACTGTAAATTAGCAACTAGTCTGTCATCTTAGGAGTGCTAAATTAAAATTTTCATGGTTGCTGCCTGCTGGGGAAACCCCATGAAGAAACTAGCTAGAGTAACATCATATCAAATGATTGACTATACGGGTTTTTGTAACATAATTTTGAATACGTTTATGAACATTAATCTGTGAAAATCTTGACAAGTATGTTTTAAACTATTCAAACCTCAAACTTGTAAGACTTCTTCTAGTACTCGAAACAAATTTTTTATAAACATGGGCATCATTGAATAAATAAAAGTTCCACATGGTAGATAAATAGATAGCAAGCTAAAACCCAAATATACCTTCTCATTTTTCAAAACAGTTAAGATTTTATCATGATCCCACAGTCTACTCCGCTGCCTAGGGACTCCAAGACTTCCCTCCTGAACAATTTGTCTTCCCATGTCTTTAAGTTCGTCATGCATCCACAAAATATTGTCCTCAATAAATTTAATTAGACATTTTCTGGTAAGAACTGTCAACACTATCTCATCACTGAATGACTGAAACCACAACCCCTCAATATATCAATTGCATCTTCTCTCTTCATCCACATCTTAACAAAGAAACATGCAATGTCGAGGAATACACACTTTTCGTCTTCATCTAAGTCATCATAACTTATCCGCAACACATCATGAAGATGACCTGGACGTATCTTCTTCAAGGCTGCTTCCCAATCCTTTGTCCTCCTCTTATCAAACAAAGAGGAACCAATAACTTCCAGAGCCAAAGGTAGTCCTCCTGCATGAGACACAATTTCCTCGGACAGGCGTAGAAAACCTTTTGCTGGTTTCTCTTTTCCAAATGCATGATAACTGAATAGCTGCAGCAACTCCTTGGACTTTTATTCTTTCACCTCATAAGTTGTATTCACAATGCTTTCAACGAGAGTTTCTTTGTTCCTTGTGGTAACGATGATCCGAGTTCCATCATAAAACCTATTTCTCTTGCCAGCCAGTGCATCAAGTTGCCTTACATCATCAACATCATCTAGAATGGTCAAAACTGGCTCCTCATTGATTAGCTTTTTGAATTTTATAATATATTGGCTAACCTCATCCACGTGTTCTGCTTCATTTGCAGAAAGGTCACGTATAATTTTATTTTGAAGATCCATTAAACCATTGTCTCCAAGTTTCCCTGATATTTGAAATAAAGCTGCGGCGCTTGAAGTGTATGACAAGCTTATTATAAAGGGCCTTGGAAAGGGTGGTTTTTCCAACTCCACCCATTCCATAAAATCCTAATACCAGTACACCATTTGCTTTAACATCTAGCATCCTCATCAATTCTTCTAGTTTATAATCGAGTCCAACAGGATATTTTGCTGCACCTAGTGGAGTATTACTCAATTTATTCAAAACCTTCTTGACTAAAGATTGAATTAACTCTTCCTCATCCCTGACAATAATGTGAATAGAAGAAAATAAGTGAGGATAGTGAACCAAAAATGAGAAACAAAAGAGTGAGAATATTGCAACAGAGTTTTATGCAGTCTCAAATAGGTCACCGTACGTGGTCAAATTGTTCTATGTATCAACATGCCAACATATTTAGCATTCATGATATAGGATAATGTCGATGAACCGATTAGATTATGGATTGTGATCTTGATCATCTGGGAAGTCTTAGAGAGGAAGAATACTGGTCTGCTTAATAAAATTCAACCAATAGGTTAGCATTTAAATGACAGAGCTCTTGTGCTGAAATAATAGAAATAGAAAATAACCAAGAAACTTAATTATAGTTTCTAGAATAATCAAGTTTATAATTTTCTCTTTTACTTTAAAAAAAAAAAAGGTTTATAATTTCTAATTCTAAAAATAGTGCATTAGAAACGACTTTTTACTGTTATTCAAAAGCATTTTTGTTTTAGGAGGGCTCTACAAGACTACAACTTCAGAAAGCAATGTCGGCAATAATTCACCAGTGGGAAATATGCAAAGATAAAGAGAAAATAAAATTTTAGTTATTCATAACTCAGAAAGTGCTATATCCCTATTTTAGTTCGAATTTAAAAATGGCCAGGCAAATTTCTTTCATGAGGCCCTATGCAACTAAAGAGACATCTAAATCTTAAGAATACAATAATATAAGATTATAAAACAGAATATAGAGTGAAGTTCAAATACTATTCACATTAAATGCCATAAGATTGTTCCAATTATATTAGGGTCTACCGCTACCCTGTCTAAGTTCATGCTGAAACTGATATATGTCCTTTAAACCCAGCATATATGGTGGTCAAAAGTTTTAGCTATTGCACCTTGAATTGCATTATGACACCATAAAGACTGCATGTTATATTATAATTCACAAGGTATAACGATGTTCATCCTTCTGTTTTATATATTATTATTATTATTACTGTATGATCAACTGAATCTTAAGTAAAAACAATTGAAAGATCAATTTTGATGTTAAAGATAGAGATAACTTTAAACTTTCAATATTATAAACAAACAAATGTGTAAAACAATAAAGGTAGTGATAGTTGTCATAAAATATATCTAAATGCCAATAAAGAACTAAAGAAATGCTCATATAAGGACCCACCTTCATATTTAAAAATTCTGTAAAGGCAAAGAATTAAAAGGTAAATAGTCAACTCTTAGAAGTTAGAAGTTAGAACTTAGAACCTTTCTTTGGGCTTATGTACTCTATACTAAAATTTAACTCAAAGACCTTAGAATTATAATCACCAAATCAAAATGAAACATCAAATGATTTTCTCCCATCCAAAAATCTTCTTTAAACAATGAACACAACCCCTTGGCTACAATTCATATAACTAATGTGAAAATGAGAAATGTTCAAAACTCGGACTTTTGTAAAAGTTTCATTTTATACAACTGTTGTAGTCATGACTGTCATTGAATTTTTTTTCCTTATTTCTATAATTATTCACGTGATCAAACTTAGACATAAAAAGGATTCTCTCACACCTAAAAGTCTTCTTGAAACTTACAAGTCAATCACTTACCAGTTACCCTGCATACGTTATGAAATTACATGTTTAAACTTTCAATGAAATCACTAACCCCTATATTCATAAAATCAACACTAAACAAGAAATTGCAGTATTAATCAAACCAAGTTGTTTATCATAATTCGTATGCTAAATAATGTAACAACAATTAATTCGATGCAAATGAGAAAATTAAAAGAAGTACCAAATCGTGGAATCCCAACCGGAGATTCAACCAGCCTTTTCCATGGCTCTCCTCCACCGAGCAACCTCTTCGACACCAAATCGATCCTCGAGCTAGAAAAAATCCTTCTCAAACGTTCCTTTTTGCCTGGGATCGACCTTGTAAAACACCGGAAGCAGCAGCTTCCTGTACTCGACGACTCTAGCAAGCTCCTCAAGACACCATCTCGAATCAGCGTACCTCCTGGAAATTACGGCTATTGTGGCGACGGAGTCCTCGATTGCTTCCACGAGGCTGGGAGCGATCTCCTCTCCTCTCTCCAACTCGTCGTCGTCGCGGAATGTGCGTATGCCGTTGAGTGTGAGCTGCCTGTAGAGGCGATCGGTGAAGCCGTGGCGAGTGTCTTCGCCTCTGAAGCTCAAGAACACGTCCCAACGGTACCGGAACGAAGGACTTGAACGGAGTTCTTCTTCTTCGTCGACGTCGTCCATCGTCTTTGCAAGGAGAGCAAGGCCTGGCCACATAACGCGATTCTGCTGTTCGTACTGATAAATTTCAAGTTGTATTATCGGTTCTTGCTCGTACGTGAGTGGTTAATGTATGACTAATATGAGAATAATTAATTACATTATAAACTATTCAAGTTGATGACACAGTGCCGCATTCATATGTCGTATGAATATTTCAAAAATCAACTATTAAAGTTTTGAGTCTAGACCTGACTCGGTTCCGGTTCGAACCGGAGGAACCGGTCGGAACCGGAATCGAAAAAACCGGAACCGGAACCGGAACCGGGTTCGGAACCGGTCTAACCCGGTTACGGTTCCAATTTTTTCGGAACCGGCCGGTTCGAACCGGATTCTAGTTCCGGTGCCGGTTCCGAACCGCCCGGTTTCAAATTTATTTATTTATTTATTATTATTATTATTATTTTACATTACAAAATATTACATTTTATTTATAAAAAAATAAAATGTTAGAAAGGACATCGTAGAGTATTGAGCCATGGCCCATAACCCTTGTCCAAGTAATTAAGTTTTTCATTCTCTTCTCCTCCTTTTTATATAGGTTAGGCATCTCATTCACTTCTCTGGTTTTCCAATGTGGGATGTGGGTTAAGGGATAAAAAGTCATACTATGCATTTTTAACAAATATTTATCAATTTTTTTTCCTTTAATTTAAAACTATTTGTTAAAAAATGCATAATATTTTAAGTTTTAAGGAAAAAAAATTGATAAATATTTGTTAAAAATTCATAATATGACTTCTTATCCCTTATCCCACATCCCACATTGGAAAAATAGAAAAGTGAATGAGATGCCTAACCTATATAAAAATGAGGAGAAAGGAATGTAAAACATATTTACTTGGACAAGGGTTATGGGCCATGGCTCAATACTCTACAATATTTTTTCTAACATTTTTTTTTTTTTATAAATAAAATGTAATATTTTGTAATGTTAAAAAAATATATATATATATATTTCCGGTTCGGAACCGGCGGAACTGGAACCGTCGGTTCCGGAACCGGAATCGAAACCGGCCTATGCCGGTTCCGGTTCCGGTTCCAAGTTTTCGGTTCCACCCAAACTTGGAACCGGAACCGCCGGTTCGGAACCGAAACCGGAACCGAACCGGAACCGCGTCAGGCCTATTTGAGTCTATCCAAATTCCAAAAATTTGGAATATAATTAATTATATAATGTATTTTAGAGGGTATGTTATAGATGCTAGAAATTGATGCGATGCTAGAAATTCCAAAAATTTAACATTGATGTTAGAAATTCCAAAAATTTAACCCAAATTTCAACCCAAATAATATGGCAAGTGATTTTTTCATTAACCATATAATCTCATATTATGTGCAGGGACAGAGCCAGAGCCAGAAATTGTTTCTAGCGGGGGCATCGTAAAATATAATTAATTATATAATGTATTTTAGAGGGTATGTTATAGAAAAAAAAAAATTTAAAAAAAATACCGTTAATGTGTATTCATTTGTCAATTGACATATTAGTAGTTGACAATATGAGGTTGGTCCAATGATAAAACTTCTCACATTTGCACCACAAGTTTACGGGTTCGAGTCTTTCCTCCTTCATAAAAAACCCAAAATTTATTTAAGAGTGTAATTCTTCAAAAAGAAAACGACACATTAGTAGTTGAAATACAAGTTGATTTATAGAGTTACAATGTCTAAAATTATTCTGTAAATAATATAGTAAAACGTTATGGCCATTTATTCATGATTCAATGATAATGTTTACTGTTTAAGAGTTAGAAAACTACTTAAAATTTAAATTGTACTCATAGTATTTTTTTAACATCCAAAAACTAGTTTAATTTTAAAAAATTTATAAAAGTTTGTTTGATAAAATATCTTAATAGTTAAACATAACTTGGTGTGGGTGTGAGGGGGGAGACTCGAATCCACAACCTCATGGTGTGGGTATAAGGGGCATACAAGTGGGTCAACCACATCTTGTCTAATATATGCAGGGACGAAGCTAGAAATTGCTTCCAGCAGGGTCGTCGTAAAATATAATTATATTATGTATTTTAGAGGGTATGTTATAGAAAATAAAAAATAAAAAAAAATACCGTTAATGTGTATTCATTTGTCAATTGACATATTAGTAGTTGACAATATGAGGTTGGTCCAATAATAAACCTCTCACACCTGCACCACAAGTGTACGGGTTCGAGTCTTTCCCCTTCATAAAAAACCCAGAATTTATTTAAGAGTGTAATTCTTCAAAAAGAAAACGACATATTAGTAGTTGAAATACAAGTTGATTTATAGAGTTGCAATGTCTAAAATTATTCTATAAATAATGTAGTAAAACGTTATGGTCATTTATTCATGATTCAATAATAATGTTTACTGTTTAGGAGTTAGAAAACTAATTAAAATTTAAATTGTACCCATAGTATTTTCTAACATCCAAAAACTAGTTTAATTTTAAAAATTTATAAAAGTTTGTTTGATAAAATATCTTAATAGTTAAACATAACTTGGGGGGGGGGGGGGGGGGGGGGGGGAGTTGGAACTCGAATCCACAACCTCGTGGTATGGGTATAAGAGGCATACAACTGGGTCAACGACATCTTGTCTAATACTATATTTAGGATACATTGAAAATAAATATTATATTTAAAATCAAAGATATTTTTTTATGTGATTTGATGGAAAAAATATTAGATGCCTTGTTTATAATAAAACTAGAAAAATGAGGAATGAAATAGGGGTAAAAGCATAAAATCTAAGAATTAAGGATGTTACAAAAGTTAAAACATACCAAAAGTTATAAATTTTCAAAACTTCGGGGCGGGGGGGGGGGGGGGGATGGGGCCTAGTCCTATACTGCAGCCGTCCCCTGGTTGTGTGTGATAATAACATCAACTCACTTACCACATCATTTGAGTTGAAATTTTGACTAAATTTTTTGGTTGTTTAGCATTACTCTTAAAAAAAAAAAACAAAAGTATCTGATATCAGATTCTTATCTCCATTCTCTAATTTCTAAATTTGTAATCATTTAAAAAAAAAAATTATGGAATACAATTTTACAATGTCTTTTATTATTATTATTATTATTATTTTATTTATTTTTATGTTGAGAATAAACAAACAACAAAACACAAAAAAATAAAAAAAATAAAAAAAAATAAAAAAAAAACCCAAGCAGTTGGCACCTATTCAGGCAAATCCAACTGGACAGCTCTTCTGACACATGGAGGAAAATCCTCCATCCAGAAGAGGTCTTCATCTTTTGTCAGAGCAAACTCTGCCAAGCCATGGGCGACAGTGTTGGCCACCTTAGGAACATGACTAACCAAACTAATACTAAGACTGAAAATGAGAGCAGAAATCTCAGATAAAATCTTACCACTGGCAGAGTCAAGATGACTCGCCTCGTTTATCCAGTTAACCGCAACAGCTGCATCAGACTCAAAAACACACAGTGCCAGCCCACAATCTCTACTAAATACCAAGCCCCTATAAATAACCATAATTTCAGCCAAATTTGCGTCGAAACACCCAGGCATACTAAGAGAGCAAGAAGCAAGAACAAAACTAGAACAGTCTCTAATGACAATTTCGAGACCAATGAAACCATCCAGCTCGTTCAAGGTAGCATCACAGTTGACTTTGTAGCACAACTGGTCAGGCGGTCTCCACGATATTCTGCTCTGATCCACAATCAAAGGGTCTGGCGCCCTCCTCTCTTCAACATTATGGAAGTCCAAAAAACCTTTGCACCAGTGCACCACTTCAAAGAAGTCCTGCTTAGGTGACCCATGAACCACCATATTTCTAAGATACCAAACTCTCCATATAATTGTACAAAACAGCTCCAAATCCTCCTTATTCTACATCACATGACACTCCAAAATTAGTTCAAAAAACCCAAATATTTGACTGCAAACCTGGACTTCAGGAGGGAGCCATTCCTTACGGGCATTCTTGAGTTTCTTGCACCCCCAAAGGGCGTGGAAAGTTGACTCCCCCAAGTCATTGCAAATAGGGCATCTGTCAATCACTTGCATTCTGCAACGTGCAAGGTTGGACAAGGTCGGAATTCAGTCAAAACACGCATTCCAAACAAAATTTTTTATTTTTAGGGGAATGACTAACTTCCACAGTGACTTCCACCAACCTTCCACCTGGGAGCTATTAGAGGAGCTAGGATTAACCTCCAGAGATTTCCCACACCGATACCCACTCTTGATATAAAAATTCCCACTATCATCATGGTGCCACAAAACTGAATCCTTTGCTCTGTTGTCACATAAGGGGATTTGCATAATGGCTCTTGAATCATCAATAGAGAAAGCACTTTTGATGAGAGGGGCATCCCAACCACCCGTGGGTGTTAACAACTACTCAACTCTCGCCTCCAAGCCATCAACCAAAAGATATCCATCCTGCAACATTTACTCTTTTTTTTTTTTTTTTTTTTAATAAAATATAAAAATTGGCATTCAACATATCATTAGTCTATTAGGATATGTCAAAATCAAACCTTATATATTGTCTGAATATTCAATAACCTTATTTGGTACGTACATGTGTGGCCCGAATACCTACCAAATAATGGAGAGATATTTACTTCCACACATACTTTAAAATGTGTATTGTGAAACTAGAATCTCATCACAAACGTGGAAAGAAGGGTGCACCGTGCACACAATTATCATGGAGACGGTTACTATTGTTTAATGGATATGGCTAAAACGTTATTAAAGTTAAATTGTACAAACATTCCCGCGAGGTTAATGATAATTGTAGATATATACAACTTTTGCTTAAACTTCAACAACATCAAAAAAAAAAAACTACCTAAACATATTTTTAAATGAGGAACTGGGCTTAAAATAGCACCATTTCCAACTGACTTTTTGTAACTAACATTACGTTATTAACTTAAGTTTATATAGCACTAAAGTATGGTGAGTGACGAAAGTGCCCCATTCACTTTAAAACCCATTTTCCGTCATCTTCTTTTTCACTCTTTTCTTTCTACTTTCTATGTTTTGTTTTTCTCACTTTTTTTTTTTTAGATCAGCAATTTTTTTTTTTCAAACTGATACATTTTCCATTAAAAAAAAGTCTCAAAAAATCTTAATCGTAAGATGAATTGAAAATAAAAATAAAAGTTGAAGAAGTTAATGTGAAGAGCGTCGATTTTTCTCTAGTAGGCACACAATATAGACATATTGTATTTTTTTTTACCATGTGTACTATTATGATTGAAGTTATGTTGTTTACATAGCAAAAGTGTAGTGATGTATATCAGTATGCTATAAATATATCTATATTGTATGCTTGTGAGAGAAAAATGGGTTGAGTGAGTGAGCGAGCTGAGAGATAAAAACTGGGAAAAAAAATTAGAAAGAGAAGGTGAGCGAGAAGTGGTCTCACATGAAAAGAACTATAATATATATATATATATATAAAGTAAATACTAAAAGAAAAATCGGAGGTATTTTTATCACTCACTATATTTTGGTGTCATTTAAACTCAAATTAAGTGACAAGCCAACAAAACACTATATAAAGAGTGCCATAAAATTTTGAACTCTTATATTTATATAAAAAAGATAAAGAATAAAACTTGGCAATATTAATGAATTCAAGATTGGCCAACCGTAGATGTGTCAAATAGGTAGTGATGACCGTAGTTTGGTGGTTGGATACTTGGATGCAAGCCAAGCTTTAACAATTTTTGTTAGAGTGATAATATTTACACCCCTTAAAAATATAACTAATTAATAATTTAGTTCATTTTACTATTTTACTAAAAGGTAATATTGGGTTCTTAAAAAAAAAAAATGATTTGGGAGGTTTAACTACGGTTGTTGAAAGGTGCAAATATCGCCACTCTTTTTATTAAACTCTATAATGAACTCATTCCAGTCTTATCGGTTCACACTCTCAGTAGCTAATCTCGACCAACCAAACCATAAGGCTTGAACACGGTCCAGGCTTACACCACTAAAATGTATGTTTAGTACCTATTACTATATTGTATTATGAGTTTAAAATTTATTAGAATAATACAATACAATATTTATATTGTATTAGTTAATACATCCATTTGACCCCTCTAGTAAACCTGACCCACCCAAGACCTGAGTACCTGACTCACCTGAGGAGTGTCTTTGCATAGATTTGTCTAAAGTTCAGTTAAAAACATAATAATTCAGAACAATAGGGGCATATAAGTTATCACTAAAATTCCCAATTTCTTTTTAAATTGGAAGAAAAAAGTAAATCAAGTAAAGGAGGAGAAGAAGAGAAATCAAATGGCTTCTCAGCTATTCATTCTCCTTATGCTCACAACTTGGCTTTCTTCATCTCCCATTCAAACCTCTGCTTACCAACAACAGTAGGGTTCAACTTCTCTATCTTTTTTGTTGTTTATATATATATATATGAATTGCATACACGTATGTAATGTTGCGATCGTTTTGATTTTTTTATAGCAATCCGATCTAATGAAAATTTGATTTCAAATTTCGATTTGGGGGCTTTATTATTGTAGTGAAATCGAAACGACAGAGAGAAGCGTCGGCCAAAGAGTTCCGTTGAGCTTCAAAGAAACGCCCAATGGAAGCAACCTCACTTTCGATTGCTCTCCTTCTGGTCCATGCGTTCCTTGTCTCTACTCTGAAAAGGTTTTTATGAATATTATTATTATTTCTCTTAATTAAATTTTAATCAGTCCTCGAATTTAGCACTTTTATTAATATATGTGATCTCATTTTGATTAATCAATTCAATTTAGCTATAGATTCTTCAATTGAAGACCTAACTTTGTATTATTACTCAAGTGATAGATTAGAGGTTCCTTGTTAGTTGACTATTCAGTTAAGCAACATATGATAGGAGTTTCATTTCAGTTATTGCTAGGCTGATGCCTTCGAGAAGAATTTAATGTATTTCACCTCGAGCATGGAATAACAGTCACATAATCAAGGTGCATGCCATCAATCTTTCGACAATTTTCAAAATTAAAAATTTATATACTAATGCTTCATATATGAAATACATTATAAGCTCAAATCACTTTCTCACAATTTACAGGCTATGGTATTTTCTTATTATTAATATCATTTCCTTTTTCCTTACTAATGCATACATGCAGTTAATTTTATTTGCGATTATAGTTGTAATCGCATCATTTCAATGAAATCCGTATTAAAGATAGAGTTTAGAATTCCCTCAACCTTGCTCACGGAGAATTGGGGTTTTAGGCTTTTAGCTTTTCTCGTTGAGTTCACACCTACAGCAGTCTCAACCACATCCTCTGTAGGTAATAATCTACCCTACAAAAATTAAATTTCTGTACAGAGGATATGTCTTATGTTATTGATTGTCCAGATTGGTAGCCCGTAGTTGCTGTTTCATTTTCTGGTTTTTTATTGCATGTGGCAAATTAGGATGTATTTAGTTATTAATCAGTCTCTGCCGTTGTTGTGTAGAATCGGTTTTGGTCCATCAACTTAGTTATATTATTTTATTTGTTTCCTGTAGAATGATGATAAATATCGATGCAGTGAGACTGGTTATCGGATTCCTTTGAAATGCTTAGAAACTGAAGGTGGGCCCAAGGATACCAATGTAAAAAATACTCAAAAAGGTCGATCTACACTTGAAATCTCTGCCAACAGTGTAAAGCCACATGTAATGTTGCATGACGGTGAAGAACTCATTGCTTCAATAAAACATAGAAGCTTATTGGATGATTCATCCTCGTCAAAGGGCAAGTCTGAGCCTTATATCACTTATAGAAGCTGTATACCGGCAGTTAATGAAGAGAAGCTGTCAGTACTTGGTTTTGAGGTATGTGTTTCAACAGCTCTTTGTGGCTTTGTGCTGATGGTTACTTTGACAAAGATCACACAGGAGCAGTAGTGTTTGTTTTGGAACTTTTTATATAGCCTTCAGTAATAGAGCTGTATGAATTGGTTCATTGAGGTGTAATCATTACAATTTTCTCTGCTCGGGATCATTTTGGTTGAAAGCCTTATTTTCACTCTCATTCTAGTGTTTGCAAGCAACTTGAATTTGTAACATGTTTAGTGGCATTTGATCTCAATTTTAAATCTTCCTCTATAAAAGTTGTTTTTGCATTTAGATCGTGCTTATAAAAGTTGTATGGATAGTTGATGTCAATGAGTTTAGAGCAAGAAACAAAAACTGTACCGTGAGTGTTAAGAAAAGAAACTTCGTCAGGACAGTTAGAAGGAACGATCCATTATCCGATTGCTAAGGGCATGATGTTATACATATCTGGCTTTTGTTAGTTTTTTCTTCCTAAATGTTGCTTAAGTATATACGTTCTTCTGTTCTGTCATTTCCAAGTAGAAAAATTGAAGATCAACAGAAGCACTTCTGAATTCAGCTGATTTATTATATACGTTAAAGTTTCGGTAGATATGAATATAGTTTTTATGTCAGTTTTTAACACTTACGGTCTGCATTACTTTGGGACAGGGCATCTTGTTGTGTTTGCTGTCCATTAGCGGTTCAGCTGTATACTTCAGAAGAAAGCGAACTGTTGCAATGCCAGGAGTAGGAGCAGGAAGGATCCCGGCTAACTCAAGGTTTTAATTCAGAATCTAGTGCAGTTACAAGCCTTCTCATCCAACGAAGCCAGTCTTTAATGATCATAGAACTAGAGGAGTATAGAATCAGAGGCCAAGTGTTTAGTGTATAATCTTTGCAAATTGGTATTTTTATTTTCTCTTGAATTGTATTTTTTATTTATATAATGAAATCATTCTTTCGGTTGCCTTTTTTATTTATTTATTTTTTTTTTTTCTGAAATACTACGTTGAATTTATTTCTGAAAAGTAGATATTGTTATATGATGGCATGTAGTTTCTCGAAAATGTAAGTTTGTATAGGAATTTGTCTCCCATTTTCTTGTTAAATGTAATCATTCATCCTGTTAAATCTAGGAATACCTTATCTTTGGTGTGTATCAGTGCATTGCCGAGGGATACATTCAGCGACCGAAGATGTTGACGTGTTTACTCGTGTCACTTTGAATCTGACACTGGCACGTCTCATCTGTAATGTCTGGCCACGTAGTCATACAATTGGTGGACTAAAGATTTTCTCATTAATTTGTATAAATTATCATGTTAGGTATATTTAACTATTGTATTGTACGATTTCACTATTTCTTAATAGCAAGAATTAGTAAAACTGCACAATAATATCCTCAGATATACTTGACCTGATAATTACTCTTAATTAGTAAAACCGTACAACTTTTGCTAAATTATTAAAATCACAATCTAAAGAATTTTCTAGGTACTTTTAATCCAAGGCACGCTCAAAAGTCCAACCCTTAGAATGAAGAAACTAGGTTAAATCATGCTATTAGCCGATCAATAATTTAGCTAAAGAGACGTCAAAATCACATTTCGAGCTCCTTTCTCAGAGGCAACGTAGACGAAATCCAGCTATTTCTTTTTCAACCGAAAGAAAAAGGAAAATTGTTGACCGACTAGAGCTCCAAATATCTGCTTTTCTAACTCGGAAACTGTAAAATTACAGAACAAAAGATATATATAAAACATGCTATTGCTGCCCCCTTTTAGAAAAATATACAAGACAAAGGCCATTGGTGCCTTCTGAGTACTCCTATGGATTCCTTGAGCACATCAACAAAGCAATACAAGGACAAACTCCAAACAAAAGAATGATGTTGTCGATCAACCTCAACTTAAACATCCAAAGCTCCTCTTTTTTTAGGGGACACATCTACACTGGTACAGCAGCAAACAGGAATTACAAACAGAGATGGGTGGAAATATATTAAAAAAAAAATTACAAAAAATAATCGGGTGTCTTGCGCGTGGTGTCAGGCTCTATTTGCCGGGGTGCAGGATCAAATTGAAGAAAATTCTGGTCCATATTCTCCCCAATCTCTAAAATGGCAGCCATATTCCCACATCGGTAACAATAGTTTGGAGCGCTAAATACAGTCACCACATTTTTTTCCTAAAAGATGCATTAAACATCTGTTAATAACAATCGATAAACGAAGATTTGACAGAAACAAAGATTATATAGTGCCTTTAAGTTCTCATACCTGACACCAATTGTATCCTTCCATGACAAGCTGGTGAGCCCTTGAAATCAGAGTGAGGCCGTTAGTGTGGTTGAACTGAGCTGCAATATCCTGCCCAAAGGTATAGCCAGCGCCACGAGGAGATATTCCCCACCCACAGCGATCATCTGGATCAGACCACAAGAGATCACACATGGGTCCTTCATGCGGAACCTACAAGTGTACAATGAAATCAAAGACATTATTACATGCAGCATAACAAATCAATGACTAAAAGAAAACAGACAGTAAAATGCTAAATCTAACACTGGCAAACACATAGGAATTTATCATCTTTGAAGCTGTTCCCAACAAAAAGCATTGGTCTAGTTAAAATTGACATACCTCCTGTATGCGGTCCAAGGCCCTGATGTTATCTAACGTATCCAAAGATGGTGAAAGTCCTCCATGCAAACAGAAGATCTAAGATATAAAATGTATGATGATCAGAGAAGTTGCTGAGACATTAATCAAGATGAACAATCCACAACAATGTTTAACAAATACCTGACTCTCAATAAGGGCTGTAAGGGGTAGATAATCAAAAAGGTCAGTAAAATGCTTCCAGACATTGGCATTTCCATATTTTCTCAAGCATTCATCATAAAACCCATACCTGAAGAAAGGAAGAAAAAGAACAACATAAACATTTACAGCAGGCTAAGTAGAAACTTTTGATTCATCTGCGTTCAGTGGGAGTGTGTGCATGTGCATGCATGAGAGTATGTGTTTGTGGAGAGAATAGATAGGATATTCTTTGGATTCTCATATAGAAATAGCTGTTTCACAAATCAATTTTATCAGGAACCATATCTTTTTCTGAAGATATATACCACCATGACACATGTAAGTAGTGTGTCTTGAATATTGCCATTTACTTCGTACATCATTTCCTTCGAGCACCATCTTTGTCAGTCTGTATCCCTCCCCCTCACAAGCACACATGTCAGCTTGCATACGGAATTCTTATATTTTGTCTATTAGAACATATTTAAACGACAATATGTACTCTAAAACATGTCAAACTACGGGAAATAATTTCTCAGTTGGTAAATCGACTTTCAAAAGTTTATACAGCATACTAATCATGTACGATTCAACTGAGGATCCCCATAGTGTGTCTGACAGGAAGGTGAAGTGGAAGTGATGAGAGGGGAAAGGAAAAGGAGACCCACTTTAGTCTGGTGGGAAGGAAAGAATTGGAGGAAGTGCTCCCACTTTAACATCCACCAGAATCAATACTTCCAAAAGCACAGTAATTGGAGGAATTCGAGAGTTAAATGCCACTAACATATTATATCATCTTACTCCATCTTTCTTGTTTCCTGTCTACCAAACAAAGATGGATTGAGATTAGAGAGACTCCTTCCTCTGGATTCCATCCTCAACCTCAAATTTTCTCTCTCCCACATGCCCCTCATATCTCAATCCCCCACCAAACAAGCATATATTCAGTCAAACTAATTCATGTATCTTACTAAAGCTAAATTTGCATCACTGTACTCCTCAAACAAATAAAAGAATGCAAGGAGATGAATAAGGAGCTATGTTCAGAACCCATGGATTAGTGCTCCCCCCATGAGTGCATACGACAGTAATTTACATTCATAATGAACACTCGACACAATGCAATCCCAACATAGTAAATTCTACTGAATTCCAACAGGCATTTTTACTGATTCCACAACAGTTGGATTAGCACAACGCCCGATATATGGCAATCGATGACCACTGAAATAATGTGTATCGCGTGAAAAATAAGGGTGCTTTTCTCTGAAATTAAATAACATATTAATCCTATGATCCAAAATCTTAGTCAGTAAGGCAAACCCCCACACAGCTGTTTATATAACATTTTGTCTGTGTATTCCTCCCATGAAATCTAAATTTTCACATTCTCAGTCTACATAGGAAAAGAACCCATAAATTCCAAAATAGGTAACTTGAAAAGAAGAGGCATGCTATTCTTATTCTGTCCAAAATTCCTTGTGCGTGTCAAGATTTAGTGTACAAGTGTAAAGCGAAGCTGTATAGGATTAGAGAGTGTCATAATTTTAATTAAAACAAGAATTATCACTGAAGAATAAATTAAAAAAAAATTGCTGTAATGTTTCTTCATCTGTATATTTACATTTTACATTACTAATCTTAGGGCATCAAACAACCAAACCCCACGAAAAGAAGAAAGACAAGCAGCTGGTTCACATAAGAAAGACAAACAACTTTCCAGCTGCTTCAACCAGCATTAAACTTATGCTTTCAACATTCAACTTTCAAGCATGACCGAAGAAACTGATATGGCTGAGAAAAGATCTTACACTTGTGTTATTTGACGGCTCTCGTGATTCCCTCTAAGGATCGTTAATCTATCTCTGTACCGAACTTTCAGTGCCACCAAGAGCGTGACGGTCTCCACTGAATAATACCCACGATCTGCAAAATTGTAACACAGTTGATTAATAAGTGCTAGAGCTAGACCTTTCATGGTCAACAATTTTATAAATGCCACAAACTCTAATCTCGACAATACTATAGTTAGATTATTGAAAGGAAGACAACCTATCCCCTTAAAAACATCAAATCACTAATATTACTTGAAAAACTCTAATTGATAATCACTATAAGTCTAATTATACACAAATTCAGCTAACATTTTGGGCGTAATTCCGGTCAAATTTTCCTTAGAAAAACGAAACAAATGCTATAAGTGTAGTAGCAAACACATAATTGACATGGAACACATTGAATTAATCAATAATAATAATAGTAATAATAAAAACTAAGATCCAAACAATATATGAAGAGGTTGACTTACCTACATAATCCCCCATAAAGAGATAATTAGTATCAGGAGCATTGCCACCTATGCGAAAGAGCTCGATTAGATCATAAAACTGGCCGTGAATATCGCCGCAAACGGTGACCGGACACTTGACCGGCTGCACGTTCCACTCCTCCACCAAAATCGCTCTCGCTTGATCGCACAGAGTCTTCACCTCTGCCTCCGCCAACGGCTTGCACTCCATCAGGTGCTCGATCTGCCTGTCCAGATCCCCTTGAGACGGCATCGTTTTTCGTTTTCCGTTTTTCCAACCTTACCTCGGATCGCAACAGATCCACAGATCAATAGATCAAGCTTAGAAAAATAACAAAATCCACCAACCAACCGATTGATTATTTCAGGTTAAGGTTCCAAATCAACCAAACGAAGCGTTTTGATGATCGACGCTGTTTCGATCTTCCAATCATTTATTCATTCTCTTTTTTATGATTTTTTTTTTAAAAAAAAAAATTTTAATTTTTTTTTTTTTTTTGGTTGTGTTTGCGTCAATGATTTGTTTTTTTGTGAAATGAAAGAAAATAAGAAAATGGAGGGGAAGATAGGAGGGAGAGTGAAATGAAACGCAAATGCAAATGCAAATGAAACGCTAATTCTTTCTACGACGATGAAGTTGTTGTATTCCTGTTTTCTTTTTTTTAAAAATAAATTATTATTATTATTTTAAATTTGCAAAATACTTATTTTTGTTTTGTTTTGTGTAATTGTGTTCGTCAATATTGTAAGGAACGAAAATTCTCTTCCCGGTGGCTCCGCCGAGTCAATATCGAACAGGAGCTCAACACGTGTCCTATTATTTTATTTATTTTATAGATAAGTAGATAAAAAATATAGTGGATTTTTTATTTTTTTTTAAAAACGCTAGACATCACAACTTACTATTACAATTTTTCAATACAATTGAAAATAAGGTATCAGTTGGTGAGTGAACCTCCACTCACTAATTGATACCTCAACTGTCACATGGATTAAGATTGAAAAATCACGATAATAATTATGATGTCTAGAATTACCTTTTTAAGAATTATGGAGTTTGGTTTCAATTTTACATATATATCAAAAACTGATGATTCGAAATTATAACATTACTAGACGGAATGAAGATTATTTATCACAAAACCATGTGCCTGATTTGAAAAATGATGAGTTGGATTTAAACTTTCAAGATTCTTCTTTTGTTGTCTATGTGGAAGAGAGCAGTGGAAGAGATGAATATGAGTTATTGGTCAAAGATAGAGCACAAGCAAGTTTGATTTTGCTTTTGAATTTAAAGCAAAACCTTAAGAAGTTATATATATATATATATTCATAAAAGCAAAATTAGACCATTGGATGTCTTTTCTGTTCTTCTTAAATTCAAAATTAGACCATTGAATGTCTTTTCTTTTCTTCTTAAATAGGTTATAAATAAATGAACCCCACCCCACCCCCCACTAAGGAATGTTTGATTGTCTAATTTTTTTTTCCAAAATTAAATTAATATTTTAATTGATATTATAATTAACATATTATTGATCGTATATTTTGATGATGTAGATAGGTGTTGTAACTCACGAGTCATGTTGTTTAAAAATTTAAAAAAAAAAAATATTTAACATTACTCTTTTGTTGACTTATTTTAAATTCTGGTTGAAATAAAAATACCAAGAAACATGCGTTATCACAACGTTTATACAAAATAATTAACAAAACGTTAATTTTAAAGATTTTTCATTAAAAAATTAATAAAAGCTGTAGACGAATTTTTTATTTATAATTTTATATAAGTTTGTACTGATATTTTATAAGAGGATGATAAAATCCTAATTGAATGACAAATGGACAAAATTCATATGTTCTGCATATGTTTGGTGATATATTTAATAATATTTGTAATTTTTGGTTATGATTTGTTAGACCATCTCTAATGCATATGCTATATTTGACACATCAATTTAGCATTGTGCTCCAATGCATAATCCTATTTAAAATGCTATTTTTATTATTTTATTAATTAAAATTATAAAAGTAAACATTTACCATAAATGCAATCATTATTTCTTTTAATGTTCCAATATAAAATTTCATTAATGCATTCATTATTTCATTTAAAAAATATATATAATGGTATTTTTGTAATTAAAAAAAGAGTATTTATTGTTGTGCCAAATTTGACATATATTATATTGTGTGCCAAATTTGGCACATAATATAGCATATGCCAAATTTGGCACATTATTTGGCACTGTATTGGAGGAGGATTTTTACACCCTATGCTAAATTTTAACATTGGCACAATTATTTGACACAGCATTAGAGATGCTCTTAGACCTCTTATATTTCTACGGATAAATATTTTTTAATGCAAAGCTAATATATACCCAGTAAATAAAACATCATGGTCATCAAAGGCGGAATAATGCCTCGATCTGCCAGGCTATATATAATCCAAAATCCAAATCATCTTCTAAGTCAAAACAATTATCTATGTAGTCCATAGCTAATTATAATTTTTTTTTAAAAAAAAAATCCATTAAACACAAAACACATGTCAACCCATCTACATAAAAAAAAAAAAAAAAAAAAAAAAGTTTATAATTTTATTCCACCTAAAAAAAAAGATGGTTTCATCCATGACGTTCACTTAACATAAAATTAAAGATAAATTTCTAAGTTCTAATTAATTTAAGTTTTTTTTTTTTTTTTTTAACTCTAAAACATTTATTTTATAGTTGATTTTTTTTTAATCTGGTGTCCACTACCATGGTTGCACTTAAAAATTTATACATATTATTTATTGTTTTAGAAATTACATATTCTTTATTTTTATTACACTTAATTTAAACTAGTTATTAGTGAATTTAGATTTTTTTTTTAATATTTTATACATTGATGGATTTATATAAAAAAAAGAAAAAAAGAAGCATATTTTGAAAACACATAACTAGAAAACTCTAAGTAGAAGTGCTGCTTGGTGATATTTATTGGTTTGGTTGGACATGCAACAATGAACAATCCTCTACTGGTTATTATAGTTGTGATAAAAACCCAACCACATGTCCAATATTTGAGTGTAGACGTGTAGTGCCCGACAGGCGACAGCCCAACCTTCTTAATTGGTATTTGGACCAGATTCTGCACACTGTCCAATACTAACTAACTAACAGTAACACCATTGCCACTTGCCCACCCATCAAATCCATCAATCGAAAATTGAAACTCACATGTGCACCTTACTGTTTGGTGTGGTTGGCTACTTGGCTAGCTTCACCGCCTTCACCATAAAGCACAAGTTTGAATCAATCTTTTTTCCCTTTATGGTAATTGTTCCTAATTTGAACTGATCTTTTTTTTTTTTTGGGAATTGCACAAACACCTTCGAAGTTTGATGAAATTGCACAAAAATGATAGTTTTGGCCATATACACACAAACTTCCCTCAATATTTGAAAATTATTACACAAACATCCCATACTGTTAGATGGATCAATTAGTCAATGGTCAAAAGTGTGAAAAGTCTAAAATACCCTTTATTTTTATTTTAAATAAACTAAATTTTTTTTAAAAAAAAAGATAAAAAAATATTTAAAAAAATATTTTAGATATCATGAATGTATCTTAAATCTAAAACCTGGAAAAAAAAATTCATCTTTACAAATAAAAAAAAAATAGTTTTTTAAAAATCAAAGGGGAATTGCACAAACATATATATATATATATATATATTTTTAAGATGAATTTGTTTTCCAGCTTTCTAATTTAAGATACAATCATATTTTCTAAAATATTTATTAATATTTTTTTTATCTTATTTTTGAATTTTAAATTTTGTTTAAAATAAAAATATACGGTATTTTAGACTTTTTACACGTTTGACCATTGACTAACGAATCCATTTAACGGTAGAGGATGTTTGTGCAACAATTTTCAAATGTTGAAGGAAGTTTGTGCGTATATGGTCAAAACTGCCATATTCGTGCAATTTTATCAAACATCTGGGGATGTTTGTGCAATTCCCCCTTTTTTTTGTAGACCACTCTGACTTTGATTCTCTCACTTAAACTTGGTATGGTAATAACTTTCAAAATGATGTTTTAAGTTCTTTAATTTTATGACTAATTTTGGATTTATAAGAGGAGAATATGACTCGAAACCTACGACTTTGATGGTTTATGTATAAGAGATATACCATTAAATCAATTGTATATTATTTTCAAAATAAAGACTTTTAATTGTATAAAAAGAATTCATAATCTGCTGTGATATTAAGTAGTTGAACAATTAACAAATTATGTGATTTTGAATTCAAAAGTGTTGCAATACATGTTTAATCAATTTAATTAACTACAAATGAAGTAAAGTTATACTAATTTAAATTTTAAGATTTTAATAATTATATATTCATTTACTCTGAATTTAAGAATTCAAACAATATATGATTAGTGAGTTGACATCTATTTGGTTTTAATCTTAGAAAAAAAAAAAAAAAAAAAAAAAAAAAAAAAAAACCCAAAACCAACGAACCAATAAAAAAAAAAAACCAAAAACAGATAAAGATAAAAACAAACCTAAAAACAATTAAAAACAAAACAAAGGAAGTCCCAAATAGTGGTGGCAAAACGGGTCGGCCCAGCCTGTTAGGCCCGTTTCGCTTAACAGGTAGGGCGGGGTCCGGCCTGTTAGTGAAACGGGCCAGGCCCGGCCAGCCTGTTAAGTGAAAGGGTGAGCCTGGCCTGGGCCCAGACCTATTATGGAACAGGTCGGGCCGAGCCCAACAGGCTTCGATTTTTTTTTTTTAACATTTCTTTATACAATATTATTTTTATACATTGTAATAATTTTGTGTAATTATTAATGTAATAATTTTAATATGAAATATAACATTTTTCATTTCATACAATACTTAATTAGTTTTCGATGAATAATATTTTTATAATTTCGTATTAAATTTGTGGTGAAAAATATAAATTACAAATCATGATTGCCTCATTAAAAACCTTAGAGTAAAAGCCTTAGAATATGTAGAGACTAGAGAGTGGGAGGTATGTAAATATATAATATATAATGTACAGTGTATAGTATATTAGTATAATAGTATATAGTATATAAATAATATATTAAATAAATAAAATAAATTACAAAATAGTTGAAAGAGTGAGTGAGAGATGTTGGAGATTGTAGAGAATAGAGAGACTAAGAGAGTAGGGAAGTAGAGAAAATGTAGAGAATGAGGTGAGAGTGATGGGGGTATTTATAGGAAAATGTTAGGTTAGGGTATAATTGGAAAAAATTGTAAACGATTTAAAAAGATGTAATTTTTAAAAGTTTTGGATATTTACCCCCCCCCCCCCTACCCACCCAATGGTCACCTGGTTAATTACAAAAGTCACCCCTCAATTCAAATTTTGAAAAAAAAAAATTTGAATTTGAATTTTGCCAGGCCTAACAGGCCGCTCGTGGGCCGGACCGTTAAGGCCCGTCAAAATTCAATTTTACAAATTTTTTTAGAGCCCGCGGACCTTACCAGGCCCGGCCCGCGAACTCAACACATGGGCCCACCCTGGGCCACCAGCTTAATTGGTTTGGGCTGGCCCATTAAGTTGCCGGGCCGGGTCGGGCAGCCCGTCAGGACCCAACCTGTTCCATTTTGCCAGCATTGGTCCCAAATAGTCAATTCGGACGATGCCTTTTAAAATATGAGAGAATCTTTGAATACTATCGTATATTTCATTTTTCCCCATTTCTCCTTGTCATGCTAAAAAATCCGTCGCAGAGTTTGCTTCACGGAATTGATGAGCAACCATGTAATTCAGCCCCCTCACAATCTATTTGGTTTTAATCTATATTTATTAACAATCTTTAGATTAATTATAAGTAATCGGACAATCCAATATTGAAATTAAATTACAAATTTAAATCACATATTAATACAATACATGATATTCACCTGTAACTAAGAGAGGTGTATTCAATTAGGATTCTTAGGAACATTTAAAGACATTATAAATCCTGGTGTATTCAATTAAGACATTTAAAGACTTTAAAAGAGTCTATATGAATCCAGTGGTATTCAATTAGGATTTCTATGGACTTTTAAAGAATCATTCCAAATCTGGGTGTATTGAATTGAGACTTTAAAAATGTTTACAAGAATCAAGGTGTATTCAATTAGAACTAGATTTTAAAGGATTTTCTTAGGTCATGGATTTTGGTGGATTTTGGTGGACTTGATAGTGGGAGATATAAATATCAAAATGTTATAACATGTCCGGCCTTCTCACCAAAGATTTTGGTGGACTTTGCTCTCTCTCTCTCTCTCTCTCTCTCTCTCTCTCTCTCTCTCTCTCAAAACAGAAACGTATTGCTTCTTTTCACTTCTTGTGCTCAAATAATGATGATCGATAATCTTCCCTTCCTAATACCCAACAACACCCAAAAAAAAAAAAAAAAAAAACAATAAACTAAAACACTTTCCACTACCACGATTAGCGTCTTTTTTTTTTTTTTTTTTGTGAGTTACACACATCAGCAAGTGGCAACACATACAAGCAAAAACGTTGATTTTTTTTTTAATTTTTTTTATTTGTCTATGTTTTGCCTTTTATAAAGGTTATATGCAACCTTTATTTTTATTTTTATTTTTTATCTTCTTTTATTATTTTAATATACCACTTTAAAATAAAATTAGCTCAAACCCCAACTCATCTTGATGTAATTTATGTATTTAAATTGAAATCTTATATAATTAAATCATAGTTTTTTCGATCAGTGGCAAACCAAAACATAAAACGAGGGAGATGTCATAATTATTATTAATATTGTTTTTATATGTAATCACAAACACACAAAAAAAATAAAATGATTTTCTTATTATTTCGGCCATGAGCTAGTTTTTATTTTTATTATTATTTTTTTTTTTTTCTGTTGGCAGTTTGCTTAGAAAGTGAAGGCAAGCCATGGTGGATATGTGCCCTACAAAAAAATTAAATGAAATTTAACATTAAGAGTTAGAATTTTTTTTTTTTTTTTTTTGAAAACAATAAATTCAATAACAAAATTTTAAATAATAATAAAGTTGATTGGACTTACTAGAGGGGTTTATATACAGCTTTTAAGGGATGTAAATATCGTCACTCTTCTCCATTTATAATAGAAGTCAGAGATAACAAATCCATGAAAGTCCATAAATGTCTATACAAATACATAACAGTCTGAGATAGATGTCTAAACAAATCCATAAAAGTCTGAGATAGATGTCTAAACAAATCAATGAAAATTCATGTGGATTTATAAAAGTCTGTAAAAATCCATGAAAATCCGTTACTTAAAAAATGTCTTCAAATGTCCTTAACAATCCTAATTGAATACACCCTCCTAAATTAAGCAAACAGAAAACTAATAAAATGGTTTTTACTCGTTCAAATCAAAAGAAAACAAAGATGGGATAATTAAAAAGCTTTTACAAATCAGTCTGGAGAGCAGCCTCTTCAAGTTTGCTTTTGATTTTCACTTTGAAGAGATAAATGGAGCTAGCAGACTTATTTTGTAATTGTTCATTCCATAATTTATTTTGTTTTTTTACAAATTTCTTCTCTTTAATCATTTGATAGATACGAGACTGAAGAATCTCAATCAGTTTGATTGGACCAATGACCAAAACAGTCTTTCAAAGAATCCAGAGAAAAAGACAAACACAAAGATGCAACCCTACCTTTATTTTTTTTTAAGCGACCTACTTTAAATATCTTTAATTTGGTGGATTCACTTTAGTTTTGGAACTCATGCCACCTTTTCACAAATAGTTCAAAACAATATATAAATATACAATTACATAAATAAATTAATTTAAAAAGCTTGAACAATTCCAAAGACAAAGATGATTGATTGATAGATAGAGATGGAGAAGAGGTACATGTCCTTCCATTCATGCATGGCTTTTGCTAGCCATATAGAACATATTCTGGGGTGTGCTTACTGTGTATAGCTTATTAATTAGCAGTTGATCTCCCACGCTCACACAAAATTTAAAAATAAATTAAAAAAATATGTTTGGCAGATAATTGAGAATATTGAAGGCTGTTTAATATAATATATTTTTGGTGCTGGATTCTTTGTGTTGTGTAAGACAAGCTTCTATTTTGTTCTCTCCCCCAAAAACGTCCTACCTCCAAGAACAAATTGTGTTTTAAGTTTTTTTTTTTGTTTTTTTTTTGTTTTGTTTTTTTTGTTTTTGTTTTTTTGTTTTTTTGTTTTTTTAAAAAAAGCTTGTTGATGGAATTTTTTTTTCTCAAATATTGATCAGGAGTAGAGTCCCAAGCATATATATATATTTCTAAGAAATTACATACAAAGAGATGGAAGAGAGACATGCATGCATCGATCTTCTTGTCATCTTCTGCAATTTTTTCTGCTTCTGCCATCTGGCAGCTTCTCAAACATTGATCCTACGATTGTCCAGGAGGTCGTCTAGAGTTCCCAGCTCTCCTGAAAACAAGAGGAATTTTTTTTTTTAATATTATTATTATTATTATTTGTAGTGATAATTTTCAGTATTATTTGGATTGAAAAAGAAAAATACAACTAAAAATATATTTACTTTCAAATGAATAATCATATTACACACCAAAAGCAACATATATGTATATCAAACATAATCTGCAGTTTTATTTATTTATTTTATTTTATTTATTTTATATTTATTTTTAATATTACAATACATTCAGAAGAGAGACACAACTCCTCGAACAACTTTATTATGTAGGTGCAATGGTAATACCACTGAGTCACCCCTATTTCATCTAAGTCTGTTGCTTTTAAAAGGTAAATATGTACTGTAAAATTATATGCCTAATTAGGTAATTAGGGTTATGCTTATTTTTTGATTCGTGACCAATTAATGGCAAATTAGGAGAGATAAAGGAAGAGAGAAAAGCAAAGATACATGAAAAAGGTTGTAAAGGCTTCTTCATAAATGTAGAGAAGCAAAATAAAAATGTTAAATAACTTTGAAGAAAGCATGATTAGGGGGAGCTGCTACCTGCTGGGCAGGGAAGGAATAAAGTGGAGTGACAAACTTTATTCTCCTTTTCTGGGTAAAATTAAGTGGTGGTTAATAATTAAAACGTTAATATTGTATATATGATAAAAATAATAAAAATAATATAAAAAAAAGACCTTGATACATGTACACAATGTAACAGTAAATATTTAGCATATAGAAAACCCCAATCACAAAGATTTGATATTATAACATATCTTAGTAGAATAAAGCAAAGGACTATTAGCTATAGGGTAAACAATTTGCAGGCTATCCTACAGATAACAAGACTTTTTTTAAGGAAAAAAATTAAGAACGCAAAATCTCGTGTATTATAAATTACCAGCTAAGTTAGTTAATTATTACCAAAAAAAAAAAAAAAAAAAAAGCATATTAATTAGATGATATGAAATCACATTTCCACAAATAATTTTCTTGAGATATTTCTTTTATATATGTATAACCAAAAAAAAAAAAAAAAAAAAACTCTGATCAATTAATTTAGTACCCACAACAACAATTTACAGCACATGAAATCACATTTCTACTAAGAACTTCCTTTGAGTAATTAAGAAAAAATATATTATTATTTATAGAAGAAAATCAGCCAATTAAAAAAAAAAAAATGAAGGCATGAAGATATTGTTTTCTGTCTAATCTTGAATTGTCCAATCCTCTTTTCAAACTCTACTGTCTTCATGAAACGATTGTTATTCACAGTATCAACATCACAGACACACACAAACAAACACATGTATGATATTAATATACGAGAGATGTGAATATATATGCACCTGTTATGAATAGGATCTGGTCCATTGGGGACTCTTCTTTTGCTCATGTAGTTGAGATCCAGCTCTGGAGCGTTAAGATGTTTCTCTCTACCCAAAGAATCCATCTCCACGCGGTTGAGATTTCCAGTACTACTTGTACTGGACTGCTGGGTCTGGCTCGTTGTAAATGCTGCTGCTGCTGCTGCTGCTGCTGCTGTCATCATCTCTTTGTTTCCTCCTCCACTTTCAACGGCGGCGCCAACCAACAAAAGCCACATAAACCCCACTACTGCAACTCCTACAAACAACCCCTTCAACAAATTATAACTCCTACTACTACTACTCCTACTACCCATCTTTTTAAACCCTTTTATTCCTATCTCTCTCTCTATATATATATATATACCTATATAAATATAAATAAAATAAAAATCTGGAAGAATTAAGTTGGTTATTGTACTTCTAGGACGTAGATAGATAAATAAATGAAGAGACAACTCAGGAGAAGATTATGATTGCTTGATGATTGAGGGTCTACTAGGGAAGTTAAAAGGAGATAAAAGAAAAGAAGAGAAGGGAAGGTGGATCACTAAAGCAAGTATTGTTTTTTTTTTTTTTTGGTGTGTGTGTGTGGGTGGTGGATTTTTCACTTCATGGGTTTGGTGGGTGGTTAGTATTCTTTATAGGTAGGAGAGAGTATCTGTTTTCACTTTTTCAAACCCAGAGAGAGAGGCTTAGCTGGTTTCGAACGTGACAAGGAGGGAACCCTCCTTTGCTTTGCTTTATACTTGTAATAAGGTGCCAATACGACACTCGTCTTTTTTGCTTTGATTTGTGTATTTTCATGCACTTGACTATACCAAAAGACTCTCTTCTCTCTTCTCTCTTCTCTCTTCTCTCTTCTCCCTCATACACATACTATCGTGCCTTACGTACAACAGCGATGAAAGCAAAGTATTTAGACGACAAGAAGTGGCATGGAATTTTTCATGCCACAACTTGGATTAAGGGATCTTATTAGTTTGTGCAAGATTTGAGTATAAATAAAATATCTCCCCTATATTAGGGCCCAATAATGGATGATTTGGATAACCAAAAAAGTATATATGATTTCATAATTGACCACCAAACTAGAATCCACTTGTAAAAAAATCAATTCATGGTATATATTTCACTTATTTAGATACGGGTTCTCACACGTTTTTCATAAGGATTCAAAATAGACATCAGTTATATATACAATCTTTTCTTTCAGACGACAAACTCATTGCCCTTTTTAAGAATATAATTAAACTCTAGAGAATCGAATGATTAGATCATTTTGTCATTTACCGGTATGATATGTTACAAAGTTCGTTTTGAAAAATCTTGTGATGCATTGTCATTATTATCGATTACAAATGGTTAATAATAGAGATGCTTAAAAGCTTATTCTAGAATTTAACCGACTATTAAAGAACATGGATATTGTTGTGGGATATGTTCTCATAGTCATAGTATAGGACCTCATCCATAAATAAAAGGTAATTATTCAATGAGTTAATTAATAATATGCATGAGTAGAGGGTACCCCATGGATGAGCATTTCCTCCACGGGGCCCCACCTTCATTTATGGGTAAATTTTGCCTCCAAATGGGGTTTGGAGGTGGAGGCAAATTTTGCCTCTGAATCCTAAATGCGGGTGAAGGTGGGGTAGGGGTCCATTTCTCCATTTCCTTCAAATATATATATATATATATAATTTTATTTTCTCTTACAAATAAAAAAATTTAACTCTAATTTACAGTCACCTACTAACTCACGGTCAGTCACTAACCCACCTACCACTACTAAATCAACCCATCATTACTATAAGTATTTACATTAATTTTGAATTAAATTAAACCAATTGAATATTTTGATTATTTATTGGATTGAATATTAAACAAGTTGAATCGAAAGATTGGGATAGCCAAATTCCAATTTCTAAATTTTAGATTACGGATTGAAAAATATTAGAATTTATAAATAGAAGAAATTGAAGACAAGGGTGCGAAAGGGGAACTTCCCACCCCCACCCCCCGGGGACGTTTGGGGGCAGGGAATAAGGATGGGGGTTGGGGGACCCTCCCAACCCCAATGGGCCCCACGCCATGTCGCCATCTTTAGGTACCCTACTACTACAGAAATTCTACAGCGATTGGACATAGGAAAGTTGTGGCCTTGTGGGGAGGCCGGGAACCCATTAAATCACATTAAGAAGAACGTGTTCTAATTATAAGTTTGGTAAATTTTCTGACATATTGCATGCTTTTTCCCCATGTATAGTCCAGTGTAACGACAAAATAGGTACAAGTGTGTGTATCTGTACACTAATACACACTTTATGGAATATTGCGGAATCGGTCTCCAAATTTAGTTTTACGGGAGATTTGATTCCAAATCGTTATGGAATATATTATACAGTGTTGTGGAATTGATATGATTTTCGATCACATGAAAATATAGTGACTATATATATGTTATACATGTAATTAATATACGAATCGTAGGTTTTCAAGAAACAACTGAGATACAATGATGAAATTATGGAATTTCACTTGCCTTTTATTCCCGGATTATCTAGCTAGCTAGCTAGCTAGAGATTGGCCAATAACTGCTCCTCTAATTTGGATTTTGGTCAGTTCACAACCATTTTTCAATTGTTTTTTTCTTCTTCTTTTTGACTAATTAACCTAAATTGGGTCCAATTTCAAACTTCGATTTATAAGGAACCTTCTAACGATTGTTGATGACGCGGATGCATGCCTTCCAAGGCCATGCATGATGCACCCACCTGAGCCACGTGATATTATAGAAAATTAGCGGCCAAGATTTTTATAAGTACTCGATCTCTAAATCGAACCTATACGTATTTATAAAATGTAAATTTAACATTGATTCTACATTTCTACATACATTTCAAACATGCATGAAATGTTTGTAGATAAATCTACATATTTATGTTTGGACATCATCATCATATTTCAATGTGTTTGTTCTCTTAACAAACCTTACATACCCAGTTATATATATATATATATCTATATACGGTATCGTTCACCTGTAATTACATCAGTACCAATGTATATGGACCACTGATTATGGAAAAGTTTTAACAAGTGCATACACTTTGAGTCAAAATATGTAAATCTAATAGTTCACATCCAACGCACTGATAAAGTTATATCAGTGCGCACTGATTTAAGTATATATATATATATTTATATTTATAGAGAGAGCTTATGTCGACACCTATATTATATATTATAGGAGTCTTCACATGCAAATCAATGAATATAAAATTATGTCAAAAATAATATTTTTAACGAATAAAGAGCTAAGCATTTTTTTTAATTATTATTATTTTAACTTCGTAAAGAGCCAGTTTGATCTATAATGAGGGACGGACATGTGTGGGGGCTAGGGTGGGCTTGTGCCCACCCTGACCCCCTTATAAAAAAAATTAAATTAATAATGAAAAAAAATTAAATTAATAAAATAATTAATTTTAATTCCTAGTCAGAGTAAAAAAATATAACCTTTCTTTCCTTTTTCTTCTTTTAATTATAATAACAATTATTTTTCCACATTCTTCAAACTCGATTCAATCTATTTATCAACATCAAGTCATCAACATTTAGATATATTTTAGTGAATATTATGACTTTAAATATTTATTTTGTTACTTTTTTAAAAAAAATATTTTGTTTTGAAATTTTAGGGTTATTGTTAAATATATATAATGGAATTTTAGGAGTAATCCAATTATTATTTAATCCAATTTTAAATTTACAAAGTAACAATGTTATTAAACGAATTTCATTAAATTTCTCATAACATTGTATTAGTATATTTAAAATGAATCAAACTATATAAGAATATTGTATAATTTAATTACTGTTCCCATTTGCGTTTCATGTTTTTCTTATAATTTAATTTGATTTTTTAAAAATAAAATAAAATTTTGTAAAATACTTTGAATATACATTTTACGGAGACGTCTCACTATGTCCTCCTAACTAGGTGATGTCGATGTTCAGTAAAAAAAATATTCTAACCTATCCTTATCTTCAATCCTGGTTACGTCCCTATCTATAACAATATTATAAAGAGATAATCTAGAAAAATAATTTCAGGACTGTTCTAACTAGCTAGAGAAATCCCCCTGTATATATATATATACTTTACGATGGCGGCCAGCCATGGTCCACATTTATGCCTTAATCACTTGAACCACTCTTTAATTGTTTGGAAGACTGCTATATAGAGCTTATAAAATTATAATAATACAAACAACAGCCTCTGTAGTTGATGTCTTTGAATCATAAAAGAATATATGTAAATATATATAACATATATATACATGAATATATAGAAGTTTTAATTTGGTTGTTATTCCTTTGTTTGAAGAACCTTTAATTTAAGTAGGGGAATAATGTCATGCAATATTGCTAAAAGCTATAGCATATGGCACATTTTGTCTTATCCATTCCATTTGAATCCAACAGTGCACACTCCTCAAACCTTTTAAAGTTTTGTGTTGGGAGGAGAATCCAATGCTTTCTTGCTGTAATAGCTTATCATTCAAGGTAATAAACTACTTTAATTTGATTATCCATTAAAGAATTTTACTGTTTATATATTTGGGCTATATCTAAGATATGGATGCTTCAGCTAGTGCACTTTTTTTGTATGGTCACTAGTCATCTTTACAAAGTTAATTAACTTGTCTACTAACTCAGTGATTAATTGATGTAATAATCATACTGATCATTTTTTATCTAACACACGTGGTATGACGACTTAAACCTGAAACTTTTCATATACGTAAACACACAATAATGTATATACGTCAGGGCTGTGCCGTCTTTCTTTATTCAGACAATACTATTTATATTGGGTCAAAGTCGTAGATGGAAGAATTAATCTAGCTTTATTGCTTGGTTTCTCTTTTGTTTACACAAAATTAGTACAAGTTATGAGTTGAAAATCACTCAACATATACAAAAGAAAGCATGAGCAGAATCCAAAGCATCGAATCATTCTCTGAAATCAAAAAACAAAAGCATGTTTTATACAATTAGAATATGTTTGCTACTCCAATTAACATATATAAATATATACAGTGCATGTGTAATTTATACAGTAAATTCCAGTGGCCACAATAACTACATCTGGATCGAGCATCGCAACTCTTTAATTGATTTGAAAGCTCGATCGTGAAAAATTAAAGCTTATCTGGAATCAAAACTATATATTTAAATAAAAAGTTAAAAACCTCATTAGTTGTACGTTTACTAGCAAGGTGCAATAATCTATCTAGCTAGCTTTGGATCCTTTGCTGATCTGATTTTTTTCCTAACAATACTTATGTGTCATGAGATTAGAGTCAGGAAAAATATCAGATCAGCAACACGAAAAATCCAATTACATGGACATTATTCTTGTCCATGTAATTGGATTTTTCGTGTCCTTAGAGCATCTCCAATGCAAGTGTGGCTTGTGAAAAAAAGAGATGCCACGTAGGATAAATAAACGTTATGTTAACAATTGTGTCTCCAATGCAACCATGCATATTCAACATTAAGCTGACGTGGCAAAAAAAGTATTAGACATTGTCAACATGACCGTCCACTTTCAGACGATCTGTTGCACAACTATTTTTTAGGTTGACTCAGCAAATATTTAAAACTAACATTAATTTTTTATATATTTTTGGTAAGAAAATAAAATAAAAAAAATAGAAAAAAAAAATGGACACGTCATTAAAAAAATTGTATTTTAGACGGAAGCATTGGAGATCAAATTTTGAGTTGATTGTTTATCAAGTCTATTTTTATGCCACATAGGAAGCAAGTCTCTTGACATTGTTGCCATGTTAACAATTATTGGTATGCAAGTCACTTTTGCATTGGAGATGCTCTTAGAGTATCTCCAATGCTATGCCAAATTATTGTATCCATGCTAAAATTTAGCACATGGTGCAAAAACCATCCTTTAATGCAGTGCCAAATTTGGCAGAACAATAAATGCTCATTTTCTAATTACAAAAATATTATTATATATAGAGAGCTTCTTTTAACAATCCAATTTTTTCTTTTTACACTTCTTTTCTAATGACACTTCATTCTCAAAATTTAAATTTAAAAAAATTCTAAAGACACTTCCTTTTGTTCCAAGATTATCCTTTTTATCTTTTAACACTCCTATTCTAAAAAAAGAAATTATCTCTCTTAAATCATTAAATTAAATATTACATATTATATGATTTCTCCTAAATTTTTACTTACCAGATTAAACTTTCTCTTCTCCAATACATATCTCTAATTTTCTATTTCCATTATTTCCCAAGCAAAACTAACAGTTAAGAAAAAAAAAACTTACGAATAAGCCTGATTTTTAGTAACCGTATATATGTATATATTAAAAAAAAAAAAAAAACTCAAAAAACAAGTACATTGTTTTTTTTTTAATCGAAATATGAAAATGTTTTTTGTTACTTTTGTAAGTATGTGATTGTGTAGAGAACTTTAATTCTTTCATTAGTCTTAGAAATTTTGAATTTAATCAAATCTAGTTGTAATAAATCAAGTTTTCATATATCTACTTTATTTTATTTTTTGAAAATTGACTTTTTAATATATATATATATTACTATTAAAAAAACAAAATATTCATAAGTTTTTTTTTTCCTTAAATTATTAATAAATCAAGAAAGTATGGGAAAAATGGAGAGAGAGAGAGAGAGAGAGTAATTAGGAGAGAGTGTTTAATATGGTAATAAGTAATAACAGATTTAGGAAAGAGTTTAATATATAATATTTAATCTAATGATTAAGGAGAGAGAATTTTTTTTATAAATAATTTAACTAGTTTTTAATGTCTTTAGAATTTTTTTTTTTTTTTTTTTTTTTGTCTTATTTAGTAATTTTAATTTAGGTTAAAATTGTCATTAATAAAAAAAATTAAATTGGTGTGTAAATAGATAATTTGTGGATTGTAAGGAGAAGCTCTTATATATATATATATATATATATATATTTAAATGAAATAATAATTACATTAATGGAATTTTACATTGGAACCTTAAAAGAAATAATGAATGCATTAATGGTAAGTGTTTACTTTTATAATTTTAATTAATAAAATAATAAAAATAGCATTTTAAATAGAATTGTGCATTGGAGCACAATGCTAAATTGATGTGTCAAATATAGTATTTTACTATTTTTTATGCCAAATGTGGTATTAGCATTGACATATGCATTATAGATGGTTTTTGACTCATCTGTTAATCTTAACACATTTAATATTTACGATTAACAATGGAGAGAGAATCTTAATCATCATTCGTAATAATGTTAGATGTATAATAAAGGCCTTGCTATTAAGCCTATTATACAAAGCTTAGCTATTTTCTTAATTAGTAATTTAGTACTAATTTAAGTGCTAAAGAAATCAAAATAAATCGTCACCTCACTAATTCTATTCAATAAATATACAAACCATGCCTCTCTATTTCTAACTAAAAATTCGTTGTATTAAATCTACTCATATGTTATCAAGAGAGAGAAATATCATATATGTGATCAATTTAGATTCTTTATTGATATGACTTTTTTCTTAACCTTTTTAAAACATATAAATGTCTGTTAATAAAGTGGTTGTGAAAACCTATCACATATTAACCACTTATTTATTGCAATGCTTATATGTCATAAAATTTGATGAAGTCATGAAAAATATCAAATCAGCAGATGATCCAAATTCACATGTGATTAGATAGACACACAATATCCATGACACGTAGCCAACAAAACATGCAGGTATATGGAGAATTTTTAGTATATATAATACGGTCCCGTTTATATCAGTGCTCTACATCAGTACCAATGCATATAGATCACTGATTATGAAGAAGTTTTGATAAGTGCATACACTTTGAGTCAAAGTATGTAAATCTAATGGTCTACATTTAACGCACTGATGAAGTTATATTAGTGCACACTGACGACGTTATATCAGTACGCACTAACTTGAACATTTCTAATATATAATGTACCTAATGTATTGCATCATCGATCCGATTACCAAAACGATACCAAGTGACTGAACATTCATACAAGTATACAACGTAACATAATATTATGGATACATGTACGTACCCAGACGTATTGCAACATTTAACTGTTGGATGCTGATCATCTTCTTTTATTATGTTTTGTGGGATGCTCGATCTCAAACTGTTCTTTCGTATCATATATATGCATGGGTAAATTATATATAAATAAAAAGGAAAATCTCTCAGCTAATTCTTTTTTATTTATGGATTCGTACACGACAACTTTGTGAAATGTTCCTACAAAATTGATATGATTTTGTATTAAGGTTCGAATAATTCTAACATAAGTTGAGACAGCAGGGCCTACCATGAATTAATTTAAAATATTATTAGATACGCTTTAAGGTAAACTAATAATTAATAAATATACTAAAGGCACTTATTTTATTGGGTCCAAAAATTAAATAGCACTTTTTGGGGAGGGCTTGCGCAAATAGCACCACTTTAATAAGTATTGTTTTAATAGCACTAAAATAGGTGGTGAGACCGAATACCCCCATTTAGTCTTTTCCTTTATATTTTTTTTTCCCGAAAATTCGAGACTTATTAGGTCAAATTCAAGACTTATTTTACAAATTCGAGACTTATTCATGAGTTTATCGAGACTTATTAATGCGTTTCGAGACTTAATTCAAGTTTATTCGGGACTTATTCTGTTCGACCTCCATCAATGGTGATAGTGACGATCCAACGACGACGTCGGTTGACTCCGGAGATAGTTGGATCTTGAAGATCGAGTGACGTCGAGTTCGTTGGCGCCATCAGTTTTGTCAGATTCGCAACGGATCATCATAGATCGGACGATGAAGATTCGATGATGGTTTGGGTTTGGCTTTGTTTCTCACTTTACACAGCTCGAAAATGAAAACAAACACTTCGGTTACCAATGATTGGCACTCGATGAACGTTTTCTAGGTAGTTTTGCTGGTTAACTCGCCAATTGGCAATGACACCTTCATTGAAGCTCCATCAATGGAGGTTTTGGAAAAAGGAAGAAGAAAGAAGGTGAAGGACACATAAGAGAAAAGAAAAGAAGCTGGAGGTATTTTTGTCCAAATTCCATTTTTTGTGCTATTAAAACAAGAGTTATTAAAGTGTAATAGTTGTACAAGTCAAAATTAAAAAAGTGCTATATACCCATATTTCCTCTATTTTATTTTGAGGAATGCTAAATACACTCTCCCAACCCACTCTCTCAAGTGTCAATATTTTACTTTTTGGCATGAAATTTGAGCCATAATAAATAGTGTATCTCCTCATATTATTTATGATTCAAATAAAACATTCTCTTCCCAAATTGCCATTTTTTTTTATTAATTATAATTTGTAATTTCTTTCATCTAATTCTTTTCTTTTCTTTTTTTAGATATGAAAAAAATATTTGATTTTTCTCAAAAATCCTTTTGTCTTTTTTTTTTTTTTTTTTTAAACTCCTAAACATCATTTATATTCCTTCAAAAACATAATTTATACCAAATATAAGTTGCAATCTATTTCATCTAATTCTCTATGGAATCCTTTTTTTTTTTTTTTTTTTTAACTTCTAAACATTATTTATTCTTCTTTAAAAAACATAATTACTTAAAAAAAATAATTTATATTTCCATTTATTTCATTCAACATTCATTTAATATGAAAAAATTGACTGTAAAAATCATTACACACACACGTGTGTATATATATATATAAATATATACACATACATACTAACATACATACACACACTTAATTTTTTTTTTTTAATTTGATAAAAGAGATTATAAATTATGGTTGGTAAAAAGTAAAAGGGCAATTTGGGAAGAGAATGTTTTGTTTGAGTTGTAAATAATATGAGCAGACAAATCATTTATTATGACCCAATTTTCATTTCAAAATGTAAAATATTGACACTTGTCAAAGAAAGAAGAGGGAGTAGATTGAAAGAGTGTGTTGGGAGAGTGTATTTATCATTCCTCTTTTATTTTTTTTTAACTATTACAATATTTCGAAATTGGGAGCCTAACTCAAATCTATAACGATACAAGTGTGAGATACTTACCACTGAACCAACTTCATCTTATCGATATAAACTGCCTTATTCAAACTCCATTTCCGTTATCCATTAAAGCTTAAAGTGTGGGAGAGCACTTCCTCATAGTGGGGGTCTATAAGGTCTAGATTCTCGCTAGGTCTCGTTAGACCTTGACCGAAAATGATACCGACTTTAAAAAATAAATAATTTAATAAATAATAAACATGCTGATCTGCTCCATTGAGTACTCTCACTAAAGAAGCACCAATGCCAGCACACATTTTTCTCGTACAAGTTTCTTTGATTGCATTATCATTGAAGCTTTGTTGTGTAAGTATACTTTTATCACAATAATTAAAGAAGAATAACGTTTACCTACAATTTTAAAAAATATATATTTTAAACAAGAGTCATTTGCAACCACTTTTACAATTATCTTTTAAAAGAAAACAAACAAGAACATTTAATTTGCATTAAATAACGACTCTCGAATTAACTGACTCAAAAGTTTATATATGATTATTGATGGATGTATACAGGCTGAAACAGTTGTCGTGATAGTAGTAGTGAGTGATCATAAAATAAACTATCAAAGTTGCGATCAAGAATCATTTACAACTGTTTTTTTACAATTATCTTTTTAAAAATAAAATAAATGAGGACGTCTCTGTTAGAGAATTACTTTTAAATTGAAACTCAGTTATAATAGTTTTATTAGTGTCCGTTTGAAAGAACTTTTATACGGGGTGAATTTTTTTTTTTTTAATTAAAAAAACTCTTTTCAAATTTTCAGTAGAGCTTTTAGATAATTAAAAAAAGTTGTTTTATATTTATTTTGAAAAACTCAAATTTTAGGCTTTTTCAAGTAGGTCTTTTTTAGCTTTTTAATTAACACTAAAATGTCTAATATAACCCTATTATTTAAAATAGTTTTTTAATATTTTGATAATCCTACTATTTAAAAAAGCTTTTTTAAATTGATAACCAAACGACCAACAACTTTCCATTAAAAACTCTACTCGTAAAAGGTTTACTTAAAGAAGTTCTTCAAATTCCAGAATAGTCTCTTGTAATTGACTCAAGAGTTGATGTATGACGATCGACCGATATATATATATATATACAATCATTCTATTGTCAGTTTGTCTTGACAATAAATATATATATATTTTCTATTATCGGTTTATCCTGATAATAAATATATCAGGACGAAGAATGTGAACCACTAAATTTACATACTTTGACTCAAAGTGTATGCACTTATCAAAACTTCTCTATAATCTGTGTCCACATTTTTCATCTTAATATATTTATTGTTATGACGAATTTACAATGGAAAGAATATATATATATATATAATTAGTCTATTCTAAGTTGCCGAAAGCAACTATGGAATGCAAGACAGTTTTAACACTGTTTAAACCTAAAAAAACAAGCACCATAGTATTATAATCCAATCCCAGGACAATGAAGATAATTATTTAATAAAATTATCTTGGTAATGCCGTTGTGTAACTTTATTTACCTACCCAACAAACACACAAACACTTACAGCCATGACCGATTAAAAAATGAGGTTGAAGCTTCTTTAAGCTCTTAAAGTGCTTTTTTGCAGAAGCTGGCAAATTTTTATTTATTTTTTATTTGTAGATTTCATCTTCTAAGCTTCCCTCAATACGACGGTGCTTCCAATCTAAGCAGGACCATTAAATCCCCAACCAATTCATTTGCTCCACAGGTGCATTTTTCTTTTTTAGTTTTTTTGTTAGATTTTTTTTGGTGATACATAGATTTTGTATAAAAAATGAAAATCAATTATGAGAATTTGTTTGTTTAAACCACTTTGATTCTTTCATTTCAACTCCATGATTGATTCATCGGATTCTTCATCAGATCCATAAAAACATGAGTAATACTAGACGTTTCAAATTTTTTTTTTTCCAAATTCTATCACAATTGATGTGGCACGTGAGGTGTCAACATCATATCAGTAACCATATAATCTAATGATTTATAAAATACTGACACCTCACGTGTCACATCATTTGTGACAGAATTTGGGAAAAAAATTTGGGACGTTTAACATTACTCTAAAAACATTACATGAGCTACCTCAACAAGTTTTCTCTGATGTGACTAGACAAATCAGCAATAGTTTGATGATGTGGTATGCCACACCAGCAATTCTAAAGTTTTCGCTGTTGTGCCCGGGTCCATTTTTGCTCACTCCCCTTCAAGGGGGTAAAAGTATCTCCAACAGTCTCCCTTGGAGACTCCCTTATTTAATTGTGAATGTTATTGCAAGGGGTAATTACCCTGGTGGCCATCGACTTTTGCCACCACTATCAAAATGGCCACTAGATGGGAAAATGGATGGAAAGTGACCATTTTTGGCAAACATTGTTACAGTAATGATCATTCTATCCAATTCCATCCACTTCCATCCATTTCCATCCATGCCACCACTATCAAAATAGCCACCAAATGGGGAATTGGATGGAAAATGACCATTTTTGGTAAACATTGTTACACTAATGGTCATTCCATCCATTTCCATATAATTCCATCAATTGAATGGCATTTTAGTAAATAAGGGGATGACATATATTTATTTTATATGTTTTTTGAAAATCAATTTTTTCTTTTGTTTTTTGAAACAAATAATTATATTTCGTGTGTATATACATATAGCATATCTCAAACATATATGAGTATGGATATTGACACCCATAAAAATGATAAGTGCACCCATATTTATAAGTACACCCATGTCTAAAATTTAAAATTAAAACATTACTAGAAACACTCATCTTAATGCCAATAGTACCCTTATTTAAATGAATGTTTTCATTTTAATACAGTTTATTTATAAACCCTCATAAGTTATTAACACACTCAATTTTACAAATGATAAATTTTTAAGTTCTTCAGACTCGAAAACACAGTCTCAAAAATTCTTAAATTTCGAAAATCTTTACTTCATGCCAATTTCAGGCTGTGTATTTACCTAAGGCATGCTTATTATATTTATTATATGAACAAGGGTGCTTGAGCGTGCAGCTATGAAAAGTAAAGTCCTGCTATTTGTTTTTGACCAAAAGAAATATTAAGAGTAATAACAAAATAAATGAAATGAATGTTTGCTTGATTGATTTTATATCCTGTCGATGCATTTTGAGAAATGAAACAAAATCCAATTTACATGATGTAGTAGAGTATCATTACATGATCGATACAGAGAGGCCTTATACAGAACGAAATGGGAAAGATTAGAACAGAAAAAAAATCAATTAAAAAATGAATTACATTACAAAATGGACACTATATTACAAAAATAGGTCATCTGGGACAGTTAAAAAAGATGACATGAATCAAAGAAGATTTGAAGTATATTCAGATGTTGATCATAATTACAGCACTCCTCAAATTTTTGGTCTTGGGTGGGCATCATAATCTAGGCATTCTTTGTTAGAATAACAATATGAAGGAGATTGCAATAGATAAAATTGTTCAGTCAATCAACCTCCTTCGCACTCTTAAGCACCTGCCTTCCAGAGTACAAGAAGCCTATCAGGATATGCCTCAAAATTGCATTTTTTTTTTTCTCGTTCATGTTCTTATTGTTCTTTTTAAAAAAAAAAGAAAAAAGAAATAGAATTAAAGTTGAATTAGGGTTTTTTTATTTTATTTTAATAAAGTGACATAGTTGAAGATATGAGTGTAATTAATGGGTGTATATAGTATTTCATTTATTTTTAATTAAACTAATTTGTCCTTATTTGTAAATTCCTATTAGGATATTTTTGTAATTAATTTTTTTTATTAAAATATGGGTGTGCTTATCATATTTATAGGTGTCAATATCGGCTCCAACATATATATGTGTATATATATATATATATTTCCTTTTTGAGAATATTAATGCTACAAAATCTAAAAATTCTAAATATCATATTTGAGATAAGTTGAAAAGAAATATATATATATATATATATATTTTCTTTTTTGAGAAGATTAAGTCTACAAAATCTAAAAATTCTAAAAAAACATATTTGAGATAAGTTGAAAATAAATAAATATTTTTTCTTTTTTGAGAAGATTAAGGTTACAAAATCAAAAAATTCTAAAAAATATATTTGAGATAATTTGAAAAGAAATATATATATATATATACACACTAAATATAATTATTTGTTTCAAAAACAAAAGAAAAAATTGATTTCCAAAAAATATCTAAAATAAATTAATGTCATCATTATATTTACCAAAATGCTATTTATTGGATGGAATTTGATGGAATTTGATGGAAGTGGATGAAATTGGATGAAATGACCATTAGTGTACCAATGTTTGCCAAAAATGACCACTTTCCATCTATTTTCCCATTTGGTGGCCATTTTGATAGTGGTGGCAAAAGTCGATGGCCATTAGGGTAATTACCCCTTATTGCAATGGACCATTAAGAGAGTATGTGCTCCAACAATATTCCATTTAATGATTTTTTATTAGTATTTAAATATTAGATATTGTGTTTAATAAATATTAGATATTGTTTATCAATTGTGATAGGTAGAACCTACTTTAAAATAATCTTAAATAGGTAGAGTCTACTTTAAGGGGGTTGAACTGTTGGAGTTGCAAAAATACATCTACTCCCTTAATTAAACTAAGTTTAGGGATGTCTTTAAGAGAGTCTGTTGGAGATACTCTAAACATTACCCTATTCCTAGACACATGTCAAGTGTTGAGCAGGTAATACTCACTCCCTCAAAGTAATCTCGTCGTGCCCGGCCCGTCATTTGTTGTTGTTGTAATAATAGTGATTACGTGGCACAATTTAATAGGAAATCTCACTACCCGCAAAATTCAAGTGTATGGAAACCGTGCAAACGATCTCAGAGCAAGCAACCCAAAACACATGAGCGCCATTGGTTCGTATATTCAGGAGTGGCCTGCACAATCACAAACCATGTTTCGTCACTGTAAAACGACTGCAACCAGAGTAATCCGAAAAGCCAAGGAGCTGGCTCTGATCACCCACCCGCGTCCATTAGCACTCTCAGCTCTCTCCGGGGACGTGACGCGCACCGTCGTTACCATGAACAAGGATGATGCTATTGATCCTCAGCATCTCGATGCTATATTTCAACAAAAGCGGTCTCTGAGGTCCAAGGTTCGAAAAGACCTCAAAAACATGGACCCAGTTCAAAGAATTCGAGAGGGTAATTTGTTGTATCATCTCTCGCTTTGTTTTCGTGATTGGACTTGATGTGTTTGTTTTTTTGTCTGAGTGAAAATTACAAATGGGTTTTCTTCAAATGTTTGAATAATTGTCTCTTGGTGGTAACACTGGCTGTCCTTTGATGGTTTTAGTTGAAAATGTTATGTCGTTACTGACTTTCAAACAAAAATTTAGTCAATTGATGTTAGAAAATGGAAAAAGCAAATGAGCATTGGTTTTTGCTCTAAAGAGAGTTTTAAGTTATGTAGTGGCGACGAAAATCTTTGCATTTATTTATTTTTCGATGTTTCCTGTTCCAGATAATGCAATTCAGAATATTGTTCTGGAATCTCCATGGTTCAAAGCTAGCAAAAGCTTATGTGCTTATATAAGCTGTGCAACTTTACGAGAAGTGGATACGTCAAGAATTGTCTCAGAAATTTTGTCCAACCAAGACAATGGTTAGTAAAAAAAAAAATTCATGTATATTTTCTTACAACATATTGTGGATTCCTCGGATTCATCTTTTATGTGGAAAAATTAATACCTTTGCTGATAGAGCTTCAAGAAAATACTTAAATGTTTATTGGTGATAGATCAAAATAAAAGAGGATACAGAGACGGAATTAACTAATTGGGGACGTTAAATTGGGGTAGTTGCACTTCAAATTATTAATTGTTAGATGTTCTTGTATCATGTTACTTTTCCTTTTCATTTCTTATATTGGCCACTGCTCCTGAAGGGACATATCCTATCTGCTAGCACAAGTCAATAAAAGGAAAAACATAAAACCGGGATGGCTGCGAGACAAGATATAAAAGGTGTCAATATTTTTTAGACACATGTCTATGTAGGCTCTTTGGCCTTCCACTTTTCTGCATACTTCACAATCTTATCTTAGTGAGTTATATGGCCTGATAATAGATGATATACTTGATGTCTACACTGCTTATTTTAGATCGTCTTATCATTTCACAGTTGACAACATTTACATTACTTATAATGTCTGGTAGTGTATTTTTTTGTTATGCTTTTGGAGATCTTACTCCTTGTTTTCAACTTTAGAGGGTGATGCTCAGATCAGGAAAAAGCTTTATGTTCCACGTGTTGAGGACAGGAATAGCAACATGAGAATGCTCAAGATATCCAGTGTTGACGATCTCATAATAAACTCGATGAACATTTTGGAACCAGCCTTAGTAGATTCTAATGGAAATGAATGTGATGATGGTATGATTCTATTTATATCTGCCAGTATGTTTACATGCTTAACCTTTGATCCTTTCTCTGATCTAGGATACTGGTCATACAACTTTCTTGATGAAACTGATTATTTTTGAAGCTTTCTTCCAACTAATGGTCAGTTGCATGGATTTATATGAACCGAATACATTCAAGATACTCATTTTTATTTTTTATTTTTTTATACAATTATATTTTCCAACAAAATGGTATGCCAATCCCAACAAGGTAACTTGGAACTATGGGATATGTAATAATAGTAATGCTTTTAGCTTCATCTACTAATATGCAGTAAAATATATAATATTAATAAAGACAGCAACGCCATCTTCACCTCTGCATTAGAACATATTCTTCAATTTCTTTATGAGGGGATTGAATTCCCGTCATGCAAGAATTTCTGTTGAATTGTGTTTTCATGCATTCAGAGTTCAGCACATTTAACAATTGAAAAATTAACGAGTCATCAGTTTCGGTATTAGTCAATACTTAGATGGTTCCATTTGCCTACTGTATCTAATCATTTTTGTAATAAGTATTCTAATTGGGTGAGTATCTTTTAAAGAAATCTAATAATTTATTATTCAAACATCAGACTATTATTTATATTAGTTGTTGCTCAATAGGTCTCAGAAGTTGTGTCTTGGACATTGCAAGTTTGCAAATGAAAAAAAGTAACCTGTCTGCTGTGGGAACTGTTTACCTACATCAATATAAATTGCCGTTTTTTCTTTAATATGTTAGATCAATCCTAACCGGAGGAAAGAATATGTGAAATTTCATTAGTAGTTGTCTATAATTACGATGCTACTGACAGTAATGTCTAAAACTCTCTATTTGGTTTCAGATGGAGCAAGTTTTGAGTATCTTTTAGTTTGGTATATAAATCAGGAATGTGTTTTTATAGAAAATCATCTTGAACAGTAAGCTGAACTAGAATGCAGGGTTGCTCCTGCTCTTAGTCAATTTTTTTGGTTATTCATATTGATGGCCTCTTTTGCTTGTCTTGTCTCTTCTCCTTGATGTTATAGGATTTCCTTTGTGGAGATCTTAGAGTCATTTTTGACGTGGTTGATCAGGAGATATACATCTGAAAGGCTTATTTGTTGCAGTTATGCAGGCAAGCGAACCAGTTGACTTGATCATCTTGCCTGGTAATTGTCTCGATCCTTGCTCTTTATAACCTCTTTAGTCTTTTCTGTTTTCAAGGAGACCTATAGTTTGATTGATTTCCATGAAGTCATTTCTTCTTGTTTCAGGGCTTGCATTTGACAGATCTGGAAGGCGTTTGGGTCGTAGTGGGGGGTGAGTTTAGAGCTTACTGCATTTAATTTTTTTTTTTAAGGCCCTGGTTACAACTCCCATAACTACTTTATTATGCTAATCACTTCAATATATTATCATGGTAGCATACATATATGAAAATTGGATATTCTTGTGACACGTCTTAAAAAATCATCATAAATTAAATTAAAATTTAATAGCCTCTTAATGCTTATTTGTGTTAAACTGTTAATACTGGCTATTACTTTGTTTATTTAATAATAGATTATGTTGCCGTGGATTTAAGCATGACTGCCATGATATGAACATAATGTTTGGAACATGGAAACTATTTAATTTAAGACATGAGTGGAAATACATGTTTTAATTTAACATGTTGCATTTGTGTTCATTGAGATACTGGCTTATTATCTAACTGTTATTTCATCGCATGGTAAAACCTGGAAGTTACTATGATCTGTTCCTTATGAAGTACCAAAAGCTTGCACAAGAGCGGGAATGGAAGCAGCCTCTTCTTGGTAAATTCCCAAATTTAGTTAACAGTAATTGTTGAATTAAATTTTTTATTTGTTTTATATACTTTGCTTAAATACTTGCTTGTCGGTTATTTGGTTGCAGTTGCACTTGCGTACACACTGCAGTTTGTTGAGGAAGGAGCCATACCTGTTACTCCCTATGATGTTGCAGTGGATGCTGTGGTATCCCCAAGTGGCTTCATTCCCATAAGCCCAGTTGCTTTAGAGAGGTGTGATTGAACTGAGGTGTCTCCTTTCTGCTAGATATGTTTATTAGAAGCATGACTAGTCATTTATAAACACATTGCCTCTTTGAATTTTTGTGGGTTGATGAGAAATTAGCTAATGTCTGGCCTTTAGCATGTGCTACTATGCAATGGAAATATCCAGGAATGGATCAACGCAGATCTCTCTACCTTGGTAATTGCACGATCGGATAATATCATATTGAAGGAGTTCGTTTGAAAGTGTTTGTATCACTGCTTCAAATACGTTCGAGAAAATCTAGTCAGTTACCACACGGGTCTAGCAGCTTCCTCCCTAACTGCTGATAATCTCGTGACACATCACATTTCTGTGCTGCAGCTTCGTAGAGAGGTGCCGGTGATGATGAATCGTCCCATAAGGCTCATAGACCATTTCAATTCTCTGAATTCTGATGTAAAACTCAATTTTCTGATCACTTACAGAATTCTTGACAGTTCAGTCTTGTTAGTTTCTATTGTTTGACTTACAATGTATATATCTATATGATCCCTAAATACTTTGAGAAGATGATACACAGCTATAGTGAAGTTAGTTTTCTTCTATATCGAGGATCATTGAAGTGTACAACTAGTTTTGAATAAAAAATTTCTAAAGTTTTTTTTTTCCCCCAAATTTTAAGGTGCATGTTTCACAATTCACATGTATTATTGTTAAGATCAGTCATGCATTCATACTGTTACAGTTTCGTAGTTCGTACTCACTACGCAGATGAGTAGAACTCATTTGAAAAAGAAAAAAAAAAATCACTTTGACCACGTTATTGATAAAGCAGAATATTAACAGAATGAATACTTTCAAATATTTGTCGATTCAAACATAAAGAAAAATTTACCTTAACATTGAAAAAAATAAATGTTCATCGTCGGACTATTTGTAGTAATGTTACACGGAATGAAACATAATTTCGAACATTAATTAAAATTATTTGTTTTTTTTTTTTTTTGATAGAAAATTATTTGTTTTTAATATATATAAATTATGAGATGATATGATAAATAGAATAACAATAACAAATCATTTAACACATTATTTGGATTAATTTTTGAACTTTGTTTCGGGTCACATAACAATACTCTTTAAAATTTTTTGATACGATGCTATGACTATTCGAATTTGATATTGTCTGATTGAGTGGATATTTTTTTATCACTGAACCATATTACATGATAATCATAAAATTACTGTTTTATTATATATAATTTCCTATTACTTTTGTCTAGTCGCTCTACATCATAAATGCAAATGATTGAAGCTAAAGTACAATTAACCAATATTAAGGAAAATAATATTTTAACCTGACACGACTATCAATTCATAATAGTTGTGGATGAGCTTAAGATTTAGATAAATAACTTCCTAGTCAATGCTTCGAATCCTACCAATAGTAACAGACATAAAAAAAAAAAAAAAAAAAAAAAAAAAAAAACTTAGTTTATATAGATGGATAGATAATGTCAATAAAAAATAAAAAATTCACAATAGTTATATGCCCACGTTTACATTATGAGATTCAAATTTTATCGTACACATCTTAAAAATATTTGTAGATTATGGGTAAATATCTTTAATTTCGTGGGAATAAATATCTTTAGATTATGGGTAATATTCAAAAGGTGTTTGTAGCAATTGATGTCAACAAGTCTCAATATATTTCTAATTTGTTCAATCATAATTTTATTTTTTATTTTTAAATAATCCTTAAATGCTGCATTTATGGCTACGAGTGTACGACTTTGTAAAATTGTATTTCATAATTTTTTTTTAATTAAATGATTAACGTGGATATCAGATAGACAAATACTTTGCTTATATACCTCAAAAAAAAAAAAAAAAAAATACTTTACTGTTGTAAATATTTGCAGAAATAAAAAGATGAGATAATAAAGAATGAGAGATAGAATATAGAAGAGAGATGAGAGATCAGGGTGAGAGAGACAAGCCAGAGAACATATTTTGATTTGTATTGGTTTTGGAGTGCTTAAGTTCAAGAGTTTTTTTTTTTTTTTGATAGATAAACACTGTTACATTACAAATAATTCCTACTCAACAAAGAACTAAAATCCAACCTTAAAAACTCATTACAAGAAGAAAAAGCTGACACAGCAAGCTTAAATGCAAAAGAATTTCCAGACTTGGAAACTGCCATACACTTAATAACGCCTACCTCTGATATTAACAATTTAATATCATTCACCAAATAATTAGATTCCCCCATAAAAGGCCTAGAATCATTAAGAGAAGTCACCACAGCAGTAGAGACAATCTCAACCCAATCAATACGCAAATTATAAAACTTTGCCAACATTAAACCGTCTCTTAAAGCAACCAGCTCACCATTCCTAGAATTGAAGTTACCTGGCAGTTGAATAGTGCGAGCAACAACCACCAATCCCTTCACATCTCTGATGACAGCACCGATGCCCACAGCAATCCCATTCTGACCCAAAACAGCAGAAGAATTAAGCTTGAGATGATCTGGAGGCGGAGCAATCCAATCAGGACCAGACCTGATCCGAACCACAGAATTCCCAACACTAACAGCCCTTTGAGACCTCTGAAATTCAGCTAAAATACCCAAACCACCAGCAGCCACCATCACCGAATCCTTACCACTGCCTTCCATATAAAATTTATTCCTATTCTCCCAAATAGCCCAAGAAACCATACAAAATCTCTCCAAATCTACAACAGATAATCGAGAAGACATAAACATAAACACATCCAAAGCTTGCAAAAGATAAACCTCATCAAAAGGACAAAACATATCAGAAAAAATCCAGCACTTCTTAGCCTCTTTGCACCAGAACAAGGCATGAGCAGCAGATTCCACAGGACAAGCACATCGAACACACCTAGGAGAAACTATTACTTTCCTATTAAAAAGATTATGAAGAGAAGGTAAAGCATTCCCACAAGCTCGCCAAACAAAAATCCTAACTTTCGAAGGAAGATTTAACCCCCATAACTTCATCCACCACCGCTGAGACACATCAGAATTGGACCTAGAATCTCTAAATTTGCTAGAAACAGCCAATTGATACCCACTTTTAACAGAATACTGTTCGTTCTTTTCAAAATGCCAAGCCAAATAATCAACCCCCCCTCTCCAACTAATCGGGATAGTCATCACCAACTCCTTATCCCCTGGCAATAACCAATTATCCAGCTTCCCCATATCCCACCAGCTAGCTGAATCATTCATTAAATCAGACACCATCAATTCAACTCCAGGATCCGAAGTAATAGTCTTAAAAGAGATCGGCCTAGGAATCCATCTATCCCTAAACACTCTTATAGATTTTCCATCCCCAACTATCCAACGTAACCCCTTAGAAAGCAACTCTCTCCCCCACAAAATACTCCGCCAAATATGCGAAATACCATTCTTAACAGCCACCTGCAAAAACTGCTCATTTCTAAAGTATTTAGCCTTCATAATTCTAGCCACCAAAGAATCCGGTTTCTTCAAAATACGCCAAGCTTGTTTCGCTAATAAAGATTGGTTATAAGAAATTAATTCTTTAAAGTTCAACCCACCAAGACTCTTAGGTTTACACAAATTTAACCATTTTACCCAACTAATCTTACGTTTACCTTCTTTGGAACCCCACCAAAACTTAGAGCACATAGCACTCAAATCTTTACAAAAACCCACCGGAAGCCTAAAAATACTCATAGCATAATTAGGTATCGCCTGAATCACAGCCCTAATTAAAACTTCTTTACCACCAAAAGATATATAACTATCTTTCCAACCTCTAAACTTCTTCCAAACCCTTTCCATAACACCATTAAACAAAATTCTCTTATTTCTACCTACCAAAGTTGGAAGACCTAAATACTTATCATGAGTAAAGCCTTCCTCAATCCCTAGCAAATTATATACATCATCTTTAATACAAGCAACCACAGTTGCACTAAATGTTACTTTGCTTTTCTGAAAATTAATTTGCTGGCCTGAGCCACAAGCATACACATCCAAAATCTCTCTAATTTTCCCACTACTACAACTAGAAGCCCTACTAAATAATATACTATCATCAGCGAACAACATATGACTTATTAGAGGTCCACCTCTACCACACCGAATACCCAACCCTCTACCCTCATTTTCAGCATTTTTTATCAAACCTGAAAAGGCTTCCGCACAAAGAATAAAAAGATAAGGGGACAAAGGGCACCCCTGTCTTATACCTCTAGAAGGCTGAACATCACCAACCAGCACACCATTAAGCAAAAAATTAATATTAGAAGTACCCACACACTCCATAATCAACCTAATCAAGCTATTAGGAAAATTCATTTTACCCAAAACAGTCTCCAAAAATCTCCATTCTACCCTATCATAGGCTTTAATCATGTCCAATTTAATAGCCATCCATCCTTTCTTACCATTCTTCTTCTTAGAAATAGTATGAAGGGCTTCAAAAGCTATAATCACATTATCAAAAATATCCCTACCAGGCACAAATGCAGACTGATTAGAAGAAATTAAATCATTAAGATAAGGCTTAATTCGAAAAGCTATAGCCTTCGTAATCGTCTTATAAACCACACTACACAAAGCTATTGGCCTAAAATCCTTAATATCAGTAGGATTGCTTATTTTTGGAATTAAAACTACAGTAGACCTATTAAATTCCTTAACTGAAGCAGAACCATTTAAAATACTTAAACAAATTCTGGTAAAGTCCTCCCTTAATATGGACCAGAATTTCTGAAAAAAAATCGCGTGAAACCCATCCGGGCCTGGCGATTTAGTAGGACTTAGATCGAAAAGGGCTAACCTGACTTCCTCCTCTGAAAAAGGCAGACTTAGCTGGGCTCTCTGCAGCTGATCCAGCTCCGAATGAATTCCTGCCAAAGCTTGACCGATTTCCCCCGAACTTGGATCAGAAGATTGGAAAAGATTGTGAAAGAACTCTTGAATAATTCTAGCTAAACCATTTGCTGTAGTCACCGCCACCCCTTCTGAATTGTAAAGACAGTGAATCTCATTATTCTTCTTGCGTGCTGAAGCCTTGGCATGAAAATACTTAGTATTTTTATCTCCTGCTTCTAACCAATCAGCCCTTGCTCTTTGTTTCCAGAACATTTCCTCACTATCCATTAAATCCTCCACAGTCCTTTCTAAATCCGTGATCTTCCCCATCACCCCTTCTTGCGCACAAGACTGATACAACACCTCAATGTCCTTATTTTTTTTGTCGATTTGATTCCTCAAATTGCTAAATCGAAGCTTACTCCAACTCAAAAGCCTAGAAGCATACTGCTGTAATTTAGAAGAAAATTGCTGAATTGTAACAGCTACTCCCCTTTCATTCCACACTCCCTCAATAACTCTCCATATATCCTCCTCCTTTAGCCAAAAAGGATCAAATCTAAAACCCCGATACCTATTACTGGAAACCCTCCTACGCCTCTCAAAATTCAACAGAACAGGCCGATGATCTGAAGCATTGAATCCCAAGTGCTCAACCAAAACAAAACCGAATCTATCCCTCCAATCATTCGTTGCCAAAAACCTATCAATCCTTTCCTGAATGTTAGAATGATCTGCCCTCTTATTATTCCATGTGAATTTCGGACCAGAAAATCCCAAATCTATTAAATTACAATTGTCCACAGCCTGTCTAAACCTAACCATCCCAGCTACAGACTTTTCAGACCCACCCGACTTCTCACTCATACTCAAAATTTCATTAAAATCCCCTCCACAAACCCAGGGCAAACAATCCACCTCACTCAACCTATTCAATAGTTCCCAAGAACTCCTTCTCTGACAAGGCGAAGGATTCCCATAAATCCCAGAAAAACGCCACACAAAATCATCCTCCATTGTGAACCGAGCATCAATATGCCCAATCGAATACGAATTAACAACCACCTGTAACTCCTTTTTCCACAGAAGCATCAGTCCACCACTACTCCCAACACTATCCACCCAAAAAACTTCATAATTCCCCATATTGTCCCTAAACCTTACAGCCTTACTACCACTCAATTTCGTTTCTGAAAGAAAAATAAACTCTGGAGAATATTTCTGCACCAACCTCCTCAGGGCCATCAACGAACGGGGATTCCCCAAAGCCCGAACGTTCCAAGAAAGACCAATCATAGCTCCTGGCGGGCCTGTTGAACAGACACCGCCAAACTCTTACCATCTTCAACCCTAACTGGAATCTTCAATTTCTTCCTTTTACCACTCTCCACTACCGCCCCTACATTTAATTTTCTTTTCCCAAATTGAATCTCCCATCGTTTTAAAGAACTAGCATGCACCCCTTTCTGACCTGAAGCTATCGAAGAAGACTTCCGATACACCCCCAACCCAGACCTCTTCCCAGCTAACGAAAAATTAGACTTACTTGAAGAAGTGGAATCAATCCCGTCACTACTCTTTTTCCCCTTCATACTAACCGTCTGAATATTACGAAAAACCCCCCCTTGAGAACTCAGATTTTCTGCCGAATGAGAAGCCCTCGCCATGCGTTTCCAATTACGAGCAGAGAACTGCAGAGGCACCGTGACAATCTCTGAAACAGACCCCTCTGTCACTATCTTCTCCTTTTGACCTCCTCTTAAATCAACTGGGCTGTTGTCATTAAAAGACCCACTATTCTCCTTAACCAAGTCCATTATACTTTCCGCATTTGGGCCACTCTGTCCAGGCCCATTTAGTTCAGACAACCCGGATCCACTAACTGGCTCCAAGATATTTGTAACATCCAAAATTCCTTCTCCCTTTTTCTCCCTTCCTGAGTCGGTCTGCTCTTCCTCCTGGAAATCAGACGATGAAGATCTCACAATAATCTCACCTCCATTCTTATTTCCACTCCTTGGATCATCCGAACTCAATTTCTGCACTCGAATCTCTGTCCCATCTCGCCTCTCCTCTATTCGATTAAAATTCTTCAATCCTCCAACCACTGACTGCTCCCCTCTCATTTTCTGTCGTTCCAATATTCAGTTCAAGAGTTACAAATGAGATAATGATCTATTATATATAGTGCTACGAGAGCACCAATTGCCAACTTGTATTCTGAATGATGATGAAGCAAGTGGAAGATGAGGAGGGGTGATGTCATGAGAAGCGAATAGGCGGTGGGAAGGTTGGAGATGTTTGATTAGGTGGAAAGCCATACAATCACAACACCCCCTCTTGGATTTCCACAATTTATATTTTAATTTGTTAAGGAAAACCCAGTGGGACAAAACCTTAGTAAAAGACATATAATGATATTCTGGATCTTGTGGGATTGGACGTTCTCAAAACTATCTCGTTAAAAACTTTGCCAGGAAAATCCAGTGGGACAAAACCTGAATGAAGGGAAAAAGAGTATAGTGCAAATATGTCCGATTTGAACTTTGCTCCCCCTGATTGTCTCGTTAAAACCTTGTCAAGAAAACCCTGTGGGACAAAATCTGATCGAAGGGAAAAAGAGTACAATACAAATATGTCAATAGTTAATGTTTTCTTTAAGACATTTCTCACATTTATACTTTGCTACGAAAAATCCAATGGGATAAAAACCTGAGCAAAGATATTCATTAATTTGTCGGATCAAGGTAATATTTATGATGATCTTTTGGATCAAAGTAATATATATACGATGATTAGCAAGATCAAAGTAATATTTACAATGATATTTTTGATCAAAATAACATATATACGATGATATATTGAATCAATGTAATATTTATGATGATTTTGTGGATCAAATGATTTTTGGGCGTGCTTAGAGAATTGCCTCTTTAAAAACTTTATCAGGAAAACCCAATGGGATGAATAACCTGATTGAAAGGGAAAAGACTATAATGCACATATTACCCAATATGATTAATATACTTCATTTGATATGCTCCACCTGATGGGACGTTCCCCCTGATAAAAGTTATTTTAAAGCAATCTTCTAGATTACTAAACTGGGGTATACAAGTGTTTAATTCATGAAATGAAATAGCATCATAAATGATTGGATGGAGTATAAGAAAAGACTTGCTTTATGGAGTAATATCCACATGGAATCTTTTCAATATATTTTGATTGATGAACAAACATTCCATTTGATCCATCCTCGACCTTCCGGTTGAGACAATATTTCCTTTCCCATGTCTTTCATTTTCAAACTCATGTACCAAAAATTCAAGAGTTTTCAAGAGCTCTAGAAGAACTCCAATTAAATTCATATCATCAACATATGTTGTGAATATAGTAAATTCGCATTCTAATTTCTTTGTGAAGACACTTGGGTATATAATATAATTATTATACCCTTATTTTATCAGATATTCACTGAGACGGTTATACCACATCTGTTCAGATTGTTTTTAATCCATATAAATATAAGGATTTTTATATGTTCATCAAATACAGATTACGAGATCTCGATTTATATGCTTCTAGCATGTAAATCCTTCAGGGATTATAAATATCTGCATTGAGTGAATCATATATATAGATAAATAATTACTACGTCTAGAGGACGTATTTCAAGTCTTGTAAAGGCAGTCAAATTTATCAAAAATTTGAAACGTAATTGTATTCATCACTATTGAATACCAAGTTTCTGTGAGAAACCTTATACTACGAGTCGTGCCTCATATCTTACGATCTCGTTTTTCTCATTACGTTTTCCGTATACAGACCCATTAGTATCCAACTGGTTTGACAACTCTAGGTGTTTGGAGTACTATTGGTCTAAATACTTTATGTTTGACATATGAATTCAATTCTTTTTGAATTGTTTCTTTTCACTTAGGCCAATCATGCCTTTTGTATACAATCATTAATATTATGAATATCATAATTATCATTTATAATTTCAGTAGCGCTACTATGTATAAAAATATATCATTAATGATTGTTTCTTTATGATTCCACATTTCTTTTATATGATTTATAGAAATTTTTTCAATTTCAATATACTTGAATCTCTGTTGAGGTTTCTTCTATTTCAATGGATTTAGTCACTATATGGACTTTATAGAAATTTTCTTAATTTCAATAAAGTTGTATCTCTGTTGAGATTTCTTTCCATTTCAATGGATTTAGTCATTTCATAGACTCGTATAGAAATTTTCTCAATTTCAATATACTTATATCTTCGTTGAGATTTATTCCATTTCAGTGAATTTAGTCATTTCATAAACTTGTGTCTCATTAGATATATCATACTCTTACAAAGTTGATTTAGAGAAAGTGGATTTATTTATAACTCGAGTTTTGTTTACATTAGGATCCTGATAAAAATAACTTTCAAAAAGGTTCATAAGCTTATGATATGCATCAGATGATTTATTTGTTGTCATTTACTCTGATCATTCTTTAAGAACAATCACCTGGCCAGGGTTTATGAGATGACAACTTATAAAATCTTGTTACTTTTAATATATCAAGTAACAAATTAATAATTATCTGATAATCAATTATCTTTCATATTTAAGTGATACATAGATTGAAATGAGACACACACACACACACACACACACACACACACACACACACACACACACACACATATATATATAGATAACCGAATTGGTATCTCTATTTTCTTAAAGAGTAACTTTTCATTTACTCTTTCTGGAGAAACTTTCCATTTGAAAATTAATCAATATAATAATATACAGATTGTACGTAAAAATATAAACTCTCAGAAGTTTAAATGATCTAATAGAGATTAATCAAAATCAATATTAATCTCATAATGATATAGAATTCTTATCTTAGATCATGCCAGAGATGAAATAAGGAGATATACTACATAATCAAATATCTTACAAACGTGAGCAAGTCAATGACCAATTACAAGTTGTAATGGTAAATAATGATGATAGGTAGTGATCATAGATGAATGTATCAACATGTAATAGAATGTCCCATATAGAAATTGGTAATTGAATCGAAATAATAAAGTTCTCATAATTACCTGGAAACATTTGATAATTGATCCCGCTGATCCATTCTAATTATAAGTACATGCGAAAACTAGATGTTGAACATCGATCTCAACTGGAGACATTTGATAACACACAAACATGTGACCATCACTTAGATGCATCAATCAGTACCATAAAATAATGGAAGGATTCTTTTGGTGGATAAATATGTCCACATATATTCTTTTTCTAATCAACAATATAATCCGAATGATAAATAACACAACTTTTCTATAATCAGCTTCTAGCTTGAATCACGCACAGATATTCAACATTCTTATTATTCATGGCCTCAATATGACATTAATAAAGTTACATGTCTTTGATCTAAACAGATTTCTTTATGTTCTGCTTGAATGATATAACGTATCATTGATACACAATTGAATACATCTGGTAATAAGATTGTGGCTCTTCTAGAGTCTTTAATCAGATCCATTAGATTCGTCAGATTTTATCTGTTATTAACTTTAAATGCCCTTCAACTAAGCATATTTCTTTATGTTGTTCTTTGAATAATATCAAGTATCATTGATACATAATTGAGTATTGTTTGATAACAACATCATGACTCTTCTAGAGTTTTCTATCAGATCCGTTAGACCTGATACATAATTTAGTATTGTTTGATAACAATATCATAGCTCTTCCAGAGCTTTCTATCAGATCCGTTGGACATAATATATTAATAATATTTGCTCTTAGCAAAGTCGAATTCATAAAATATTTCTAATTTCGCAGAATTATATGAGTTGTTGCACTCTCGACAAGACATATATTTTTCCTTATAAAATTTTTATAGACATTATGTATAATGCCATTTTATATCTCATCGAAATGATAATAATTCCTCCTTCTTTTTTCATTTTTTTTAATATATATATATATATATCAAAGAGAAATTACAAAACTGCCCCTGATTTTGTAAAATTACGGAAAGGTCCCTCAATAATTTTATTAATTATAAATCAACCTCAAAACTCTTTGAAAATTACAAACTGGACCAATAAGTTTTGGTAATTATAAATTGATCTAAAATTTTGTCAAAATTATAAAATGAACCAAAACAATTGCAAAACAGTTAATGAAGAATATCAAATTCTCCAAAAGTGGCCCAGAGCAAAAACGAGCTCTGTGACCGATCTAGACCAGATCATAGGCCATAACCGATGATCATTGATCGTTACCGTAAAACGCACTAGGCTGGTGCGAAAAACAGACGAAGTTCATCGACAAGGTGGCGTTAACTCGAGGGGTGATGGGTCTGGGTTGAAACCCACCAACCTAGAAGCAAACCCAGATCGGGGTTTGATGATCCCAAAGCAGATGATCTGATGATCCAACACCTATCACATTCACATGCTTATCAAGTTCATCTACTGTCAAGTAGACTACTGATATCAGAATTCCCTTTTTTTTAGCAACTCTAAATTTTGCTCTCCATGAGCATCAAACTTGAATGAAATGGATAAAATATTACATCAAATTTCATTATACGTTAGGATCTTAAATACTTTTATGTGATACTCATATCATCCTGTTAGATGTGTATGAAATGGATAAAATATTATTGCCAATTTCATTATGCATTAGGATCTTAAATCTCGTTTATGATACTCACAACATTTTGTTGGATGTGAATGAAATGGATAAAATATTATTTCCAATTTCATTAAACATTAGGATCTTAAATCATTTTTATGATACTCACATCATCCTGTTGGATGTGTATGAAATGGATAAAATATTAATTCCAATTTCATTATACGTTTAGGATCTTAAATCCCTTTTACGATACTCACAACATCCTGTTGGATGTGTAAATCATTTTTCTCAAATGAATGATATGTAAACATATCACTTTATATATATGAGATAAAATAAAATCATGGATCATAATGATTTTTTTGAACTTCCAATTCGACCATGAACGGTAAGTTCATATATAATTATAATCTAGAAAACTTCAGATTCTGAGTGGATTTGAAACCCCAGGTTCCAAATAATGAAGTATGTCATTCATGAATATAACACTAGATCTAGAATTTCAGGTGCTCATCGGTTTTCAATACCGTGCCATATGGCATTCATGAATATAACACTGGATCAAGAACTCTAGTTTTTCATCGGTTTCCAAAACTGTGCCAACTTAAATATCATAATTTTAGAAACTTTAAGTTCTGGTTCGTCGGTCTAGCCAATCTCATATATTGCGAAAAATGAACAGTTCCAGAACGGTATATATGTCCTGTAAAAATAAATCCAGAACGGTATATATGTTATGTAAAAAACAATTCTAGGACGTTATATATGTCCTATAAAAACAAGTTCAGAACGGTATATATGTTCTGTAAAACAATTCCAGGAGGCTGAGCTCACCTGCCATGTGCATAAAAAATAAATAAATAACTATAATATTTGGATTTAAAGAGAATAAATTCAGGAATATATATATATATATGTTCCGTTGACGGCAAAGCCATATTGTATACGAAATATATATAGATCCAGAATATTGAGATTAATTTAAAGAAAATAAATTCAGGACTATATATATATATGTTCCGTTGATAGCAAAGTCATCTTGTATACGAACTATATATAGATCCAGAATATTGAGATTTAAAGAAAATAAATTCAGGACTATATATATATATTTGTTCCGTTGATAGCAAAGCCATCTTGTATACGAACTATATATATATCCAGAATATTGAGATTTAAAGAGAATAAATTCAGGACTATATATATATATATGTTTCGTTGATGGCAAAGCCATCTTGTATACGAAATATATATAGATCTAAAATATTATGATGTAATTAAATCATCCATCAGGGATTTTTTTTATTCACATATGATCGTGCTGATAATATGTTGTAAATATTTGAAGAAATAAAAAGATGAGATAATAAAGAATGAGAGATAGAACAGAGAAGAGAGATGGGAGATCAAAGTGAGAGAGATGAGCCAGAGAACATATTTTGATTTGTATTGGTTTTGGAGTGCTTCAGTTCAAGAGTTACAAATGAGATAATGATCTATCATATATAGTGCTACGAGAGCACCAATTGCCAACTTGTATTCTGAATGATGATGAAGCAAGTGGAAGATGAGGAGGGGTGATGTCATGAGAAGCGAATAGGCAGTGGGAAGGTTGGAGATGTTTGATTAGGTGGAAAGCCATCCAATCACAACATTTACTTATAAATATTCCTACCAATACGGCACAGTGTCATCAACCTGAATAGTTTATAATGTATATTAACTACTCACGTACGAGCAAGAACAAATAATACAACTTGATTTGTTATTGACTAGTACGAACAGCAGAATCGCATTTTGTGTCCGCCAGGTCTTGCTCTCCTTGCAAAGACGATGGACGACGACGTTGACGAAGACGAACTCCGTTCAACTCCTTCGTTCCGGTACCGTTGGGACGTGTTCTTGAGCTTCAGAGGCGAAGACACTCGCCACGGCTTCATTGATCGCCTCTACAGGCAGCTCACACTCAACGGCGTACGGACATTCCGCGAGGACGAGGAGTTGGAGAGAGGAGAGGAGATCAATCCCAGCCTCGGAGAAGCGATCGAGGATTCCGCCGCCACAATAGCAGTCATTTCCAGGAGGTACGCTGATTCGAGATGGTGTCTTGAGGAGCTTGCTAGAGTCGTCGACTACAGGAAGCTGCTGCTTCCGGTGTTTTATCAGGTCGATCCCTCTCACGTCAAGAAGCAAAAAGGACCGTTTGAGCAGGATTTTCTCAACCTCGAGTAACGATTCGGTGTCAAAAAGGTTGCTCGGTGGAGGAGTGCTATGGAAAAGGCTGGTGGAATCTCCGGTTGGGATTCTAGGAATTGGTACTTCTTCTTCCTTTTTAAATTTTTTTTTTATTTTTTTATTTTTTTATTTTTTCTCATTCTCATTCGCATCGAATTAATTGTTACATTATTTAGCATACGAAGAATTATGATAAACAACTTGGTTTGATTAATATTGCAGTTTCTTGTTTAGTGTTGATTTTATGATTGTTGGGATTAGTGATTGACTTGGATTCTTGGAGGTTTCAAGAAGACTTTTAGGTGTGAGAGAATCTTTTTATGTCAATGGTTGATCAAGTGAAAAAAAAAAAAAAAGAATTAGAAAAGGTCGGAGAGCCCTATAATAACTATAGTCTCTGTAAATCACTTGAATCCTAAAAAAACGATTGTGTTGAGTAGTGATCAATAATGCATCTTCTTTAATGAAAGTGTAAAGAATTCCTCGGGTTTTGAACGTTTCTCATTTTCGCATTAGTTATATGAATTGTAGGCAAGGGGTTGTGTTGAAAGTCTAAAGAAGATTTTTGGATGGGAGAAATATTTTGATGTTTCATTTTGATTTGGTGATTTTAATACTAAGGTATTTGAATTACAACTCTTAGTATAGAGTCTAGGAAGCACGGATACTCCATTTGGTGGAGGTAACTCGTATCGAACTTGTATCCAGTTCAGATACTCCTCGGCTACTCCAGAATACGTATCCGATACGCCAAGTGGCGTATCCGTTGATTTTTTCACAAGTTTGACTGGAGGATATTTGGGGGATACTTGGAGGATACTTGGAGGATACTTAGGGGATACTTGGAGGATATATTTGGGGCAATATTATAATTATTTTAGTACAAAACGGGGTCAAATTATAATTTCAAAATTTTAGGAGTCGAAATGAAATTGTAAGGAAATTTTAGTTTTGATTCTATTGATATGGAGAATACCGGGATACTTAAGATTGCAAACCTTTCTCTTGATGAACCAGAGTTAGGGGCCGAATTATTTAGATCCTTTAACAATATGAATGATGATAATGAAGTTAATTAGAAATTTAAAATATGTTTTATGAGTTTTTATTTTATTTTATTTTATTTTTTATTTTTTTTATATATAATATTTGGATTTTGTAATATGTTATAACTTATGTGACGTATGTTTTATTTGGATTTTGTAATATGTTCGACTTATGTGGCATGTTTTATTTGGATCCTGTAATATGTTACATTATTGTGACTTATGTAGTTATGTGATATATTTAATTTATGTTCTGAATATGTTTTTATTTTGAATGAATTATCAAATATATTTTCATATATTATTATTATTATTTAAATATAAATATATATTATTTTAATTGACGTATCTTGCCGTATTTGTATCATAGTTTTTAAAGATTTACCGTATCCCCGTATCGTACCGTATCCGTATTCCGTATCCGTATCTGTATCCCTGCTACATAATAGAGTACATAAAAAGACAGTATCCCAAGGAAAGGTTCTAACTTCTAACAGTTGACTATTTTCACCTTTTAATTCTTTACCTTTGCAGAATTTTTAAATATGAAGGTAGGTCCTTATATGTTTAGTTTATATTAGTTTATTGCCATTTGGCTATATTTTATTACAACTATCACTATCTTTTTTGTTTATTTGTTTTACACCTTTGTTTATAACACCAAAATTGAGATTTCAATTGTTTATACTCAACAATAATGATAGGCAAAATTACATGATTTAGCCCAAAAATTTAGGCTGCTTTCGAAACTGTCCCATCCCAATTTTAGTTTATTGCCATTTGGCTATATTTTATTACAACTATCACTATCTTTTTTTTTTTTTTTTATTTGTTTTACACCTTTGTTTTATAACACCAAAATTGAGATTTCAATTGTTTATACTCAACAATAATAATAGGCAAAATTACATGATTTGGCTCGAAAATTTAGGCAATTTTCGAAACTGTCCCATCCCAATAAGTTTTCTTTTTTTTTTATCCAAGAGAAATGTTTTTTTTTTGGACAAGATTGCCCTTAATGAATATGTGATGTGGCACTTAATTTCAGTGATTTTTGAAATTTAAAAACAATTATGAATCTTTTTTATTCATCTTCATTAGTTCAATTTCCATCAATGAAGGTCTGTTCGATCTCCATCAATGGAGGTTTGTCTGCTCCATCAATGGAGATCTGAATTTTTTTTATTCATCTTCATCAGTTTGATCTCCATCAATAGATATCTGTTCGATCTCCATCAATGGAGGTTTGTCTGCTCCATCAATGGAGATCTGATTTTTTTTTTTTATTATTCATCTTCATCAGTTCGATCTCCATCAATAGATGTCTGTTCGATCTCCATCAATGGAAGTCTGAAAAAAAATGTTTTATTTTTATTTTAGAAAATTGAAAATTTGAAGAGAGATTGAAAAATAGAAAAAATGGAGATTTCCAGGATTATTACAAGCTGAAATTGAGTAAAGATGCATTCAGCGTGTAAAGATGTTGATATTTCAGTGTGTAAAAATTTCCATCGTGTAAAGATGTTGACATTTCAGCGGGTAAAGATTTCAGCTTGAAAACGTGAATCTGAATATGACTTTTGAGGGGGCAAACGATATCCGATTTTCACTCGTAATATACCGTTGGAATCGTTTCGACAAGGAGAACAATATTTTAAAAAGGAAAGAGAGTAAAAAAAAAGTTTTAGAGAGAGAAACATGACAAGTAGATAAGGGCATAAAAACTTTTTTTATGACAAGTAGTGAGTAAAAACTTTTTTACACGATGAAAATCTTTACACGCTAAAATATCAACATCTTTACACACTGAATGCATCTTTACACACTGAATGCATCTTTACACAATTTCAACATGTAATATGTTGTAAGAAAAATCGCACACACAAATCTAAACACACAGATAATATGAAAGTAATAAGAAGAAAAGAAGACACCAAAGATTTTTACGTGGTTCAGCAATTTGCCTACGTCCACGGAGCGCACCGCACTCAATCCACTACTATCAGAGTTGATTACAATCTCTCAGTCTCTCTCTCCGTTTCTCTACAATTTGCTCTCTATCTCTCTAGCAATTTTTTCTCACACACATTAAGATCTACATAATGGTGGTATTTATATGGAAGCGCTTGGGTTTGCCAAATCCTAATTGGGATCTATTTCCTTTTTGCTCTTTCTTTATTGTGCAAGTCTTATTTCACGTAGATTTGTGTAGGACCGCTGTCGGTGTCATAGCGCTTCGCATAGTGTGCTCCTCTATAATAAATACCGCTCTCAAACCGCTGCCGAAAAATCACAGCGCTCTCGCAGCGCTCTTCCCTGACGCCTGACCGCTGCCTTGCCGCTGTCAAATGCGCAGCGGTTGGCCGCTGCATACACCGCTGCACATCACGCTGCCATTGCAGCAGCGATTCTTCAATTTCATTTTTTCTTCTTTGTTTGACTTTTGCTGCACAATATCACCAACTTAAACAATGCAATTTCCTTTGCATATTAATATCATATGAGACAAAAAATAACTTTTATGCTTAATTATATTTTGTCTTATTTGAAGGTCTTCACACAATAATTCCAACAATCTCCCGCTTGAAGACTGAAACTCAAGAGACGTTCTCCATCCTTCCTCGATGACTTAGTGGATAAATAATGGTGCGATCATCCCCCACGTCTTCACTCTTGAAGACCCACTGAAGCTGCGCACATCTCCAGTTTCTCAGTAGTGACTGGCTTAGTTAGCATGTTGACCGAATTCTTGCTACCTGCTATCTTCACAAGCTTTAACACGCCTTCTTCGATTAACGATCGAATGAAATGGTAGCGAAGATTTATATGTTTGGTCCTAGAATGGAACGCCGAATTCTTGGCCAAGTGTATTGCACTCTGACTGTCACTGTGCAACACATTCATTACTTGATCGAATCCCAACTCAGCTAACAAACTTTGTAACCATATCAGCTCCTTGCTTGATTCTGTTACAGCCACATACTCTGCTTCAGTTGTAGAGATTGTCACTATCTTTTGCAACTGGGACATCCAACTAATTGCGGTACCAGCCATTGTAAACACATATCCGGTGGTACTCCTTCTATGATCCACCTCCCCAGCAAAATCTGAATCCACATAACCTTCCAGCTTGAGTTCGTCTCTTCTGAAGGTTAAACATCTCTCTGTTGTACCCCGCAGGTATCTTAGGATCCACTTCACGGCCTCCCAGTGAGGCTTACCTGGATTGGACATGTAACGGCTCACAACTCCCACTGCTTGGGAAATATCTGGTCTTGTGCAAGTCATGGCATACATTAGGCTTCCAATGGCTGAAGCATAAGGAACTTTAGCCATGAAGTCCTTCTCTTCTTCTGTCTTCGGACTTTGGTCCTTGGACAACCTGAAATGACTAGCCAAAGGTGTTCTTACCGATTTTGCATCACCCATGCTGAATCTCTGCAACACCTTTCGAACGTACTCTGCTTGTGAAAGCTTCAATGTACCTTCCTGTTCGTTTCTGCTAATTCTCATTCCAAGAATCTGTTTTGCTGCACCTAAATCCTTCATCTCGAACTCACTCGATAGTTGCTTCTTCAAATTGTTAATCTCTTCTAAATCTGCACCAGCTACTAACATGTCATCAACATAAAGTAGCAGAATAATAAAACTTGACTTAACCTTTTTGAAGTAACAGTAGTGGTCAGCATTGCATCTCAAATATCCATTGCCTTGCATAAACCCATCAAACTTTTTGTACCACTGTCGGGGAGCTTGTTTTAAACCATACAAGCTCTTTGCCAACCTACACACCAACTCTTCCTTGCCATCTTCTGCGAACCCTTCTGGCTGCTGCATGTATATCTCTTCCTCCAAATCTCCATGAAGAAAGACAGTCTTCACATCTAACTGCTCAAGATATAACCCCTTTGCTGCGACAATACTTAACACTAATCGGATCGTAGTTAGTTTAACAACTGGAGAAAAAATTTCAGAGTAGTCAATACCTTCTATTTGTTGGAAGCCTTTGACCACTAGTCGTGCCTTGTATCTCTTGGAACCGTCAATTTCCTCTTTGATCCGAAATACCCACTTATTCTGTAGGGCTTTCTTTCCTTCAGGCAACTTGGTTAACTCCCAAGTTTGATTTGAAATCAACGACTTCATCTCATCCTTCATTGCAAGCTCCCACTTGCTCACATCTTTTCCTTGATATGCTTCATCATAGCACTTAGGTTCCCCTGCATCTGTCAACAGCATGTATTGCAAGTACTTCCTATTTGGTATAGGAGTTCGAGTTGATCTTCTCACTGTACTCTGAGCCTGTGTCGTTGGAACGTCTCTATGTGGGATAGGATCTGTAACCTGGAGCGGCACACCTTGTTCTTCATCTTTCTGAATAACTGGTTCCATGACCTTGTTCTCTAACACATCATTCGGCCCAAAATACTCTGGCTCTTCTAGCTCAATCACCTATGTGTTTCTGTCTTTGTACATAACCTTTTCATTGAAGACAACATCTCTACTTCTGATCATCTTGCGGTTTTGGTCATCCCATAGCTTGTAACCAAATTCATCTTCTCCATAGCCTACCAAAGTACACTTTACTGACTTTGCGTCTAGCTTATTCCTCGCATGATCACCTATATGTACATAAGAAACACACCCAAACACTTTAAGATAAGAAAATTTTACCTCTTTCCCAGTCTAGATCTCTTCTGGTATAGCGAGGTCCAAAGGCTTTGATGGTCCTCTGTTGATCAAATATGTTGCTGTATTGACTGCCTTTGCCCAGAACTGTTTTAGTAACCTTGAATGTAACCTCATGCTTCTGGCTCTCTCAGTCAATGTTCTGTTCATCCGTTCTGCTATCCCATTCTGCTGTGGGGTTCCAGGAACCGTTCTACTGAGCTTAATCCCGTTCAGATAGCAAAACCTCTTGAACTCACTGTCTTCATATTCTCCACCATTGTCTGAATGCAGCTTTTTGATCTTTAATCCTGTCTCATTCTCAACCCTAGCTTTCCATCTCTTGAAAGCATCAAACACCTCAGACTTGTGTTTCAGAAAATAAACCCATACCTTCCTAGAGTGATCGTCAATAAACGTGACAAAATACTGTTTACCTCCGGTTGATGAGACTGAAGCTGGACCCCAAACATCGGTGTGCACTAGTTCCAGCTTCTCCTTTGCTGGTACCCTTCCGGTCTTCTTAAAGCTCACTCGCTTCTGTTTTCCCAATATGCAGCTCTCACAGAAATCAACCTCAACACTTTTCAAATCTGGCAACTTACCTTTTGAATGTAGACACTTCAGCCCCTGACTACTCATGTGCCAAAACCTCTGGTGCCACAAGTTTGGATCATCTTTTCCTTCCGCCATAGCGATTGAACCACAACCATCCATTGTGTAGTGTAAAGCGACCCATTCTTATTTCCTCGGGCGATTGTCATAATACCCTTCGAAATCTTCCACTTATCATCTGTGAAAGTTGTCATGTAACCCTCTGACGCCAGTTGCCCAATGGAGATCAAGTTCTTCCTCAAATCCGGTATGTGCCTCACGTTATTGAGTTTCCAAACTGACCCTTTCAGCTGAATCTTCACATCTCCATTCCCGATAATATTGCATGCTTGATCGTCACCAAGATACACCTTACCCAAATTTCCGGAGACGTAATTCTTAAATAACTCCCTATGAGGTGTGGCATGGAAAGATGCTCCTGAATCCAGAACCCAAGACTCCGTCTTACTTTCCAACGAGCAGATGAGGCAGTCATCTGACTCCTCTGACACACAGTTCGCACTACTCTTGCCCTTATCTTTCTTTTCAGATCTACACTCATACGAGAAGTGGCCTTTCTTACCACAGTTCCAGCACTCTACATCTTTCTTGCTTCGTTGCTGATTTCCCGAATAATTGACCTGATACCTGGATTTAGACTTACCTCTTGACTTTGATCTTCCCCGTTGATTTGTGTTTTGATTTCTGTTTCTGCCTTCTCTACCTTCCATATTCAATGCTAAAGATGTAGACGCTCCAAATCCCTCTTCACGCATCCTAATCTCTTCGGTCATGATCATGTTCACAACCTGTGAGAAATCCAATTTCTCTTTTCCAAACGAGTTGGCAATTGACTGACATGTCATCTTCCAACTTTCTGGCAATTGGGTGAGCATAAACACCGCCAAGAATTCTTCATCGAAACCCATAGACACAGAAGTTAACCCATCATTCACTTCATTGAACTGGTTTAGATACTCTCTAAAACCCTGACCTTCCGTCATCTTTAAATTTGATAGCTTCTTGACAAGATGGACCTTCCTTACCGCAGAAGGCTGTTCATACAGGTTTGATAAAGTCTTCATCAGATCTTTGGCAGTAAGCTGATCCTTTACGTTAAAAGCGACCTGCTTCGTTAAACTAAGACGAATTGCTCCTAATGCTTTCCTGTCCAGCAGTTCGAACTCCTCTTCATCCATGTTCTTTGGCATCCGTTTCTTTGACCAATCTGCATCGGTCATGGTTGCCGGCTTTTCTTTTATCGGCCAATGCAGGTCCTTCTGGTACAGATAATCCTCCATCTGCATCTTCCAGAAACTGAAATTCGTCCCATCGAATTTCTCAATCTTGTAAGAATCTTTCTCAGATCCCATCCCTGCAATAAAATTGTTGACCTCGAGATAACCTAGATTTGTGTGAAAAATAACCTGCCCCAACCAGGCTCTGATACCAATTATTGTAAGAAAAATCGCACACACAAATCTAAACACACAGATAATATAAAAGCAATAAGAAGAAAAGAAGACACCAAAGATTTTTACATGGTTCAGCAATTTGCCTACGTCCACGGAGCGCACCGCACTCAATCCACTACTATCAGAGTTGATTACAATCTCTCAGTCTCTCTCTCAGTCTCTCTACAATTTGCTCTCTATCTCTCTAGCAATTTTTTCTCACACACATTAAGATCTACATAATTGTGGTATTTATATGGAAGCACTAGGGTTTGCCAAATCCTAATTGGGATCTATTTCCTTTTTGCTCTTTCTTTATTGTGCAAGTCTTATTTCACGTAGATTTGTGTAGGATCGCTGTCGGTGTCACAGCGCTCTCGCAGCGCTTCGCACAGCGTGCTCCTCTATAATAAATACCGCTCTCAAACCGCTGCCGAAAAATCACAACACTCTCGCAGCGCTCTTCCCTGACGCCTGACTGCTGCCTTGCCGCTGTCAAATGCGCAGCGCAATGCACAGCGGTTGGCCGCTGCACATCACGCTGCTGCTGCGATTCTTCAATTTCATTTTTTCTTCTTTGTTTGACTTTTGCTGCACAATATCACCAACTTAAACGTGCCCGTTTCTTGGGCTGTTTTCCTGTTGTTCTTTTTGTTTGTCTGTTCGTGCTGTTGCTCTGTCATAGAGCCTGTGTTTTTCTTGTTGTTTTTCCTAATAAAGTTGCCGTTTCAAAAAAAATATCACCAACTTAAACAATGCAATTTCCTTTGCATATTAATATCATATGAGACAAAAAATAACTTTTATGCTTAATTATATTTTGTCTTATTTGAAGGTCTTCACACAATAATTCAAACATAATAATCCTGAAAACCTCCATTTTTTCTATTTTTCAATCTCTCTTCAAAATTTCAATTTTCTAAAATAAATAAATAAAAAAACATTTTTTTCAGACCTCCATTGATGGATCGAGATCGATCAGACATCTATTGATGGAGATCGAACTAATGAAGATGAATAAAAAAAATTCAGATCTCTATTGATGGAGCAGACAAACCTCCATTGATGGAGGCGACCTCCATTGATGGAGATCGAATTGATGAAGATGAATAAAAAAAATTCAGAATTGTTTTCAAATTTCAAAAATCACCGAAATTAAATGACACATCACATATTCATTAAGGGCAATCTTATTCAAAAACATTTCTCTTGAATAAAAAAAGAAAACTTATTGAGATGTAACAGTTTTGCAAAGACCCATAATTTTTATGCTACTTATGAATTTTGGTCATAATAATAATATATAAGACAAAACAGAATGATGAACGTCATTATACCTTGTGAATTATAATATAACATGCAGTTTAAAGAGTAATTCAAGGTGCATGCCATTCCAAGAGCAATAGCTAAAAATTTTGACCACCGTGACATTGTTTCAGCATGAACTTAAGACACGATAGCAGTGGACCCTAATATAATTGGAACAATCTTATGGCATTTAATGTGAATAGTATTTGAACTTCACTCCATAATCAGTTTTATAATCTTATATTATTGTATTATTAAGATTTAGATGTCTCTTTAGCTGCATAGGACCTCACGAAAGAAAGTTGCCAGGCCATTTTTAAATTCCAACTAAAATAGGGATATAGCACTTTCTAAGTTATGCATAACTAAAATTTTATTTTTCTTATCTGTGCATATCTTCCATCAGTGAATTATTGCTGCAATTTTATTTAGCTTGTTTTCTGGGTCTGATGTCAGAGACAGTAGACAATCCTCCCGTTCGAGCTTAAATTTTTTGCTGGAAATGTCCTTCATACAATGTCTTCAGCATTTCAGTTGTTGCTTTCTGAAGTAGTAGTCTTGTAAAGTCCCCCAGAAAACAAAAATGCTTTGTGTTAACAGTAGAAAGTTGTTTCAAATGCTGTTTATTGAATAATAAATAATAACTTTTTTTTAAGTAAAAGAGAAAATTATAAACTTGATTATTCTAGAAACTATAATAAAGTTTCTTGGTTATTTTCTATTTCTATTATTTCAGCACAAGAGCTCTGTCATTTAAATGCTAGCCTATTGGTTGAGTTTTATTAAGCAGACCAGGATGCTTCCTCTCTAAGACTTCCCAGATGATCAAAATCACAAACCATAATCTAATCGGTTCATCGACATTATCCTATATCATGAATGCTAAATATGTTGGCATGTTGATACATAGAACAATTTGACCACATACGATGGCCTATTCGAGACCGTATAAAACTCTGCTGCAATATTCTCACTCTTTTGTTTCTCATTATTGGTTCACTATCCTCACTTATTTTCTTCTATTCGCGTTATTGTCAGGGATGAGGAAGAGTTAATTCAATCTTTAGTCAAGAAGGTTATGAATAAATTGAGTAATACTCCATTAGGTGCAGCAAAATATCCTGTTGGACTCGATTGTCAACTAGAAGAATAGATGAGGATGCTAGATGTTAAAGCAAATGGTGTACGAGTATTAGGATTTTATGGAATGGGAGGAGTTGGAAAAACCACCCTTTCCAAGGCCCTTTATAATAAGCTTGTCATACACTTCAAACGCCGCAGCTTTATTTCAAATATTAAGGAAATTTGGAGACATCACAATGGTTTAATGGATCTTCAAAATAAAATTATAAGTGACCTTTCCGCAAATGAAGCAGAACACGTGAATGAGGTTAGCCAATATATTATAAAATTCAAAAAGCTAATCGATGAGGAGCCAGTTTTGATCGTTCTAGATGATGTTGATGATGTAAGGCAACTTGATGCACTGGCTGGCAAGAGAAATAGGTTTTATGATGGAACTCGGATCATCATTACCACAAGGAACAAAGAAACTCTAGTTGAAAGCATTGTGAATACAACTTATGAGGTGAAAGAGTTACAGTTCCAGGAGTCGCTGCAGCTATTCAGTTGGCATGCCTTTGGAAAAGAGAAACCAGCAAAAGATTTTGCAGCCGTGTCCAAGGAAATTGAGCATCTTGCAGGAGGACTACCTTTGGCTTTGGAAGTTATTGGTTCCTCTCTGTTTGATAAGAGGAGGACATTGGATTGGGAAGCAGCCTTGGAAAAGTTGAAACAGATTCGTCCAGGTCGTCTTCATGGTGTCTTGCAGATAAGTTTTGATGACTTAGATGAAGAAGAAAAGTGTGTATTCCTCGACATTGCATGTTTCTTTGTTAAGATGAGGATGAAGAGAGAAGATGCAATTGATATATTGAGGGGTTGTGGTTTCGGTGCTGAGATAGTGCTGACAGTTCTTACCGGAAAATGTCTGATTAAAGTTATTGAGGACAATATTTTGTGGATGCATGACGAACTTAAAGACATGGGAAGACAAATTGTTCAGCAAGGAAGTCTTGGAGAACCTGGCCAGTGGAGCAGACTGTGGGATCGTGATAAAATCTTAACTGTTTTAAAAAATAGAAGGTATATTTGGTTCTTAGCTTGCTATTTATTCATCTGCCAAATGGAACTTTTATTTATTCAATGATGCCCATTTTTATAAAAAACAACTTGTTTCTGGTACTAGAAGAAGCCTTACCTGTTTGAGGTTGAATATGTTAAACCATACTTGTCAAGATTTTCACAGATTAATGTATATTTCAAAAACTCGTGTAGTCAATCATTTGATATGATGTTGTTACTCACTTACTCTAGCTAGTTTCTTCACGGGGTTTCCCCAGCAGCCATGAAAATTTTAAATTTAGCACTCCTAAGATGACAGAATAGTTGCTTATTTGCACTAATGGAAAAAGCTAATGATTTTATCATTTTTAGGATAGTATTGAAGTATTCTAGAAAATGACATTCATTGAGATTAAAATATCTCTAACTGTAGGTTAATGGGGACTTTGTGGTGCATACCCCACCGGTCATCACCATCATTTGTAAAATGTATCATCCTCTTACAGTGAATGAATGGCTTGACTCCAGTTTTTTTTTAAAATTCATTTTTCCTTTTATGTCACTGGCCATAGGGAACGAGAAATATTCAGGGCATTGCGTTGGACATTGAAAAGAAGGATGAGTTGAGCGCTGAGAAAGGCTATTGGATGAACTTTAAAATGAAGCCTACATTTACATCTGCAATTACTTGAAGGAAATCATATACAAGAATTTTTTTCACCATTTAACAAATAATGGGACAGGCGTGATGTTGCACACTAATTCATTCAAACCTTTGGTTAACTTGAGGCTTCTTCAGATCAATCATGTGGAATTGAATGGAAGTTTCAGAGTTATGCCTGCTGAATTGAAGTGGTTGCAATGGAGGGGATGCTCTTTGAAAACTCTTCCTTTTGAGTATTCTTCCCAGCATATTGCTGTCCTTGATCTCTCCAAAAGCAAAATCACTAAGGTCTGGGGATGGAGATGGTGGAATTGGTTCTCTGAAAACAAGGTAAGTTCACTAACTAAATAGTAAGTACATCATTTTGATGATATCTAAGCAGTCAAGTGAGAGCCGGCTCATTTCTCACTGGTCATATAGGATTCAAGTAATTTCTGACATTTCAGTAAATGAATTATTCAATTTGTTTTCTAAATACATACTCCTTTCTCTTGTAAGTGGTAATATTATGGAAGCGCGCATGGGTGAATTAGTACCAATTAGGACTAGTGATGCACTGAGATTGGTAAAAGATCAGGCTCACAAATTAAACCCAAAAAAATTATAAAGATTAGTTATATCTGACTTACCTATTATCAAGTACGTGATCTATTACTGGTTTGTGTAGTACTTTTTTGAATTTTTACAAATTTTAGGAGTCATACAAATGAATCCATATTATTTTGAAGTTTTGTAGCATTCCACGTCCAATGATTAAAATTTGCCTGAATGTTATCCTTGAGCATCAATTTTAAAGATCCTTGGTTAAAGCTCTTAAGATTTTAAAGCCTCTTGATAGGAGGAATTGGTTTTTGTTTTCTGAAGAAATCATGGCAGAATAATTCTCATATTAATATCAATCATTTTTAATGCTTGAAGAAGCACCCATAACATGTGTGATTACACTTTGTTGCATCACTGTTACATAAGTTATTAAATTGACTTGATACTCTCAGGTAGCGGGTATGATAAACGTAGGAGTTACCTGGCACACTACTTGGCTCCTTTTGCATGCTTAAATTACCTTTATTTCTGTTTATTGGATATTTTTAATATATTTGCTTTTGTCAATTGACAGATAATGGGAAGGTTATTGGTTATGAATCTATGCGATTGCTTCCATTTGATAGAGATTCCTGATTTATCGGATCACAGTTTCTTGGAAAAACTGATTCTTGAGAACTTCAGAGAGCTTGTTAAGATCCATAAATCTATTGGTGACTTGAAAACATTACGTTATTTGAACCTCAAAAACTGTTCAAACCTGGTTGAATTTCCAAGTGATGTATCTGGATTAAAACAGCTTGAAAACCTTATCCTATCTGGTTGCTCAAAATTGAAAGGATTGCCAGAGGATATGAGCAGTATGATATCTTTAAAGGAGCTTCTCATCGATGAGACTGTAATAGTTAAACTATCTGACTCCATATTCCGCCTCAGGAAACTTGAGAAGTTCAGTCTGAAAAATTGCCGGTCATTAAAACGACTTCCTGATTGTATAGGGAAACTGAGTTCACTAAAAGAGCTTTCTCTGGACAGTTCAGCCCTGGAAGAACTTCCCTATTCAATAGGATCATTGGCAGAGCTTGAGAAACTAAATCTCATGAGGTGTAAATCACTCACTGCAATTCCTGATTCCATTGGCAATCTCAAATCACTAGAAGAACTTCTTTTTGATGGCAGTTCTATCGAAGAACTGCCAGCTTCTGTTGGTTCATTGTTCCGTTTGAAGTACCTCTCACTTGGTTATTGTCGATTTCTCAGCAAATTTTCTGATTCGATTGAAGGTCTAGCATCCTTGGTTAAGCTTCGCTTGGAAGGAACGTTAATTACAGAAGTTCCAGTTCAGATTGGTACCTTGAACTTGGTCAAGAAGCTTGAGATGGGAAATTGTCAATTGCTCAAATATTTACCGCAATCAATTGGTCTTGGATGAAGCCAGAATAACAGAGTTCCCAGAGTCCATAGGGATGTTGGAGAGACTTATTGTGTTGAAACTAAATAAATGTAAACAGCTCCAACGCTTGCCAAGTTCGATTGGAAATTTAAAAAGTCTGCAGTACCTTCTAATGACAGAAACTTCAGTGACATATTTACCGAATGAATTCGGGATGCTCTCGAGTTTAATAGTACTGCAGATGGGAAAAGTGCCCCAAACTGGATCGCGTCAAGACACCGTAAAACACTCAGACCCGACAAATTCAAATGCACAAGAGGGCCTGCTTATAGTTCTTCCGTGGTCTTTCTCAAACCTCTCCTCTCTGAAAGAATTGGATGCCCATGCATTTAAATTATCTGGCATGATTTCTGATGAATTTGAGAAGCTGTCATCATTGGAGGTATTGAATCTGAGTCGCAACAATTTTTGCAGCCTTCCATCTAGTCTGAGAGGTCTTTCACTTCTCAAAGATCTTGCTTTGTCCCACTGTAGAGAGCTGAAGTCTCTTCCTCCATTTCCTTCAAATTTGCTAAAGTTGGACGTGGCAAACTGCTCTGCATTGGAAAGTATATCCGATCTGTCGAACTTGGAGAGTTTATATTATCTGAATCTCACAAATTGCACCAAGATAATGGATATCCCAGGCCTTCAGTGCTTGAAGTATTTGAGAAGATTGTACCTGAGTGGGTGCAATGCAAGCTTTCCAGCAGTGAAGAGAAGACTTGCGAAGGTTCTCTCTTCTCGTACACCCATTTGTGAATTAAATATTTATGCTAGTAAATTATTCTTCATGCATATATATCGTATTACAAATGATTTCCTTCTTCCTCTGACACTAATGCAGGTTGCTTTAAAGTACTTGCACAATCTGAGTGTCCCAGGAAGTGAGATTCCAAATTGGTTTGTTCAAGAGATCCCACGTTTTGCAAGCCACAAAAACCGTGCAATCAAAGGCATCATAATCGGTGTTGTCGTCTCCCTTGATCAGAGTACACAGGATGCTTTCAGGGATAAGCTACCTGCAATAGTAGACATCCATGCAACGATTTTCAGACTCGGTGTTCCAATATACACTACAGTTCTCTACTTAATGGGAGTTCCTGAAACAGATGAAGATCAACTCTACTTGTGTCGATATGTGGACTTCAGCTCGCTGGTTTTATTGCTTCAAGATGGTGATAAGATACAAATTGCAAGACGTGAGAGACCATATTTCCATGGGCTCAAACTGAAAAAATATGGGATTCATCTCGTTTTCGAAAACGATGATAATATTGATGACACCGACGATTAGATGAATCCCAACAGTCAGTATCCATGAACTAGCCAAATTTATTGATTCCCTGTAAACCAATCATATTATACCATTTGTAGATACCAAAAAACCACTACCTATATCATAACAGCATTAAAAATGATGCGTTCTTTAGTATATATATAAAGAAACATAGAGGTTGAACAAGTCATATCTCTTCTTCAAATATTGTAGTAGTTCAAAAAGCTACACCTACTAAATCATTTATCTTTCTGCTTCGCGGAGAAACAACCTCCACAAAGATATATTCTTTGTTCTTCTATCTAGTCTACTAACGACTTTAACGCCAACATGGGAGATGCTGCGGACGCCGCCGTTTCGACCAGGCTCCGTTGGGACGTGTTTTTGAGCTTCATAGGAGAAGACACGCGCCACACCGCGCATAGCCTCTACAAGTCGTTTGACGAACAAGGAGTCAGAGCGTTTAAGGACGATGAGGACGTTGACGAGCGGGGGATGAGTCGAGGGGACGAGATGACTCTGAGTCTGAGTCCGATCGACGCCATCTATGACTCGGCTGCTTCCATTATCATTCTCTCCCCAAAATACGGCTCTTCCAGGCGGTGCCTTGAAGGACTGGCCAAGATATGCGAGTTAAACAGACTGATCCTGCCTGTGTTCTACCAAGTCGATCCATCGAATGTTAGGCGCCTGGAAGGGCCTTTCAAAGAGGATTTTAAGAGGCATGAAGAGAGGTTTGGAAAAGAAGTGGTGTCGAAATGGCGGGAAGCTATGGGAAAAGTTGGCGGTATTTCTGGTTGGGTTTTTAATAACAGGTGATTGATCTGCTTTTAACTTGATGTTGTAGTTGTAGTAGATGATTTGTTTGTTTGTTTGGTTTGTATTACTTTTAAATGGATTTTATAAAGATTTAAGTTTCAGATCTGTATTTCCATTTAGGGTTTTCATTATGGGAATGGCTAATGAATTTTATATGCATGTTGACTTGCTCAAGTAAGGCAATTTTTTAATCATATCATGTAATTCCCAACTATCTTCATCATATGATATGTTTCTTATGTGTTTTATTATATTGTCGCAGTAATAATTAATTGTTGTTTAATGTTGTTATCATCTCATTTATAGACATTAGGTTGCTGTTAAGGACAAAAAGACTATTAGTTTTAAGTCTTAGTGCAAAACTGCAAATTCTATTAGTTTTGTCTGACTATACATCAAACATTTGTCAGTAGTTATTTTTAACTAATGGTGTAGGGGATTTAGAGAAATTTCAGTTTTCATGCAATGATGATCTCTGTTCTTGCACATTTTTGTCATCAGAAAAGGGAAATTGTGATCTCTCTTGATGCCGTTTGACCAGTACCAAAATTTCAAAATTTCATATTGTTAATATGCAAGTCCTTTATGCTACTAATGCTTTTGGAATCACATCTATTTGCAGTGATGAAGAGCCATTGGTTCAACTATTAGTGAAAGAGGTATTGAAAGAATTGAGTAATACTCCAATGAGGGTGGCTGCTTACACAGTTGGAATTGATTCTCGAGTGGAAGAACTCATGAAGTTGCTAGATGTGAAATCCAGTGGCGTTCGAGTTCTGGGACTTCATGGAATGGGAGGGGTTGGTAAGACAACCCTTGCTAAGGCTGTTTACAATAAACTAGTCGGAAAATTCGAGTGTCGCAGTTTCATTGCAAACGTCAGAGAAATTTCAAGACAAACTGATGGTTTGATATCTCTTCAACACAAACTCATTGATGATCTTTCACGTGATAACACGGTGCTTAAAAGAAATGAGATTGAAGCTAATATTTCAGCCATCAAAGTTACTGTTGTTTTAGATGATGTTGATGATATAGGCCAACTTAATGCACTACTTGGAAAGAAAGAACGGTTTTGTGAAGGAAGCCGAATCATTATTACCACAAGAGACAGAGATGTTTTGCAGGAAAATTATGTGACCCTGTTATACGAAGTCCAGAAGTTGGATACTGATCAGGCCTTGCAGCTTTTCGGTTACCATGCACTTAGAAGAGAGAAACCTACGGACAAGTTTCTGAATCTGTCCAAGCAGATTGTGTCACTTACAGGAGGATTACCTTTGGCTCTGGAAGTATTTGGTGCGTTTCTGTTTGATAAAAGGAGGATCGTGGAATGGGAAGATGTTGTGGGAAAGTTGAGAAAGATTCGTCCTGATAATCTTCAGGGGGTGTTGAAGATAAGTTTTGATGGGCTAGATGAACAATATAAGTGTATATTCCTTGACATTGCATGTCTGTTTATCGGAATGGAAATGAAGAGAGATGATGTAATTTACGTATTGAAAGGCTGTGGATTCAGAGCTGAGTTAGCTATCACAGTTCTCACAGCAAAATCTCTCATCAAGGTTACAGAGGAGGATACTTTGTGGATGCATGATCAACTTAGAGACATGGGCAGACAAATTGTTTGGCAGGAGAACCTTCAAGATCCTGGAAATCGTAGTAGACTCTGGGATCGCGATGAAATCACAACTGTGTTAAAGCTCCAAAAGGTATTGGATCTCAGAATAACAAGTTAGCATGCTTCATCTTCTTGTTTTGCACTTTTATGTTTTCAGATTTAGAGTTTAGATTTTTTCTGCGGGAAATGCCCTATTAACAGATTTTTTCTGCCTTTTTTTTTATTTGTATTTGTTCAAATAATCATAACAATATTTATGTATTTGACCGTATAGGGAACAAGAAATATACAAGGGATTGTCTTAGACTTAAAAACAAAGATGGTGATGGATTTAAGTGTTGGTCACACAAGTTGGGAAAATCTTCGGAGAGGGCGAAGTCTAACCTCTGCAATATTTACATACTTGAAAGAAAGATGTAAGAAATTTCTGCAACATAGAGCAGAAATTGAAAGAGAGCTAGTACTATGCACTAAACCCTTCGAATCCATGGTCAATCTAAGACTGCTTCAAATCAATCACGTAAAATTGGAAGGGAAGTTTAAATTTCTTCCAGCTGAATTGAAGTGGCTACAGTGGAAACAGTGTACTGAGAAAACTCTTCCTTCTGACTTTTCTCCCTCTCAGCTCACAATACTTGATCTCTCAGAGAGTGGAATTGAACGGGTGTGGGATTCTAACACTAACAAGGTATGCTTTACTCGTATTTTTAGTCATCATTATATTTGCTACCCTTGTCTGAACAGGCTTCTCACTCATTTTGACGATTGCCTTTTGCCAGGTGGCTAAAAACTTGATGGTCTTAAACCTGCGTGGTTGCTGGAATCTAGTTGATGTTCCTGATTTATCAGAGCTTCCGATCTTGGAAAAGCTTGTACTTGAAGGTTGTCGTAGGCTTACTAAGATTCATGAATCAGTTGGTGACATAAGTACATTACTTCACTTGAACCTGAGCGGCTGCTCAAACCTTATTGAATTTCCAAGAGATGTCTCAGCGCTGAAACATCTTGAAACCCTTGTCTTCTCTGGATGCTCTAAATTAAGAGAATTATCAGAAGACATAGGCAATATGGAATCTTTGAAAGAACTTCTTCTTGACAAAACTGCTATAGCAAAGCTGCCTCAGTCTGTAATCCGCCTTGGAAAACTTGAGAAGCTAAATCTGGGTGGTTGCAAATTTCTGAAAGAACTACCCCAAAGCATAGGGAAGCTGGTTTCTCTGAAAGAGTTCTCTCTTGACCATACTGCAATAGAAGAACTTCCTGATTCTGTTGGATATTTGGGAAACCTTGAGAAACTAAGTTTGTTTGGGTGTAGTGCAGTGACAGCAATTCCCGGTTCTGTTGGAAATCTCAGGTCCTTGACAAAGTTCTTGATAGATGGAACTGCAGTCAAAGAACTGCCTCCTACTATCGGTCAATTGTCATATTTGAAGGCCTTCTCAGTCTCAAACTGTAGATTCCTGAGCAAATTGCCCGAATCAATTGAAAGATTAGCTTCTATTGTTGAGTTGCATTTAAATGGATTGTCAATCACAGATCTGCCAGATCAGATTGGTGGCTTGAAAATGGTTGACAAGCTTGAGATAAGGAATTGTAGCTCTCTTAGAAAGTTACCAGAATCAATTGGAAGCATGTTGAATCTCACTACTCTCACATTATTCAATGCCAATATCACGGAGTTGCCATTCTCCATTGGTATGTTGGAAAACCTTGTTTTTTTAACATTGAACAAATGTAAACAGCTCCAGAAATTTCCAGCTTCAATAGGGAAATTGAAGTCTCTGGTCCATTTGCTAGTGGAGGAAACTGCCATGACTGAATTACCAGAAAGCTTTGGGATGCTCTCAAGGTTGATGGTTTTGAGAATGGCAAAAAGGCCACCTCTCGGAATGCTTGAAAATGGTGAGACAGTGCAACCCAAGTTGGTAGTACTACCGACCTCTTTCTCGAATCTTTCCTTGCTTGAAGAACTGGATGCTCGTGCTTGGAGAATAGGCGGTAAAATTCCTGATGATTTTGAGAAACTGTCATCATTAGAAATCCTGAATCTAGGCAAAAACAATTTTCACAGCCTTCCATCAAGCCTGAGGGGTCTCTCACTTCTCAAAAAGCTTCTGTTGCCCCACTGTGAAGAACTCAAGTCTCTCCCTCCCCTTCCCTCAAGTTTACAAGAGGTGAATATCGCAAACTGTTTTGCATTGGAAAGCATATATGATCTTTCAAACTTGGGGGACTTATACTACCTGAATCTTAACAACTGTGAGAAAGTTGTGGATATTCCAGGCCTCGAGTGCTTGAATTCCTTGAGTACGCTTTGCATGAGTGGCTGCAACTCTTGCTTTGCGCCAGTTCGGAGAAGACTTTCCAAAGTTAATTTGAAGAAACTAAACAATCTAAGTATGCCTGGAAGCAAAATTCCAAGTTGGTTTTCTCAAGAAGTTACCTTTTCCAAACACAAAAACCGCGAGATAAAAGGTGTGATTATTGCTGTAGTCGTCTCTGTCAACAATGAGATACCAGTTGATTTGAGATATCAACTCCCTGCCGTAGTTGACATTCATGCAAAGATCCTTGCACAGAATAAAACTAGACTCACAACCGCATTGAATCTACTTGGAGTACCAAAAACAAATCAGGATCATGTTCACCTGTGTCGGTATCCAGCCAGTAACCCCTTGGTTTCTATGCTAAAAGATGGTTATAAGATACAGGTAGTACTCCAAAACCCACCATTTCTGAAGGGGGTTGAGCTAAAGAAATGTGGCATTTATCTGGTTTTTGAAAATGATGATGATTATGATGGAGATGAGGAGTCATTAGATGAAAATCAACAATCTGTGTCGGCAAAACTAGCAAAATTTTTTGGTTCTTTGGAAGATGAACATTGATCAAGTAGATAATTCTTCAAATCTTTGGATTAAATGCTTGTGCTTGTGAATTTGCTAAACTATCTGATAATTAAATTGTATCTTTGGAATCAAAATAGTCTCTCTTATTTTAATTCGTATCATTTTTTTAAGACAATTAGTAACAAATTAGTCACATTACAGATTAGTATTTTCATAAACTTTTTGCTGAAAGATTTTATAACTAGATTGGTCATATTAATCATTGACAATTACTAAGACCTACAAAAAAATTTCCTTACCATAAAAATTATTATATGAACTTAAACTTCCAAAATTCCCTTAATAGCACAACTTAATAGAATAGGGCCAAAAGGAACTATTTTGACTTCATTTGAAACAAATACAATGAAATTTGATGTGGAATATATAATGACTAAATTTAAACAAAAAGAATGATTGTTAAATTATTGAAAGCCAGACTTGTCATAGATGTTTAAACAAATTTAATAACTTTTAAGAATGTGTAGAATTAATGTCAAATTCCACATACATTTGAAATTGGAATAACTGTAAATCCATGGCAAAGGCAAACCTGATAACTACAGTAGTTCTTAAATGCAACAATTTTTGGGATGAACAAAATTGAAAAAAGAAAAAAGAAAAAATATATATATATATTATGGACACCTAATTTTACAAATTTCTCTAAAGCAGACCATCAAAAAGAATTTGTACACTAAAACTATGTGATTTAATTCTTTTTTCCTATCATCGGCTTTGAAATCATGCTGGCTCTCCGAGCAACATCCCATGCCATGCCTTCTGTGGTGCATATATACATAACTGTGCGGCGAAAAATGACTCATACCCAGGTGAATCAAAAGCAAACCCAGTATGTTTCGATATTTCTCGTGGGAGTTGAGCTATTGCCAAGCTTCTAGCTTCTTCAGGTGTAAGCTGGTTACCAATCTCCATCTCCAGCATCTGAGTCCTTCCATCCCCCAGGCTCATGCTTGTGAATTTCCTGAACTACCTGATAATTATATGGGGAAAACCACCTCTGAACACTGCATTGATACAAAAATTTATAAGAAAAAAGTCAAGAAACACAAAATATAAAAGGAGTGACTCAATATGATCAGGTGCACGAATGAATTTAGTGGCAATACTACCTCTATGGCCAAGTTTTGGGCAAAAGGTATTCTTCCTTAAACAAAATACCTAAAATCAGCCAGAAGCATAATACCCAACAACAGTGAAACCCTGACCCAGCACAAGTTATCGTTTCATACAATTTATCTATTGGCTAAAAGAGTTTTATTTTATTTTATTTTATTTTATTTTATTTTATTTTATTATTTTTTTTTTAATGCCAAAGATTTTTGTGAAATTTTTGTCATCTGATCTTAATATTACTAGAGCTTTTGGAGGATTATGAAAGTTGTTTAAATTTACTAGGAGAAACAAAAATTATGAGCTTCTTCTCTCTAATATGTCAAATCTATTTCAATGAAAAAACCCTTAGAACAACCAAAAACTCTGTTGTGTCAAAAGAACTTTTCCAAAAGCTCAAGTTGCAAAAGAAAGAGACCTGCCCTTTTTGCTCTAAATTGTCAGCCTAGGCAATAGATTCCAACCCACCCTCAGTTCAGGCATAATAAGGGCCCGTCCTGCAAGCTGTTTTTTGTTTTTGTTTTTCGAAAAGAAAAACAAAAACGAAAACAGTGTTTTTGGATTTGTTTTTGAATTCCGAATACGCGTCTGGTAGCATTTACTGGAATCCGTATTTTGAAAATAAAAACGGAAAAAACGCGTCCGGTAGGATAACTGAAAACTTTCGAAAATTATAAAATATTAATTTTTAAATTATGTTTAATATTATAACAATATAAATAAATGATTAAATAATTAAAAAAAAAAAAACAATGGAGACCAGATCGTTACCGGAAGAAGAAGAAGAAGAAGAAGAAGAAGAAGAGGAAGAGGAAGAAGAAGAAGAAGAGGAGGAGGAGATCTGCAGGCGGTGGCCGGAAGAAGAAGAAGAAGAAGAAGAGGAGGAGGAGATCTGCAGGCGGTGGCCGGAAGAAGAAGAAGAAGAAGAGGAGGAGGAGGAGGAGATCTGCAGGCGGTGGCCGGAAGAAGAAGAAGAAGAAGAAGAAGAAGAAGAAGAGGAGGAGGAGGAGATCTCGGCGTCGGTGGCCGGAAGAAGAAGAAGAAGAAGAAGAAGAAGAAGAGGAAGAGGAAGAAGAAGAAGAAGAGGAGGAGGAGATCGGCGTCGGCGGTGGGAAGAAGAAGAAGAAGAGGAAGAAGAAGAAGAGGAAGAAGAGGAAGAAGAAGAAGACGGCGGCGCAGCGGAGGAGATCGGCGACCGGCGGCGAGAAGGAGGAGAAACCGAGAAAGAAGAGAAGAAGAGAAGAAGAAAGAAGATGATCTGATGCGATCCAAGAGAAAAAAAAAAGAAAAAAAAATATTATTTTTAATATGGGACCCACTTCAAATGAAAATCAAAAACAAAAACAAAAACAAAAACAAAAACAAAAACAAAAACAACTTTTTTTTGTATTTCAAAATTTCCACTATTAACACTACTTTTGTTTTTCATTTTGTTTTTTGTATTTCGAAAATAAAATGAAAAACGGTTTACAGGACGCGAATTCGAAATCGTTTTTGGAAAATAAAAACGAAAACAGGCTGAAAACGCGCTGCAGGACGCCACCTAAGTGTTTTATTCCAACATATAGCATCACCAATTACCATAGGGCAGAGCTTAAGATTGAACCCTACTACGGCTGCCTAGGTTGCAGCCTGAATCAATTATTACATATGCATGAACTGTCTTGACAATGCAACAAACACACGACATTTCAGATATTAAAGCTCTAATGCTTCACAATATAGCTGGACCTTACCCTTGGTAAATGAAGTCACCAAGAAGTGCAACAACAGGAACAAGGAGGAGTGTAAAGTAGAAATAGAATGTACTCATTAAGACATATATGGTGAAGTAAACATTCTCCTGCGGTGAATATAAACAATGAGAAAGTCAGCAGGCAGAACAACTCAATGAGGGTATTGGTGATTAAAACCCCAACCAAAAAAATAACAATAAAGAAAGAGGATTAGCCTGTCTATCTTGTGGAGTCATGATACCGCAGTATATGAAGGCAAATATGAACCATGCTAAAACGCTTCCTCCAACTGTTATATAATAATATCTCGTTATTGTATTGCACATCATAAGAAGACGCAAATTAACAGTTACTACAACACAAGAGAAAGCCATCGTGCTGACATCCCAGAGACCAAAGATTTTGCCTGATGAATTCTGAGCACTAGAACTAGAAATGGCCACAAAGTAATAAAGGACTATAGATTGGTAGACAGAAAAGAAAGCCCATATTGCCACAACTCTCCATGTAAAAAAGACATTTCTCATTCCCTCCTTATATAGTTCAGGGTACTTTTTTGAAGGGATGCACTGACATCTTGGCAAATAGCATAAATATACATTCAGGACAATAATCCATAAATAAATATAAAAAAATGATGGTGCAATTGATCACAGAAAAAGTAATAAACCAAACTAATGGTATTTGCTTTGCTGCAGTATAACGTTCTAATCAAAAGTAATTGAAAAGATTGTGGTACCTTCTCAAAAAGTCCAAGCATGATCACAAGCAACGATGTGAATATGACATTATATAATGACTGGAACCAATCGTCATAGTATCTTTGACCAGAAAATCCACATTGAAAGGTAAACCAAAATTGAGTTTAGAGTAATAACCCGATTTGAAGAAATAAGATGAGCGCGTGGGGATAGCCAGTTGTACGCGCCTGGTGTTTCTGGAGATTTGAGATCTAGCGCTAGTCTTGGGCTAGCGCCGCTCCTCCTTGCTCTTGATTTTAGCTCTCATCTTGCTTTCTTTTACTGATTCTTCTTTTGTTATGGAAATTCCGAGTGAGACTTTTCGTTTCTCTGCCCAACAAACACCCAGGCGAGAAGGAATTGAAGGTTCAGGGTTTAATTTAGGGTCTGGAAGTAACACTAAACGTGCTAGAGTTGATTCTGAAGTGATTGGTCGCAATGATGTTGAAATTGAGATCCCTAGGACAGAAGATAGGGGAAGTTTCAAAGCTAAGCTCATGAACATGTCTTGCCCTAGCTCTTGGATTGGTTCTGACTCCATTAACGGGAAATTGAGAATTGAGCATGATGACATTCTGGTGTCTGATGGTCCTGGTGGGCCGATGATGAAGCTCTCCCCTAAATTGAAGGATAAATTGTATATTCCTTAGGCCAATGCCTTAATTTTGAAAAATATGGGCAGAGCTCATACCTTAAGCTTCATGACCACAAAATTATCACAAAAGTGGACTCTATCTAGAAAGTGGCATATGACTGATCTTGGAGAAGGTTATTTCGTGGCTCGATTTCAGCTGAAAGAAGATCTTGATTATGTGCTCACTAGTGGGCCTTGGGTGATAACAAACCAGTATTTGGTGGTGCAGAGATGGAAACCTAACTTTGTTCCAGGAGAAGATACGATCAAAAGTATGCCCATCTGGGTTAGGCTCTCTAAGTTACCTATGGAATGGATGGTTTCAGATCTTCTATGGAGCATAGGTGGTATGTTGGGAAGAATGTGCAAGGTTGATCCGGTCACAATGAACCAAGCTCGGGGTAGGTTCGCCAGAATCTGTGTTGAAGTGGATATTACCAAACCTCTCTTAGGCTTTCTTAGTATTGAGGATAGAAGTATAAGGGTAGAGTATGAAAGTCTTGGACTAGTTTGCTTTAAATGCGGAAGGTATGGGCATAACAAGGATAGCTGTAGGGAAGGTGTTGAGGAACCAGTCTGTGAGGAGGCTATGGGTGAGGTTCAGAATTGTAATGAGAAAGAGGGCTCTCCATATGGACCATGGCTCCATGTGTCATATGGGAAACAAGGTAATAGGAATTTTAAAGGTAAAATGGGGAAATGTGGATACAATAATGCTGGTGGCAATGTTGGCCATGGTTCGGCTGGTAGTATGAATAAGTATGGGGCTGGTGGTAATGCTAATGTTGGCTATGGTAGTAGCAACAGGGTTAATAGCAGTTCGGTTGGTGTTAATAGGAAGTGGAAGGAGAATCCATTGAGGTTAAGCTTGGGAAGAAGGATAATATGAAGAATGGAAGAGGTAGTAAGAGCATGGATGGAGTTAATCTACCAGTAGGAAATAGAGCTAGTGGGTCCAGATTTGAAATCCTGAATGAGGAGATGGAAGCAACTGGAATTGAAGATAGTTTGACTCCAAATATGTGTTCTGAAGAGGGTAACACTGTAGAGAAAAAGCAGTTTTATCTGAGGTCACTAACTTGAATAAAAATCAGTTTGTTAAGCTAGGGAAGGGGATCAAAAAAAATGCTAAAAAAGCTGAGAAGCTAGGCATTAAGAAGATTCCGGTTCAAGGAGATGTCAGTTATCTTAAAGGAAATGTGGGGATGACAGAATACTTCCAGGACCAATAATCTTTATTTCAAGCTAAGGAAACCGAGGGACAGGACAGTGCCAGTGTTCTTTGTCACTTGCATAAAGAAGTTCGAAACAGTGAAGATAAGTGTGAGGGAGTGGATAATGATTGTCAAGTGCAGAATAATACAAGAAATCCAGGTATGCTCATTGACAACAATTTTGATGCAGTGGCCTCTAATTTAGAGGAGGCCATGGCAGTTTTATCCGAATAGTGTGTCTCTTCTCTGTTTCCCCTAGTTATGATTTGTGTATGGAATGTTAGGGGTGCTGGCATGAGGGGGTTCTCTAGAATTATTACTGATTTACGTAATAATTACCATTTTGATGTTATTGCTATCCTTGAGCCTAGAATAAGTGGTTCCAAGGCTAGGAGTGTGATTAAAAAAATAGGTTTCTCCAACAGTTTTGTGGTGGATGCGGAAGGATTTTCTGGGGGCTTGGGGCTTCTTTGGAATGACAGTGATGTCAGAATCCAAGTTATTGCCAAATCCAGGCACAGTATTACTACTCTTGTGGCTGATCAGAAGGGTCTTTGGGCATGCACCTTTGTGTATGCTAATCCTTGTGTTACCTATAGGAGCAACTTGTGGAATTATTTAGATTCTATTAGGAGTTGCTTCAAGCTGCCTTGGCTTGTTGCTGGTGATTTTAATGAAATCACTTGTAGTTCTGAAAAAAGAGGAGGTAGGTGCAAGTTTTCTAAGAGTGGTTTTGTGGAGTGGATTGATAGAAATAAGTTGGTTGATATGGGTTATATTGGCTCGAAGTTTACTTGGATGACTAAAAGAGGTATTGGTGAGGAGATTTTGGAGAGATTGGTTAGAGCCCTTTGCTCTATAGAATGGAGAATGTGTTTCACTGTGGGGTTTGTTAAACATCTACTTAGAGTTGTTTCAGACCATTGTCCTATTCTTATTCATCTCCATAGCAAGCATATTTTGAAATTTGGGCCCAAGCCCTTCAGTTTTGAAGCAATGTGGTTGAAACATAAAAGTTTTGATGAAGTGGTTCAGAAGTTATGGAGTATCCATAGAGATAGCTCTAGTAATAAGCTGCAGTCTTTTGCTGATAATCTTAATTTGTGGAATAAGGAGGAGTTTGGCAACGTATTTCGCAACACACGGCACCTTCTTGCGAGAATTCTAGGGGTCCAAAACTGCCTTAGTATCAGATATACTCCCTATCTTGCTAAGTTAGAAGGTCAATTGTTGGATGATTATAATAATGCCCTTGAACAAGAAGAAGTTTTATGGCAACAAAAGTTTAGGAATTGTTGGTTGAAATAGGGTGATAAGAATACAAAATTCTTTCACTTATCTACAATTGTTAGAAGAAGAAGGAATAAATTTGAGGGGCTCAAGAAAGAGGATGAAAGTTGGACTGAAGATTTGGCAGGGATGAAAAGGGAGGGTGTGCAGTATTTTCTTAACTTGTTTGAGGAAAAAACTAGCTTAGGTAGTTATGCTCAGATTCCTGCTATGTTCCCTCCTATGGAGAGGTGTGTTGTTGATACCCTAAATTCGAGCATTTGTGAGCAAGAATTTAGGCAATGATTGTACCACATTGGCGGGTTAAAGGCACCGGGGCCGGATAGGTTCCCCACAATTTTCTTCCAAAAATATTGGAATTTGTGTAAGGATGAGCTTGTAAGTTTAGTGTCGGGATGTTTCAAGAAGGGCTGTATCCCTGAACCTTTAAACCATACCTATATTTATCTCATACCAAAAATCCCAAATGTTTGTAGTATGACCCAACTTAGGCCTATTAGCCTTTGTAATACTTATTACAAGGTGGTTAGTAAGGTAATAGTCCAAAGATTAAGACACCTCCTTCCTAGCCTTATAAGTCCTAACCAGGTAGCTTTTGTTCCTGGTAGGCAAATACAAGACAATATTATTGTTGCCCAAGAAGTTCTTCACAAGTTCAAAAGTACTAAAGGGAAAGGAGGATTTGTTGCTTGGAAGATTGACCTAGCCAAAGCCTATGATAGGCTCCAATGGGACTTTATCAATTCGGTTTTGGAGGAAGTTGGGATTGAGGGAAATCTTATTAAGTTAATTATGAGTTGTGTTTCTAATGTGCAATACAAAGTCATGGTTCATGGTGAACCTTCTGAGAGTTTTAGGCCTAGGAGTGGCATTAGGCAAGGCGATCCTTTCTTGCCATACCTATTTGTTTTATGCATGGAAAAATTGTCTCATTTAATTCAAGTTAAGCTTCTAGAGGGGAGTTGGAAGCCGATTAAGATATCTAGAAATGGGCCAGCTATCTCTTATCTATTCTTTGCTGACGACCTCATACTTTTTGGCCAAGCTTCAATTCAACAAGCCCAAGTCATGAAGGAGAGCATTGATATATTTTGTGACATTTCAGGACAGCAGGTGAGCTTCCCTAAATCAAGAGTGCTGTGTTCCAATAATGTCAGAAGTGATCTTGCTAAGATGCTAGCTGAGATATGTGATTCCCCTGCTACCAAAAACCTGGGGAAATACCTTGGTGTCCCCCTTATTCATGGACGCATCACCGAGGATACTTATAAGGAGATACTTGAGAAAACTCAAAGTAGATTATCTTCTTAGAAAAGCTCTACTTTTGTTTTGCAGGAAGGTGTACATTGATTAAAGCTATTTCTTCAGCCATTCCAATATATGCTATGCAATCCATAAAGCTCCCTAATGAGATTTGTACTAAAATTGACAAGCTCAACAGGAATTTCCTATGGGGGCATACTGATGACAGTAAGAAGATTCATTTGATTAAATGGGATGCCATTTGCCTTCCGAAAACTAAGGGAGGTTTAGGTATAAAAAAAAACTAAGCAAATGAATCAAGCTTTGCTTGCAAAAGCTGGTTGGCGGCTATACCACAGTAAGAATGAGTTATGGGGTGAGTTGTTGAAGCATAAGTACATTAAAGATGATATTGGTGTGGAGTTTGGCAAAAATAATTCTAGTGGCTGTTCTAGTATTTGGAGAAGTATCAGGTTTGGGTCTAAGATGTTATTAGGGGGGTCTGAATTGGAGACTTGGTGATGGCTACAAAATTAATTTTTGGACAGATAGTTGGGTCCCTAATACTGACAACCTCTTGAATCATGCTACCACTCCTCTCTCTATCTCCCAATATTTTGAAAAGGTTAGTGATTATATGATTTAGGATGAGTGGAATATTATGAAACTCAGTTTAGTTCTTCCCTACCATTTGGTTCTTAAAATTGTGAGTATTCATACAGGTAAAACTAGTAGTGGGGTGGATAGGATTATTTGGGGTTTATCTAATAATGGGGAATTCTCAGTGAAAAGTGCTTATGAGAGCCTTTTTAGGAGTGAGGATAATTAGAAATGGGAATTCTTGTGGAGGCTTAAACTTCCTCCAAGGGTGCAGAATTTCATATGGACTGTTCTTCATGGGAAGATTCTCACAAATGAGCATCGTGCAGCATGAGGCCTCACTATAGACACATCTTGTTCCAGATGTCAGGTAGGATGTGAGAACTTGAATCATGTGTTTAGAGGATGTGTGGCTGCTGTGACTATTTGGGAAGATATATGTAAGGGAATCTCTGTTTCTGGTTCATTTCATTTGGAGTGGAAGGATTGGCTTTTTCAAAATCTAAAGAGCAACACTTTGATCATGGGAAAATTCCCCGCGTATGTGATGTTTGCTGTGACAATGTGGAATATTTGGAAGTGGAGGTGTAAAAGTATTTTTGACATCAACTTTAAACCTCCTATGGATGCGGGTAAGATCATTTTCAAGTTCTTGGAAGATTGGACTAATGCTAACAGTGATACTGGTACAGAGAGGGAGAGGAAAATATGTTTTATTAGGTGGACTCCTCCTGAGATTGATTATATTAAACTCAATGTTGATGGGAGTTTGAATCCTGAATTGGCCATTATTTCAGCTAGAGGTGTCATTAGAAATCACTTGAAGAAGTGGATTGGTGGATTTGTTGTTAACAAAGGAATTGGCAGTATTTTAGAAGCAGAATTTTAGGGCATTTTTGAAGGTTTACAGGTCATATGGAAGGCAGGGTTCAAGAAAGTGGTGGTGGAATCTGATTCTTAGACTGCTATATGTTTGTTGATCAACCCCACACCGGCAAACCACCCTCTCTTCAGCATCATTCAGGCTTGTAAAGTCCTCATGAATAGCAACTGGTGTTGCAGCATACAACATGTGTACAGAGAAGGAAATAGAGTGGCTGATGGCTTGGCTAAGCTTGATCAAGTGCTGGATCTGGGCATCGTTTTGTTTGATGACCCCACCTTTCAAATTTTAGATTTCCTGGAGGATGATTTCAATGGTCTAGCTGCTGCTAGGCCTGTCATCTCCATTTAGTTTGTTTTTTTTGGGCTTTTAGGCTTCCTTATTACCAAAAAAAAAAAAAAATTGAGTTAGAGTGAATGCAAGATATTCTTGTAGAAGAAGTATACTACAACTTGCAATCAGAAACCCTATAATTTAATATTTACTAGTAATTTTATCATTAAAAAAGCTCTTTTTTAATTGATAACCAAACGACTAATAACTTTTATTTAAAAGCTCTACATCTAAAAGATCTACTTCTAAAAGATATATAGCAAAAAGATCTACTTGAGAAGCTCTCTCAAACGTACTCTAATATCCGTTTGTAAGAGCTTCTCTATAGGTGAAAATACTTTTTTTAATTAAAAAAGCTCTTTTCAAATTTTTTGTATCATTTGGTTGTCACTCAATCGAGTTTTTGGATAATTAAAAAAACTGTTTATATCTATTTGAAAAAGCTCAAATTTTAGGTTTTTTCAAGTAGGTCTTTTTGAGCTTTTTAATTAACACTAAAATATCTAATATAACCCTATTATTAAAAATAGTTTTTGATGTTTTGATAATCCTACCATTTTAATTTATTATTTTTTAATTGACAACCAAACGACCAACAATCTCCCATTAAAAGGTCTACTTGAAGAAGCGATCTTCAAATGGAGCCTTAATCTAACTCCAGAATAGTCTCTTGTAATTGACTCAAGATTTTATGTATGACGATCGACCAATATATATATATACAGTTTTTCTATTGTCAGTTCGTTCTGACAATAAATATATCAGGACGAAGAATGTGAACCATAGATTTTGAAGAAGTTTTGACAAATGCATACACTTTGAGTCAAAGTATATAAATCTAGTGGTCCACGTTCTTCGTAATGATATATTTATTATGAGGACAAACTGATAATAGAAAATCTTTGTATATATATAATTATTCTTTTCTAAGTTGCTGAAAGGAATGCAAGACAGTTTTAACGCGTGTTTAAACCTAAAAAAGCAAGCACCATAGTTTTATAATCCAATAAGGACAGTGAAGATAATTAGTTAATAAAATTATCGTGGTAATGCCGTTGTGTAACTTTATTTACCTACCCAACACACACAAACACAAACACTTAGAGCATCCACATTGGTAGCTCTAAAAAACAAGACTCACTTATTGCCACATCATCAAAAGTGGGTAAGTGAGTCTTGTTTTTAAATAAAGGGTCTTCCCATTTGGGTCCTATTTATTTGGATCTTTTTTCCCTACAATGGGGCAAAATTAAAAAAAGAGAAATAAAAAGAGAAATGGATCCACCTTTTTTACTTTTTTCCAAACAATCATTACTCTTTTTTAAAATATTATATATATATATTAATAAAGAAATTATATAATATATTTTAAATATCAACACTATCAACAATTATTTAACAAATTATAATTAATTTTTTTAAAAAAATTATTAATTTAAAATTATCACAACCGAATTACATTAACAATAAAAATAAATATTTAAAACAAAATATTGTATACGATTAGACATTGCGTCGGTTTTGGTTCGAATCCGGCTTCGATTCTGAACCTTCAAAATCGGCTCCGATTCCGGTTTTAAAGGTTCGGTTCGGTTCGGTTCGGTTCGGTTCCGGTTCCGGTTCCTGTTCCTCGGTTCCGGTCCGGTCCGGTCCGGTTTTGGCGGTTCCGACGGTTCGGGTCTGGTATTTCGACGGTTCGGGTTTGGCGGTTCCGACGGTTCAGTTTCAGTTCTGGTCCGATTTCCGACGGTTTCGACGGTTCAGTTCCGCTTTCGATTTCGGTTTCAGTTTCGGTTTCGTCGGTTCCAACGGTTCAGTTTCGTCGGTTCCAACGGTTCAGTTTCATTACTTTTTTAACTTTTTTCCAAACAATTATTACTCTTCTTTCAAATATTATATATATTATTATATATATTAATAAATAAATTATATAATATATTTAAAATATCAACACAATCAATAATTATTTAACAAATAATTTTTAGTTTAAAATTTATTTATATTTTGTCATTATGTATATAATTATTGAAATTAATAATAATATATTTAAATTTAAATAATTGAAATATAAATATTAAATTTATATATATTTTTTTCATTATATATATATTTTTTGAAATTAATAATTATATATTTTAATTTAAATTATATATTGTTGACGGTGATTTTTGGTGGTCACCGAGTCAATGATTTATTTGCGAATTGTTATGATTTATGAACTAGGATGATTAAAAACAAAAGAAATAACTAGAAATAACAAGCAATTACGTGGTAAAACTCCAAGGGTTGGAGAAACATCCACGGTTTGTTGCCTAAACAACGAAGCCAAATTCACTATGAAGAAGAATTACAAGAATCCTGTATTACAATCTCTCTCCAGCTATTTCTCTTGTGTGTCCCATTTTTTTACATAAAGAATGGGTATTTATACATGTTTAATTGGGGTTTGGTATGTGGTGCCCTAATTGTGTGTTCTAACCCTAAACGGATTCGGATTCTCTTTCTTTCGAATATTTCCTGATTTGGTTGAATCCAAGTCTGATTCTGATTCTTCCTCTTTTATTTGCGGAAAATCTATCTGCTTCCTTATTTGAACCCTGCAGTCACTGTTGCTTATCATGGAGTTGCTTGTTGCTGATTGCGCCCAGAGTTTTGAATATAGACGCTGATGACTATCTGTTTTCATTGATTCCCGACTACCCCGAGCATTTGCCCGAGTAAGATTTATTGCCCGAGCAACTTGTCTTTGCTGGTGGTCGGGCAGCTTCCTCTTTTCCTGGTCGGGCAGCTTCCTCTTTTCCCGAACAGGTTTTCATAGGGGAATTCTTGCTCCGTTAGTTGACTTTCTTTTAACCCTGCTTACGTGGCTTTATATAGTGATGACGTGTCTACCACGACTATTTTTACCTATAACAATACCCCCTTAAATATTTGTGCCGATCATGCTGAGTTAGTTCCCTTCGGGTCAAATATTTAACTTCATACTATAACTAGTCCTTACAACTAGTCATTGTTTGTCTTCTTCTGTATTAATGTATCCTCGTTTGCTTCAAAGCTCTTAAATGACGTGTCTTAATTACGATCACACGCATTCGATTTATCAATCATTTCAGAGATCTTTTGATGGTGACGTTTCTACTCACTGGCGGCTCAAGGCGCTCCTCGGTTGCCACTTGTCCTTTCTTATTTGGCTGTGGTACGACGCATTTATGGGACATGACCTTTCTGTTCGCTCGTGTGTGGACTACGTCATTGCCCACACCCCTCTGCTTTCCCGCTTCTTTGTGTTTCTCCTAGGGTTTCGTGTTTTTTGAAATCAATGTGCTGCCTATATATACTGGCAGCGGTGGCGCTTTTTCTCTTTTATTTATTTTCTGCAATCTTTGTGCGTTCTCTGAAGAACTTACTTGCATCCCCTTGTTTATTGAGTTCATTTACTACAACCGCATCTCCTAGTTTCTTGTTGAGTTCTTCTGCTTCAACCATACCTCCAGCTTTTTCTGGGTTCTTCCGTTTCAACCACGTCTTCAGCTTTTTCTGGGTTCTTCTGCTTCAACCACATCTCCAGCTTTTTCTGGGTTCTTCTGCTTCAACCACGTCTCCAGCTTTTTCTGGGTTCTTCTGCTTCAACCCCCAGGCCTTCTCCCGGGGATTTTCTGCAGTTTCCATCGTCTCCATTCTTTACCATATCAAGGTTAGTTCTCATGGATTCTGCAACTAGGTACCGTCTTTATACTGTTGGCATGATTGCTATTGAGCAACATGATGCACACACTGCATCCGTAGTCCACAATTTATTGAAACCGCCTCTCTTTGATCAGCCACCTTTCATTGACGCTGACGTTTCTGCAGTTTACCGTGAAAATTTTACTCCTTCAGAGGCTCCACCTCACCCTGAAGTTCATTCTGTTTCCTCGGACTCATCGCCTCCCGACTATCAGCCTGCAGCTTGGTCGGATTCTTCTTCTTCTACAGCTGACATTCGGCCTTGGAGACGACCGGGAAAAAAGATGAGCACGCGTAAAGTTTACAAAGACTCTCACTCGCTGGAGAGCCGAGTTGGGAGCCAAAGGATTGTCGAGGATGATGTCGAGGAAGAGCATAGGGCTGCTCGCATTCAATTCTCTCCCGAACGCATATGCGCTTACGATGTCGAGCCAAACGTGGTCGGCCCTGAGGAGGTAAGCAGGTATATACGGCGGTTCGATCTGGATGGCGATGTGATTTCGATGATCCCTGCTGAGGGTCGGGCTGCCTGGAACCCTCCACCTGGCCACGTGGCGATCTACGGGGCGATGCTCACCTACGGTGTCACTCTTCCTCTCCAGCCATTTATCACTTGGTTTTTGGCTGAGGCCCGAATTGCCCCGACTCAGCTAACTCCAAATAGCTATCGGATTTTGATGTGCATGTGGCACATGTGGCACAGGATGAAGCGGCCACCTCCCACTCCTCGCGAAATCCGACACTTTTACTCCCTGAGGCCCGTGGGAAAGTCTGGGGTCTATTTTCTTCAATCGGCTCAGCCCGAGTTCTGGATCCCAAAAGATGTTGTGGTCAAGGGCGAGATCGAGCCGACCACAGAAGAGAAGATGAAGGGATTTGTTTGGGGCTTCCCCACCTCAAACAAATTTTGGAAGAACAGCTGGTTTTTTGTGGGTGGACGTTGGGGCCAATCAGTCAGTTTTGATCTGGATGGCTCTCGGATGACTTGCAGGGTTCCTCGGTACTTCTGTTCGCCCCAATGGAACCATGTAACTTTCGCCTTTATGGACGAGGAGCTGAAGACTTTGGCTCGGGCTGCCGTTCGCCCTTTGGAGAAGAGGGGTAGACCCTATTTGTATAATGAGGGGAAGATGATTACAGCTCGCCTTTTTCCTCAGATTTCTGCACGCCGCAGACGCCGTAAGTAGCGTTATATCTTTTATTCCGTCTTTTATTCTTTCATTTGTCTTCGTATTAGTCTACTGACTCGGGCTCCCTTTCTCTTTTTCTTTTTGAAGTATATGATGTGGACGTGGTCTGCGATGCTCTAGCACGTCGAATGAAAGGAATCGTGGAGGCCAGCAGGAAAGAGGCTCTCCGCCAGCGAGATGCAGGAGTAGCTCCTCTCGATGATAAGTCTAAAGGGAGTGCTCCCGAGGATCTTCCGGATAATGATGAAGAGGGGGTGCCCGAGTATATACCTGAAGAGATCCATGGTCAAGAAACAACCGCATGTTCAAAAGAGACCACGGTTGATCCGGAAGGCTTTGGAGTAAGTAGGACCGAAGCTGATCTGAACAGCCGAAAGGGTCCTTCAAAAGGCAAAGAGAAAGTGGGGCACCCCTCTGATTCTGATCAAGGACCTCTTGCTGGTGGAGTCAGCTCTCCCATTTCTGCCGCCGTGAATACACCTTACGTTACTCCTCGAGATGTTGAAACAGCTGAGCAACACTCAGGTGAGCCACAAGGGATTCCGGCTTCTGCTGTTCCTTTTGCTCCCTAGGGCAGCAGTACTGAGACGAGGCAGCTTGGAAAGAGAAAAGCCTCGTTTTCTTCTGGCTGAGCTACCCATAAAATTCCCAGAGTTGTCGCCTATGTCGACTCGTCTTCAGGCGACGAGGAGGAGGGTAACGTCGGGAAAAATGTGGGCATCTCTCCTCCGACGGTCCAGACAAAGGGTGATGTGGGAGGTTCACCTGCTATTCCTCGGGCAGCCTCGTCCGCCGAGCTTCCTGAAACCGATGCTGGTGGTTCGGGTTCCTCGCCCCATATTGATGATCCTTCCCCTGAATCCATGTTGAGGGCCATGGCTTCTGGCCGAGCCTACATTGGGGAGGATCATTGGAGCCACCTCAGGACCGGGACCGTGTCTGACCGACTCTGCAATTTTTTCAAAAGTGCCTCTTACGTAAGTAGTGCCTTAGTTACATGCGGTATTTCGTATTCCTTTCTCGCTTTTCGTTATTTTTTATTTACTGTTGACTTGCTGCAGATGGTGGCTGAGATGTCTGAGGCTTGTCAAGCTGGTGAAGCCCAGGCAGAAAGAATAAAGCGGCTAGAAGCCCAGTTGAAGGAGAGTGAGGACCGCTGTTCTCGGGCTGAGCTGGCTAGCCGAGAAGGGGCTAAGTCGAGTCAGGTGCTCTTGGATCAATGCCTGGCTCTGCAACTGGAGGCTGAACAGCCAGCATCTTCTGCTGCCGAGGAGGTCCAAATTTTGAAGGATCAGCTATCATCCGCTCAGGGCGCTTTGCTCCAGGCTGAGCAGTCCGCTGAAGACGCCAAGTCTGCTTACGAACGCCGAATCGAAGACTTGAAGCGTCAGGCCTTGACAGTTAGGTCCCTATCGAAGGAAGCTAGGCTGGAGCTGGAACTACAAAGTGTTGATCTGTTCAAGAGGTCTCCAGCCTATGATGCTTTGCTTCTGCGCTAGTTCCAGCAGGGGATGGTCTCGGCTGGTGAATTTTTCAAGCAGAAGAATAGGGCGACTGATCGGGCTAGGGCCAACTGGAGCCTATCAATCAAAAAGCATGTGGATACCTCTCTGGAGTCTCTTCGGGCCCAGATGAGGGAGTGGCGAGCGTATTGCAGAAGTAAGGGTAAAGCGCCACATCCCATGCACCTCGAGGTTCCTTCCGCTGACTCCTTCTCCACGTTTTATGCTTGTGAAAAGGCAGGGATCGACAACGAGACGCCCGATTTGGGACCCGTTCCCGGGGTTGACTATGCCGACTGGATGGTCGATGAGGAGGAGGATGTTATTGTTTGGCCTTCGGACGACAGCTTGCTGAGTGAGTATGTGATGGAGCCCGATCCCGATGTTGGCGGAAGCAGCTCCCGACCCCCGGCGCCACCCTCCTGAGCCTCTTGACTTCAAGCCCCTTTTTTTTTTTTTTTTGTAGCGGTGTAACAAGTTGTAACTATATTTGTATAGCACAACTATACATGTATATTTGTATTCTTTTCTCATGTATAGACGGATTTTTTATATATATATATAAGCGGATTTTTCCTCGAGAGTTTTCGGCGACCGCGTGAGTGTCTGAGTGGGATAATCTAAATTCATTTACTCGGAATTCTTCGAACTTGTGGGTCTTTAGGGATTTTTAGTCCCTCGAGAATCCCTACCTTTATCTTGACTGGGTGCCTTATTTCCTGGCACTTTAGTCGGGTAAATCGAGTATATTATTTAACCGGTGATTAGTTTTAGCCGAGTATCTCATGTAACTGGCCTTTTAATCAATTTAAACCGCGTATCTTATTTAACTGGTAGTTAGCTTTGACCGAGTATCTCATGTAACTGGTCCTTACAATAATTTTAAGCCGCATATCTTATTTAACTGTAGTTTTGGGCCGAGTATCTCATGTAACTGGCCTTTATTGTTGATTTTGTTTTACCTCAACGTTACGCCGAGGCTTGCCACGACCATACGTCAAGGTCCTTGCACAAGTTACCTAGGACGTCTCCCGGTTTTATCTGTGCAAGGTTTCGCCGAATCGTTGGGGTGCATTGCATCGGCCAACACGGCTGCGCATCTCACTAGCCTTTCTAGCGGAGCTCCGAGCAGTTTTCCAGTTTATTCTGGTGCCTCGGTTTTGGCTTTTGCTAAGGGATACATTCTTTATCGTTTTAGCTAGGCGGGCATGCTACTACAGCTTTTCCGCCCTTCGGGCACTACTCGTCTGCTCTTTCGCGGGTTTATGGCGCCCGAATTTTCTGGTGTTTATTCGACCACCTTTTGGTGGGCCGCTGCGGAAATTTTGCTCATGAATAATCAATTCTGCTGAATTACTCCGTACTAGCAACTGGACTTTATTGAATGATCAACATGAATTTCATTAGATAAGACATGATTATGAAACCAAAAATAAACTTGAAATAAATAAAGGCGGAAACTGAAAACTGAGCTGAAGCAGAATTATAAAAATATGGTCGGATCCCTCAAGGATAGAAGATCTTTAAATATTGTGCGTTGCATGGTCGGGGTACTAGACTACCCTCTGGTCGGGCTATCATGTATGCCCCGTGTCCTACAACTCCTTTGATGATGTACAGCCCTTCCCATTTGTCGGCAAGAGATCCCGAAGATTTATCTTTGGTGTTTGGGGATACTCTTCTTAACACTAAGTCTCCAAGTTGGAATCTTCGTTCCCGAACATGGGAATTGTAGTACCTCGCAGCCCTTTGCTGGTACGTGGAATTTCTGACCTGTGCTGTATCTCTGATTTCCTCAAGTTCGTCTAAGTTCTGCTGCAACATATTCATATTGTGTTCGGGACTGTATAACTGTATCCTGGGGGATGTAAAAGTTGTCTCTGCTAGGATGACAGCTTCTGTTCCAAATGCCAGCGCAAAAGGAGTCTCCCCTGTGGATGACCTCATCGTTGTTCGATATGCCCACAACACCTCGGGCAATTTGTTCGCCCAACCACCTTTCTTTGCCTCTAGTTTTGCTTTTAGTGTGTGCTTGATCACTTTATTCACAGCTTCTGTCTGTCCATTGGTTTGAGGATGAGCAGGTGATGCGTAATAGTTCGTGATCTTGAATTCTTCACACGTTTCTCTGAACTTCCTGTTGTCGAACTGGGTTTCGTTGTCAGTTATAATGATACTCGGGATCCCGAACCTATATATGATATTCTTCTTGACAAAGCTGGTGGTGTTTGCCTACGTTATGTGTACCAGTGCCTCCGCTTCTGCCCATTTTGTGAAGTAGTCCACCGCCACAATGGCGTGCTTTGCCCCTCCCTTTGTTGCTGTGGGCATTGGTCCTATTAGGTCGAGTCCCCACATGGCGAAGGGCCACGGTAAGGTTAGGCTTCTGAGTAACTCTGGGGGTTGCCGAATATCGTTTGCTATTCTTTGGCATGTCTCACAGCTCTCGGCGAATCGCTACGCTTCTGCGAACAGGGTCGGCCAGTAGAAGCCTTGCCTAAGTACCTTGTGTGCTAGGCTTTTACCCCCAGTATGGTTCCCACACACTCCACTGTGGACACTTTCTAGGATTTTTTTGGTTTCTTCGCCGGCCACACATCTTTGCAGTACTTTCGAGAATCCTCTCCTGTATAATTCTCCCCTTAAAATTGTATACCGGGTTGACCTGTATCTGATGCGTTTTGCTTCCACTGCATCCTCCGGTAATATGTTTTCCTCTAAGTACTTCCTGGGTTTGTATGTCCAGTCGCTTGGGCTTGGCCGGATCTCTGCTACCATGATTTCCTTTGATTCTGCTGTACTTGGCTTAGTCAGATGTGCCACTGGTATTGCTTTGGATCTGATGTTCTTGGTGGCTGAAGCTAACTTGGACAAAGCATCTACTTTCTCGTTTTCTTCCCGAGGGATCTGAGAGATTTTGTACGCTTTGAACTTTCTAAGTAGCCTTTTTGCAATGTCCAAATAAACTATCATGTGCTCTTCCCTTGCCTGGTATTCGTCCAGCACTTGATTAACCACGACTTGTGAATCATTGTAAATTTCCAGCTCATCTGCCCCTAATGCTATGCAAACCCTTAGGCCGGCCAACAAGGCTTCATACTCTGCTTGATTGTTGGTTGCTTTGAAATCGAACCTCATGGCACACTCCACGGTATCCCTCTCGGGGGTTGTTATGACTATTCCTGTCCCGCTGCCGTGTGTGTTCGATGACTCGTCTACATGCAATTTCCACTGAAGTTTTTCAATCCGTTCGCCCTCCATTGTCCTCCTTACCTCGGCATCGGGCTCGGTGAATTCTGCTATAAAGTCTGATACTGCCTGCCCTTTAACTGCCGCTTTAGGTGTGTATTTGATGTCGTATTCGCTCAGTTCCACGGCCCATTTGGTCAATCTTCCCGACACCTCCGGCTTTTGAAGAATTAGTTTTAATGGACAGTCTGTGTATACTTCTATTGTATGCGCTTGGAAATATGGCCTCAGTTTCCTGGCCGATGTGATTAGTGCTAGCACTATTTTTTCTGCTGGAGAATACCTGGTTTCTGCTGGTAACAATGCCTTGCTTGTGTAGTACACTGGCTTTTGTACCCCCTCCTCTAATCGGATTAATACCGAACTTGTCGCCACCTCCGTGACCGAAAAATACAAGTATAATGTTTCTCCTACCACCGGTTTTGAGAGGATGGGTGCTCGCCCCAAATATTCTTTCAACTTCTGAAAAGCTTCTTCACATTCTGCACTTCATTCGAGCCCTTTTCCCTTTTTTATTGCCCTGAAGAATGGGGCGCACTTGTCTATTGACTTGGCAATGAACCGATTGAGCGACGCGAGACATCCCGTCAGCCTTTGTACATCTTTCAACGTCTTTGGTGAAGCCATTCCTTCTAGTGCTCTGATCTTCTCGGGATTCACCTCAATTCCTCTTTGGTGAACCTGAAAGCCCAGAAACCTCCCCGAGGGTACTCCGAACACGCATTTACTGGGATTGAGCTTCATCTTATATTTCCTCAGAACATCGAAGGTTTCCTTCAGATCCTCCAAATGTTTTTCTGCCGTAGTACTCTTGGACAGCATGTCATCCACATAGACTTCCATGTTTCTCCCAATCTGCCGAGCAAACATCCGGTTCACCAACCTTTGGTATGTTGCTCCAACATTTTTTAATCCAAAAGGCATCACTTTGTAGCAATACAATCCTTGATCCGTGGTGAAAGATGTTTTTTCTTCGTCTGCTTTATTCATCCGAATCTGATTGTATCCCGAGTAAGCATCCATGAAGCTTAACAGTTCGTATCCTGCCGTTGCATCTACCAACTGGTCAATTCTTGGTAGTGGAAAACTGTCTTTCGGGCAGGCCTTGTTCAAGTCAGTGAAATCTACACATATCCTCCATTGGTTGTTCTTTTTCTTGACCAATACTACGTTGGCTACCCACTCCGGGTACTTGACCTCCCTTATCGATCCTGCGGAAAGTAACTTCTCCACCTCTTTCTTAATTGCGACGCTTCTCTCTGGATTGAACAACCTTCTCTTTTGCACCACTGGTCGGGACTCTGGGTTGATGGAAAGACAATGTGATATCACCTTTGGGTCTACTCCCAACATATCCTCGTGACTCCAAGCAAAAACATCCTTGTAACTCCTTAGCAATGTGACCAGTTGGGTTTTGACATGCCCACTTAAGCTTGCCCCTATCTTCACTGTCTTACTCGGGTCCGCCGGATTCAGGACTATTTCTTCCGTCAACTCATCCTTTCTGACTTCAGGTTCTTCTCTGGGATCCAATTCAAACTCTTTTAGCACTTCTGCCTGCTCTTCTGGTTCCTCTACCTTTTGTTGGGCTGTTACTTCGTACACTTGGTGTACTTCCCTATCTTTGTATACTGACAAGTTTGCTCTTCGGGCCATCTCTTGTGACCCCTTAACTACTCCTACTCCATATTCTGTCGGGAACTTCATCATGAGAGCATAAGTTGCCGTCACTGCTTTGGTTTTATTCAAAAATGACCGGCCTAATAAAGCGTTGTACGGCCAGTTTTCCGTATCCACCACCACAAAGTCGAGCAGCACAGTCTTTTGGCAAGGGTCGTCCTAATCTTTACGGGTAATTTCACGGTTCCCAGCGACCTTACCTCGACTCCTCCAAATCCTCTAAGGGGTGTGGGAAACGGCTGTATGTCTTTCCTGTCCAACCTCAGCTGGTCATATACTTCTGCACTTAGAATGTCCGCTGAACTCCCATTGTCAATCAAAATTCGGTGAACCTCTCGATGACCGATCCGCGCTCCAATTACTAATGCATCATTTGGCTTAACATCTACTCCATGTGAGTCAGCTTCTGTGAATATGATCGGGTCCCATCCTTCTTTGATTCTTTTCGGGTCGGGTTCAACAGAATTAACATCTAGGTCTCTCCGCGCCTCCATGGCCTCCCGGACTTCCTGGGTCCTTTCCCTGTTACTCTTGCCGGTTGCCGGTCCGCCAAAGATGGTATTAATTACTCCTTCATCCTCGGCTTTCTTCGGACTGAACTTTCTTGCCCGTCCGTCCTGCCGGCTATCCTTCTGTCCATTCGTCCTGTCTACCTGTTTGAGGACAATGTCTTTCAGGTGTCCTTCCCTAATGAGGGCTTCGATGTGATCTCTTAATTGGAAACACTTGGACGTCTCATGCCCATTCTCCTTATGGAAACGGCAGTATTTGGTGGTGTCCCTCCGAGCATACGTTGACTGCCTAGGCGATTCTTTTGACATGTTCTTCTCCTCTAGGATTGCCAAGATTTCACCTTGATCTTTCTTCAGTGGGGTGTAATTTGTATATCTGCCCTGGAACTTCTGTCGCGGTTGGTCGGTTTTCGGGTCGTATGCTCGCTGCCCATCCTGACCATCCCGTGCTTTGTTCTTATGTTTGTCCGTTTTGGCATCGGGCGCCTTGGTTTGGTCTTTGGTTTTGGACCCTTCCGGACGACCTCCATGCACAAAGTAACCTCCTGTGGCAATTTCTTCCTCTTCAGCTAGGGCATACCCCCCTGCCATGTCCATCATATCAGCATAACTGGTTAGTCGGGCTCTTCTGAGGTCAAATGACAATTGGCCATTCTGAAGGTTGTTGATGAACGCAGCAATTATTGCTTCGTCATTTGCACTCCCAATCTCGGACACTTCCTGACCAAATCTCCCCAGATATTTCTTTAGCGACTCATCCTTCCCCTGTCTGAGTTGGGATAAGTGAGCTACCGATTTTTTCCTATGCACATTCCCGAGGAACTGCCTTGAGAAAGCTTTGCTCAGCTCGCCAAAGCTGCTTATGCTTGCTGCTGGTAATCTACCAAACCATCGGGAGCCTAGATCTCCGAGGGTCTGGGGAAAATTCAAACATAGTAGTGCGTCATTGTTGACATATTGTGCCATGGCGCTCCTATATCTCCGGACGTGTTCTTTTAGATCGGTATCTTTCTTAAACAGTTCCACGTGTGGCATCTTGAATCTCTCCGGGAAAGGTGTTCTTAGGATCCCACTAGTGAAAGGGCTTCCGGATTCATCATCCGACAGCTCATTACGCCCATATCGTCTGACTAAAGCATCCATTTGTCAACGATTGTTCTGAACCTCCCGGGTTAGACTTTGTATGAGTATATCTCTGTCTCCTTCTGGTTCCCCTATCGCATTGAAATTTTGACTTATGGTCAACTTTTGACCCCTTTCCTTCGGATTAAACTCTCTACGATCTCGGTTTAGGCCATGCAGCCGTACTGTGCCCCTTTGGCGCTTGCGATGATGATCCTGCTTACTTCCTTCCGAGGATGAAGACCGGTCTCTCCGGTGACTGCGCCTCCTGGGGTGATCCCGATTTACGACTATTCGATCTTGATCGTAACCCTTGTCAGAATTGTCCCCCTCTCTACGTTCCCTGCTCCTCTTATCCACCCTTTCGGATAATATCTCTGGCCTGCCTATAGGGTCTCATCTAGCTTTTAGGGGTGCATCAGGCGTGGGTATCACCACTGCGGAACGCAGTCTCACAGCCTGCTGGTTTGGGGCGGACAGACTGTGAGGCGACATCAAACCTCCCGTGGTGGAAAGGTCAATTCCTTGCTTTGCTGAGTCTGAAATAAGTTGCTGCAGGGAAGCATGAAATCGTTGCGCGATTTCTTCATTAGTTGTGGGGAAACGTTGAATACCAGCTAAGGCGGCTGACTGGTCTGCCGTCGCTATGGTGGCATCCGCTGTATTGAGCGTGGTGTCATCCTCCAACTCGTTATTTGGCACACCTTGACTGTACCTAGAATCGCTACCATCTCCTTCACCAGCCATTGTTGTCACAAATTTCTGGGCTCCACCCTCCTTCTAGCGCCAGTTGTTGACGGTGATTTTTGGTGGTCACCGAGTCAATGATTTATTTGCGAATTGTTATGATTTATGAACTAGGATGATTAAAAACAAAAGAAATAACTAGAAATAACAAGCAATTACGTGGTAAAACTCCAAGGGTTGGAGAAACATCCACGGTTTGTTGCCTAAACAACGAAGTCAAATTCACTATGAAGAAGGATTACAAGAATCCTGTATTACAATCTCTCTCCAGCTATTTCTCTTGTGTGTCCCCTTTTTTACATAAAGAAGGGGTATTTATACATGTTTAATTGGGGTTTGGTATGTGGTGCCCTAATTGTGTGTTCTAACCCTAAATGAATTCGGATTCTCTTTCTTTCGTATATTTCCTGATTTGGTTGAATCCAAGTCTGATTCTGATTCTTCCTCTTTTATTTGCGGAAAATCTATCTGCTTCCTTATTTGAACCCTGCAGTCACTGTTGTTTATCATGGAGTTGCTTGTTGCTGATTGCGCCCAGAGTTTTGAATATAGACGCTGATGATTATCTGTTTTCATTGATTCCCGACTACCCCGAGCATTTGCCCGAGTAAGATTTATTGCCCGAGCAACTTGTCTTTACTGGTGGTCGGGCAGCTTCCTCTTTTCCCGAACAGGTTTTCATGGGCGAATTCTTACTCCGTTAGTTGCTTTCTTTTAACCCTGCTTACGTGGCTTTATATAGTGATGACGTGTCTACCACGACTATTTTTACCTATAACAGATTTTGTTAAAAAGATTGGCCAGTATGTCTACATTGCCGTGGGTGTGTTTGGGTGACTTTAATGAAATCTTAGACGGTTCTGAGAAAATTGGAGGGGTCCCTAAGGATGGCAAGCTCATTTCGGGTTTTAGGGAATCTCTAGATGATTGTTGTCTTGAAGACTTGGGTTATTGGGGTGATACTTTCACTTGGTGCAATAAGCGGGAAGGGTCGGCTTTGATTCAGGAGAGAATCGATCGTTGTGTTAGTAATTTGGATTGGAAGGTTTTGTTTCCTACATTTAAAGTATCTCATCTGAATTATTGGAGGTCCGATCATCGTCCGATTCTGTTAGAATGTTCAGAGACTTCTGGAGTGACTAGTCAGGTTGCTACGACTAGGAGGTTTTACTTTGAAGAATGTTAGGTGGACAATGATGAATGCAAAGAGTTAATTTCGGATAATTGGGCTGTTAATAGGGGTTTTTCTGCTCTGGTTGGGGTTTTGGCTAATATTCAGATTTGTGGGCTAAGGTTAAAGGATTGGAATCGAGTTAATCGACGTAAACTTACAGAGGAGGTTTCTAGACTTAAGGGTCAGTTAAAAGCAACTTATGATAATATCAGACCTGGTTCTTGGAAGTGTATTCAACAGATTGAATCGCAGTTAGATTCGGAATTGGAGTTGGATGAGAGGTATTGGAGACAAAGGTCTAGAATTGAGTGGTTGAAGAGTGGTGATAAAAATTCCAGTTATTTCCATATGAAAGCCTCTGCTCGTAAGTCTTGCAACAAGATTGAAGGTCTTTTTGGGGATGACGGTATTCGATATACTTCAACGAGTGACCTGCAAAGAATTACTATAGATTATTTTAGTAAGCTCTTCCTTTCAGGTACTCCGTCTCATACTGATATTAATTTGATTACTCAAAATGTTTCTTCAAAGCTTTCTTCTTCTATGGTGAATTTTCTTGATTCTCCTTTCTCTGAGGATGAAGTGAAACAAGCAATTTTTGAGATAGGTGCTTTAAAAGCTCCCGGTAGTGATGGACTTCCTGCTCTGTTTTATCAGAGATTTTGGAATATTGTGGGGTCGAGTGTTACATCGGCATGTTTAGATTGCTTGAATAAGGGGGTGTCTATGAGTAAGATGAACTCTACGTTGATTGCCCTGATTCCTAAGAAGAAGTTAGCTGAGAGATTGACAGATTATCGGCCAATTAGTCTTTGTAATGTGTTATACAAGATAGTGGCTAAAGCAATTGCAAACAGGTTTCGTTTATCTCTTGATGGTGTTATTTCCGAATCGCAAAGTGCGTTTATCCCAGGGAGACAGATTGTTGACAATATTATGGTTGGTTTTGAGTGCATTCATAGGATTAAACGACGGAAAAGGAAGAAGGGCTCGTTGGTGCTTAAGCTCGATATGTCTAGGGCTTATGATCGAGTCGAATGGGTTTTTGTTGAATGTATGTTGAGGAGTTTGGGCTATCCGGAGAAATGGATTAGTCTTATTATGAGGTGTGTGTCGACGGTATCTTACTCTTTCATTATTAATGGGAATGTTTGTGGTTCTGTTGTCCCGTCGCGTGGATTACGTCAAGGTGATCCTATTTCTTCGTATCTCTTTATTGTTTGTGCGGAAGGTTTATCTTCTTTAGTTAACCAAGCTGTTATTAATGGGGAAATTCAAGGTTTTAGGTGCAGCAGATTTGGTCCGATTGTGTCTCATTTATTTTTTGCGGATGACAGTCTTTTGTTCGCGCAGGCTACTGTTGCTAATTGTGTAGGGATTAAAGCTATTTTGAGTAAGTATGCTAATGCTTCTGGACAAGTAATTAACTTCCAGAAGTCAGCTTTTTGTGTCAGCCCCTCTCTGTCTGTATCGGATAGGGTTTGTTTGGAGGAAGTGTTGGGGATTGGTAGTGTTGATTGTCATGAACGATATTTAGGTTTGCCTTGTTTTGTTGGGAGAAATAAGAAAGAGTTATTTTCTGTTATTACGTCCAGAATTTGGGACAAGATTAAAGGATGGAGGGATAAGTTTTTATCGGCCGGAGGTAAAGAGGTTTTAATTAAGGCAGTTATTCAAGCTATGCCTATTTATTCTATGACTCTGTTTCGGGTTCCGAAGGGTCTGCTGGCTGAAATCTATAGGATTTGTGCCCGGTTTTGGTGGGGTTCGAAAGGATTTACTAGGAAGATACATTGGTGTACGTGGTCTAAAATGTGTGTAGCCAAAGAGAGAGGTGGTATGGGTTTTAAAGACCTTGAGGTGTTTAATAAAGCACTTCTTGCTAACCAATGTTGGCGTATTTTGTCGAATGGTAAGTCTTTGGCTGCCCATGTGTTAAAGGACTGTTATTTTCCTGAGTGTGATTTTTTACAAGCTGATCTGAAGCCTTCAGATTCTTTTTTGTGGAGGAGTCTTTTGTGGGGTAGGGAGATCGTTAGTGCTGGTGTAAGATGGCGGGTAGGGGATGGATCAAAGATTCGTATTTACTCGGATAATTGGCTACCGAGACCATCTTCTTTTCGTCCTATTTCTCCTTCGTTTTTGGGTCCGAATGCTTCTGTTCATCAGCTTATCTCTTCTCCTGGTGTTTGGAATTTACAATTGATTAAGAGTTTGTTTTGGGATGATGATATTGCAGCTATTTTGAGTATTCCTCTAGGGCATCAGAGATCGGAAGATTCATTATTATGGCATTATGAGCAGCAGGGTTCATACACGGTTAGTAGTGGCTATCGTCTCGGTTGCTCTATTTCCTCTGATGTCTGTTCTTCTTTTTCGAATGATAATTCTGGTTTATATAGTTCTTGGTGGTCTGCTATGTGGAAATTTTATATCCCTTCTAAGATTAAAATTTTTTTGTGGAAAGCATGTAATCTTTTTCTTCCTTCTTTTGTGATGCTTAACAGTCGGAAGATTCATTGTGGTATTTTGTGTCCTATTTGTAAGTGTAAAAATGAGACAGTTCTTCATGGTCTTTGGGCTTGTAGCTGGCTGAAAGGGTTACGTTTGGCTTGGTTTCCTAAGTTAGTTGATAATCATAAGAAGAAGTTGCATTTTTTTGATTTTATTCTTGACTGTTTTCGGTTGTTAAGTTTGGAAGATATGTGTTTGCTGTGTGTGTGTCTGTGGAAAGTGTGGTCTATTCGTAATGCGGTGGTGCATAAGCTAGATGTTGATAGGGAGACTGAGTTAGTTGATTGGGCTAGCAATTTTATTAGTGAATTTCGTTGTGCTAATGATCGAAGGGAGAGGATTGTAGTCGCTTCAGTAGGGTGCCTCCCTGTTTGGAAACCTCCTGATCCTAATTTTTTTAAGATAAATTCTGATGCTGCCTTTAATAGTAGTGGTAGGGTTGTGGGCATTGGTATTGTTATTCGTAATTCAGTTGGTTTGGTAATGGCGTGTTGTTCCCAAAAGGTTGAAGCTTCGTATTCTCCGCAAGTGGCCGAAGCAATTGCTGTCCTTAGTGGTCTCAAATTGGCTTGTGATACTGGATTACTTCCTTGTATTGCTGAATCTGATGCTAAGGTGGTAGTTGATTGGATTAATTCGGGAAAGTCCTTTGCTGCTGAAATTGGAAATGTTATTAATGATATTTATGTTCAGTTGGAGAAAGCGCATTGTTCGTCTGTTATTTTCGTTCCTCATTTGGCTAATCAAGTAGCCCATGTCTTAGCCAAGTACGGCCTCTCGATTGCGGAGAATTTGTATTGGTTGGAAGAGTTTCCTTCCTGTGTTAGCTCGTTGGTTTCGGCTGAAAGTCGTGGTTCTTTGTAGTTTGCTTGTTTGTATCAAAAAAAAAAAAAAAAAAAAAAGCAGGACCATGAAATCCCCAACCAATCCATTTGCTCCACAGGTGCATTTTTCTTTTTTAGTTTTTTTGTTAGATTTTTTTGGGTGATACATAGATTTTGTATAAAAAATGAAGATCAATTATGAGAATTTGTTTGTTTAAACCACTTTGATTCTTCCATTTCAACTCCATGATTGATTCACCAGATTCTTAATCAGATCCATAAAAACATGAGTAACGCTAGACGTTCCAAATTTTTTTTTCAAATTCTGTCACAAATGATGTGGTATGTGAGGTGTCAATATCATATCAGTTACCATATAATCTAATGATTTATAAAATGCTGACATCTCAAATGTCACATCATTTATGACATAATTTGGGAAAAAAAATTGGGACGTTTAACATTACTCTAAAAACATTACATGAGCTACCTCAGCAAGTTTTCGCTGATGTGATTGGACACATCAGCAATAGTTTGATGACGTGGTATGCCACACCAGAAATTCTAAAGTTTTCGCTGTCGTGCCTGAGTTCATTTTTGCTCATCCCCTTTAAGGGGGAAAAGCATTACCCCTCTCCAACACTTGACATGTGTTAAGGGAGGGGTATTTTTATACAAAAACTATTATGTGTTTAAACAAAAATACTCTCCCTGGACGTCAAGTGTTGGAGAGGGGGTAATGCTCATCCCCTTAAAATAAACAAGTCAATTTTTACTCACCCCACTCCCCAGCACATGACATTTGAACGGGGAGGGGTATTTTTTTCTAAACACATGACAGTTTTTAGACAAAAATATCCTTCCCTTAACACATGTCAAGTATTGGGGAGGAGTATAATGCTCATCCATGAGGTGAGCAAAAAAAAATCTCAAAGTAAACTCGTCGTGCCCAGGCCCGTCATTTGTTGTTGTTGTAATAATAGTGATTACGTGGCACAATTCAATAGGAAATCTTACTGCCCGCAAAATTCCAAGTATGGAAACCGTGCAAACGATCTCAGAGCAAGCAACCCAAAACACATGAGCGCCATTGGTTCGTATATCCAGGAGTGGCCTGCAGAATCACAAACCATGTTTCATCACTGTAAAACGACTGCAACCAGAGTAATCCGAAAAGACAAGGAGGTGGCTCTGATCACCCACCCGCGTCCATTAGCAATCTCAGCTCTCTCCGGGGACGTGACGCGCACCATCGTCACCATGAACAAGGATGATGCTATTGATCCTCAGCATCTCGATGCTATATTTCAACAAAAGCGGTCTCTGAGGTCCAAGGTTCGAAAAGACCTAAAAAACATGGACCCAGTTCAAAGAATTCGAGAGGGTAATTTGTTGTATCATCTCTCGCCTTGTTTTCGTGATTGGACTTGATGTGTTTGTTTTTTTGTCTGAGTGAAAATTACAAATGGGTTTTCTTCAAATGTTTGAATAATTGTCTCTTGGTGGTAACACTGGTTGTCCTTTGATGGTTTTAGTTGAAAATGTTATGTCGTTACTGACTTTCAAACAAAACTTTAGTCAATTGATGTTAGAAAATGGAAAAAGCAAATGAGCATTGGTTTTTGCTCTAAAGAGAGTTTTAAGTTATGTAGTGGCGACGAAAATCTTTGCATTTATTTATTTTTCGATGTTTCCTGTTACAGATAATGCAATTCAGAATATTGTTCTGGAATCTCCATGGTTCAAAGCTAGCAAAAGCTTATGTGCTTATATAAGCTGTGCAACTTTACGAGAAGTGGATACGTCAAGAATTGTCTCAGAAATTTTGTCTAACCAAGACAATGGTTAGTAAAAAAAAATTCATGTATATTTTCTTACAACATATTGTGGATTCCTTGGATTCATCTTTTATGCGGAAAAGTTAATACCTTTGCTGATAGAGCTTCAAGAAAATACTTAAATGTTTATTGGTGATAGATCAAAATAAAAGAAGATACAGAAACGGAATTAACTAATTGGGGATGTTAAATTGGGGTAGTTGCACTTCAAATTATTAATTGTTAGATGTTCTTGTATCGTGTTACTTTTCCTTTTCATTTCTTATATTGGCCACTGCTCCTGAAGGGACATATCCTATCTGCTAGCACAAGTCAATAAAAGGAAAAACATAAAACCGGGATGGCTGCGAGACAAGATATAATCATATAAAAGGTGTCAATATTTTTTAGACATATGTCTATGTAGGCTCTTTGGCCCTCCACTTTTCTGCATAATTCACAATCTTATCTTAGTGAGTTATGTGGCCTGATAATAGATGATATACTTGATGTCTACACTGCTTATTTTAGATTGTCTTATCATTTCACAGTTGACAACATTTACATTACTTGTAATGTCTGGTAGTGCATTTTTTTGTTATGCCTTTGGAGATCTTACTCCTTGTTTTCAACTTTAGAGGGTGATGCTCAGATCAGGAAAAAGCTTTATGTTCCACGTGTTGAGGACAGGAATAGCAACATGAGAATGCTCAAGATATCCAGTGTTGACGATCTCATAACAAACTCGATGAACATTTTGGAACCAGCCTTAGTAGATTCTAATGGAAATGAATGTGATGATGGTATGATTTTATTTATATCTGCCAGTATGTTTACATGCTTAACCTTTGTTCCTTTCTCTGATTTAGGATACTGGTCATACAACTTTCTTGATGAAACTGATTATTTTTGAAGCTTTCTTCCAACTAATGGTCAGTTGCACGGATTTATATGAACTGAATACATTCAAGATACTCATCTTTTTTTTATATTTTTTTTTATACAATTATATTTTCCAACAAAATGGTATGCCAATCCCCGACAAGGTAACTTGGAACTATGGGATATGTAATAATAGTAATGCTTTTAACTTCATCTACTAATATGCAGTAAAATATATAATAATAATAAAGACAGCAACGCCATCTTCACCTCTGCATTAGAACATATTCTTCAATTTCTTTATGAGGGGATTGAATTCCCGTCATGCAAGAATTTCTGTTGAATTGTGTTTTCATGCATTTAGAGTTCAGCACATTTAACAATTGAAAAATTAACGAGTCATCAGTTTCGGTATTAGTCAATACTTAGATGAATCCATTTGCCTACTATATCTAATCATTTCTGTAATAAGTATTCTAATTGGGTGAGTATCTTTTTAAGAAATCTAATAATTTATTATTCAAACATCAGACTGTTATTTATATTTAGTTGTTGCTCAATAGGTCTCAGAAGTTGTGTCTTGGACATTGCAAGTTTGCAAATGAAAAAAAGTAACCTGTCTGCTGTGGGAACTATTTACCTACTTCAATATAAATTGCCGTTTTTTCTTTAATATGTTAGATCAATCCTAACCGGAGGAAAGAATATGTGAAATTTCATTAGTAGTTGTCTATAATTACAATGCTACTGACAGTAATGTCTAAAACTCTCTATTTGGTTTTAGATGGAGCAAGTTTTGAGTATTTTTTAGTTTGGTATATAAATCACGAATGTGTTTTTATAGAAAATCATTTTGAACAGTAAGCTGAACTAGAATGCAGGGTTGCTCCTGCTCTTAGTCAATTTTTTTGGTTATTCATATTGATGGCCTCTTTTGCTTGTCTTGTCTCTTCTCCTTGATGTTATAGGATTTCCTTTGTGGAGATCTTAGAATCATTTTTGACGTGGTTAATCAGGAGATTATACATCTGAAAGGCTTATTTGGTGCAGTTATGCAGGCAAGCGAACCAGTTGACTTGATCATCTTGCCTGGTAATTGTCTCGATCCTTGCTCTTTATAACCTCTTTAGTCTTTTCTGTTTTCAAGGAGACCTATAGTTTGATTGATTTCCATTAAGTCATTTCTTCTTGTTTCAGGGCTTGCATTTGACCGATCTGGAAGGCGTTTGGGTCGTATTGGGGGGTGAGTTTAGAGCTTACTGCATTTAAAAAAAAAAAAATATTGTTGCAAGGCCCTGGTTACAACTCCCATAACTGCTTTATTATGCTAATCACTTCAATATATTATCATGGTAGCATACATATATGAAAATTGGATATTCTTGTGACACGTCTTAAAAAATAATCATTAATTAAATTAAAAATTTAATAGCCTCTTAATACTTATTTGTGTTAAACTGTTAATACTGGCTATTACTTTTAGGGGTTTATTTATTAATAGATTATGTTGCCGTGGATTTAAGCATGACTGCCATGATATGAACATAATGTGTGGAACATGGAAACTATTTAATTTAAGACATGAGTGGAAATACATGTTTTAATTTAACATGTTGCATTTGTGTTCATTGAGATACTGATCTAACTGTTATTTCATCGCATAGTAAAACCTGGAAGTTACTATGATCTGTTCCTTATGAAGTACCAAAAGCTCGCACAAGAGCGGGAATGGAAGCATCCTCTTCTTGGTAAATTCCCTAATTTAGTTAACAGTAATTGTTGAATTAAATTTTTTATTTGTTTTATATACTTTACTTGAATACTTGCTTGTTGGTTATTTGGTTGCAGTTGCACTTGCGTACACACTGCAGTTTGTTGAGGAAGGAGCCATACCTGTTACTCCCTATGATGTTGCAGTGGATGCTGTGGTATCCCCAAGTGGCTTCATTCCCATAAGCCCAGTTGCTTTAGAGAGGTGTGATTGAACCGAGGTGTCTCCTTTCTGCTAGATATGTTTATTAGAAGCATGACTAGTCATTTATAAACACATTGCCTCTTTGAATTTTTGTGGGTTGATGAGAAATTAGCTAGTCTGGCCTTTAGCATGTGCTACTATGCAATGGGAATATCCAGGAATGGATCAACGCAGAACTCTCTACCTTGGTAATTGCATGATCGGATAATATCATATTGAAGGAGTTTGTTTGGAAGTGTTTGTATCGCTGCTTCAAATACGATCGAGAAAATCTAGTCAGTTACCACACGGGACAAGCAGCTTCCTCCCTAACTGCTGATAATCTCGTGACACACCACACTTCTGTGCTGCAGCTTTGTAGAGAGGTGCCGGTGATGATGAATCGTCCCATAAGGCTCTTAGACCATTTCAATTCTCTGAATTCTGATGTAAAACTCAAATTTCTGATCACTTGCAGAATTCTTGACAGTTCAGTCTTGTAAGTTTCTTTTGTTTGACTTACAATGTATATATCTATACGATCTCTAAATACTTTGAGAAGATGATACACAGCTATAGTGAGGTTAGTTTTCTTCTATATCGAGGATCATTGAAGTGTACAAAAACTAGTTTTGAATAAAAAATTTCCAAGTTTTTTTTTTTTCTCCCAAATTTTAAGGTGCATGTTTCACTATTCACATGTATTATTGTTAAGATCAGTCATGCGTTCATACTGTTACAGTTTCGTAGTTCGTACTTACTCACTAAGATGGGTAGAACTCATTTGAAAAAGAAAAAAAATAAATCACTTTGACCATGTTATTGATAAAGCAGAAATTTTTTTTTTTTTTTTTTTTTTTGATGGAAGGGCACCTGAAAATCTGGAAAAACCAGATCCAGGGCAAGATTACAACCAAACTGGGACTCCACAGATAAAACTACTCGAGCACAAGCCCAGATCAGAGTCCCATAACGGGAGAAAAAACACCCACACAAGAGTGGGATTACAAACAAACCAGAAATTAAACATAAAACACAAAACAAACGAGCAGATGACCGAATGGAGGAGAGATCCATGTAAATAAATGTTTATCGTCCGACTATTCGTAGTAATGTTACATGGTACGAAACATAATTTCAAATATTAATTAAAATTATTTGTTTTTAATATATATAAATTATGAGATGATATGATGAATAGAATAACAATGACAAAACATTTAACACATTATTTGGATTAATTTTTGAACTTTATTTTGGGTCATGTAACAATACTTTTTTTAAATTTTTTTGATACGCTGCTATGACCATTCGAATTTGATATTGTCTGATTGAGTGAATATTTTTTTATCCCCATACCATATTAGATGGTAATTTTATATTGTTTTATTATATATAATTTCCTATTACTTCTGTCTAATCGCTCTACATCATAAATGCAAATGATTGAAGTTAAACCACAATTAACCAATATTAAGGAAAGTAATACTTTAACCCGACATGACTATCAATTCATAATAGTTGTGGATGAGCTTGAGATTTGGATAAATGACTTCCAAGTCATTGGTTCGAATCCTACCAATAGTAACAGACTTAAAAAAAAAAAAAAAAAATACCTGATTTAGATAAATGGATAGATAATGTTAATAATAAAAAAAAATTCATAATAGTTATGTGCCCACGTTTACATTATGAGATTCAAATTTTATCGTACACATCTTAAAAATATTTGTAGATAGTTTTATCTCTAATTTCGTGGAAATAAATATCTTTAGATTATGGGTAATATTCAAACTGTGTTTGTAGCCGGATGTCAGCAAGCCCAATATATTTCTAATTTGTTCAATCATATATATTTTTTAAAATAATCCTTAAATGCTGCATTTATGGCGCACGAGTGTACGACTTTGTAAAATTGTATTTCATAATTTTTTTTTAATTAAACGATTAACGTGGATATCATATAGACAGATACTGTACTTTGCTTATATACTGTACATCAAAAAAATAAATAAAAAATACTTTACTTATAAATATTCCTACCAATACGGCACCGTGTCATCTACCTGAATAGTTTATAATGTAATTATTCTCATATCAATAATACTAAACATCTCATCTATAATCCCACCATTTTCATCCCAACACACGTGGCAGCTGACGTGTCACTTAGTGAGTGGACACACATTAATTGATACTTATCTCTTTTACCTATGTATTCACCAATTAATGTTTGTCCACTCCCCAAGTGACACCACTGCCACGTATGTTACGATGAAAATGGTGGGATTATAGGTGGGACTTGTAGCATTACTAATTCTCATATTAGTCAATATATTAACCAGTAAGTGGCAGTAACCACCCACGTACGAGCAAGAACCGATAATACAACTTGATTTGGTATTCTACTACTTACTACTTTACTAGTTACTAGTACGAACAGCAGAATCGCATTTTGTGGCCGCCAGGTCTTGCTCTCCTTGCAAAGACGATGGACGACGACGTTGACGAAGACGAACTCCGTTCAACTCCTTCGTTCCGGTACCGTTGGGACGTGTTCTTGAGCTTCAGAGGCGAAGACACTCGCCACGGCTTCACCGATCGCCTCTACAGGCAGCTCACACTCAACGGCGTACGGACATTCCGCGACGACGAGGAGTTGGAGAGAGGAGAGGAGATCAATCCCAGCCTCGGGGAAGCGATCGAGGATTCCGCCGCCACAATAGCCGTCATTTCCAGGAGGTACGCTGATTCGAGATGGTGTCTTGAGGAGCTTGCTAGAGTCGTCGACTACCGGAAGCTGCTGCTTCCGGTGTTTTATCAGGTCGATCCCTCTCACGTCAGGAAGCAAAAAGGACCGTTTGAGCAGGATTTTCTCAACCTCGAGGAACGATTCGGTGTCAAAATGGTTGCTCGGTGGAGGAGTGCTATGGAAAAGGCTGGTGGAATCTCCGGTTGGGATTCTAGGAATTGGTACTTCATCTTTTTCTTTTCTTTTTTTAAATTTTCGCATTCTCATTCGCATCGAATTAATTGTTATATTATTTAGCATACGAAGAATTATGATAAACAACTTGGTTTGATTAATATTGCAATTTCTTGTTTAGTGTTGATTTTATGATTGTAGGGATTAGTGATTGACTTGGATTCTTGGAGGTTTCAAGAAGACTTTTAGCTGTGAGAGAATCTTTTTATGTCAATGGTTGATCAAGTGAAAAAAAAAAAAAAAAGAATTAGAAAAGGTCGGAGAGCCCTATAATAACTATAGTCTCTGTAAATCACTTGAATCCTAAAAAAATGATTGTGTTGAGTAGTGATCAATAATGCATCTTCTTTAATGAAAGTGTAAAGAATTCCTCGGGTTTTGAACGTTTCTCATTTTGGCATTAGTTATATGAATTGTAGGCAAGGGGTTGTGTTGAAAGTCTAAAGAAGATTTTTGGATGGGAGAAATATTTTGATGTTTCATTTTGATTTGGTGATTTTAATTCTAAGGTATTTGAATTACAACTCTTAGTATAGAGTACATAAAAAGTCAGTATCCCAAGGAAAGGTTCTAACTTCTAAGAGTTGACTATTTTCACCTTTTAATTCTTTACCTTTACAGAATTTTTAAATATGAAGGTAGGTGCTTATATGTTTAGTTTATATTAGTTTATTGCCATTTGGCTATATTTTATTACAACTATCACTATCTTTTTTGTTTATTTGTTTGCACCTTTGTTTATAACACCAAAATTGAGATTTCATTGTTTATACTCAACAATAATAATATATAAGACAAAACAGAATGATGAACGTCATTATACCTTGTGAATTATAATACAACATGCAGTCTAAAGAGCAATTCAAGGTGCATGCCATTCCAAGAGCAATAGCTAAAAATTTTGACCACCGTGCTGGGTTTAAAGGACATAGTTTCAGCATGAACTTAAGACACGCTAGCAGTGGACCCTAATATAATTGGAACAATCTTATGGCATTTAATGTGAATAGTATTTGAACTTCACTCCATAATCAGTTTTATAATCTTATATTATTGTATCATTAAGATTTAGATGTCTCTTTAGCTGCATAGGACCTCATGAAAGAAAGTTGTCAGGCCATTTTTAAATTCCAACTAAAATAGGGATATAGCACTTTCTGAGTTATGCATAACTAAAATTTTATTTTTCTTTATCTTCGTATATTTTCCATCAGTGAATTATTGCTGATATCTTATGTAGCTTGTTTAATGGGACTGATGTCAGAGACTGTAGACAATCCTCCTGCTCAAGCTTAAATTTTTTGCTGGAAATTTCCTTCATACAATGTGTTCAGCATTTCAGTTGTTGCTTTCTGAAGTAGTCTTGTAGAGTCCCCCAGAAAACAAAAATGCTTTCTGTTAACAGTAGAAAGTTGTTTCAAATGCACTGTTTATAGAATTAGAAATTATAAACTTTTTTTTAAGTAAAAGAGAAAATTATAAACTTGATTATTCTAGAAACTGTAATAAAGTTTCTTGGTGAATTTCTATTTCTATTATTTCAGCACAAGAACTCCGTCATTTAAATGCTAGCCTATTGTTTGAGTTTTATTAAGCAGACCAGGATGCTTCCTTCGTAAGCCTTCCCATATGATCAAAACCACAAACCATAATCTAATAGGTTCATCGGCATTATCCTATATCATAAATGCTAAATATTTTGGCATGTTGATACGTAGAACAACCACTGTGGTATAAAACTATGCTGCAATATTCTCACTCTTTGGTTTCTCATTTGGTTCACTATCCTCACTTATTTGCTTCTATTTGTGTTTATTTTCAGGAATGAGGAAGAGTTAATTCAATCTTTAGTCAAGAAGGTTCTGAAAAAATTGAGTAATACTCCATTAGGTGCTGCTAAATATCCTGTAGGACTCGATTGTCAACTAAAAGAATCGATGAGGATGCTAGATGTTAAAGCAAATGGTGTACGAGTATTAGGATTTTATGGAATGGGTGGAGTAGGAAAAACCACCCTTTCCAAGGCCCTTTATAATAAGCTTGTCATACACTTCAAGCACTGCAGCTTTATTCCAAATATCAGGGAAACTTGTTTGCATCACAATGGTTTAATGGATCTTCAAAATAAAATTATACGTGACCTTTCCGCAAATGAAGCAGAACACGTGAATGAGGTTAGCCAATATATTATAAAATTCAAAAAGCTAATCGATGAGGAGCCAGTTTTGATCGTTCTAGATGATGTTGATGATGTAAGGCAACTTGATGCACTGGCTGGCAAGAGAAATAGGTTTTATGATGGAACTCGGATCATCATTACCACAAGGAACAAAGAAACTCTAGTTGAAAGCATTGTGAATACAACTTATGAGGTGAAAGAGTTACAGTTCCAGGAGTCGCTGCAGCTATTCAGTTATCATGCCTTCGGAAAAGAGAAACCAGCAAAAGATTTTGCAGCCGTGTCCAAGGAAATTGTGCGTCTTGCAGGAGGACTACCTTTGGCTTTGGAAGTTATTGGTTCCTCTCTGTTTGATAAGAGGAGGACATTGGATTGGGAAGCAGCCTTGGAAAAGTTGAAACAGATTCGTCCAGGTCGTCTTCATGGTGTCTTGCAGATAAGTTATGATGACTTAGATGAAGAAGAAAAGTGTGTATTCCTCGACATTGCATGTTTCTTTGTTAAGATGAGGATGAAGAGAGAAGATGCAATTGATATATTGAGGGGTTGTGGTTTCAGTGCTGAGATAGTGCTGACAGTTCTTACCGGAAAATGTCTGATTAAAGTTATTGAGGACAATATTTTGTGGATGCATGATGAACTTAAAGACATGGGAAGACAAATTGTTCAGCAGGGAAGTCTTGGAGAACCTGGCCAGTGGAGTAGACTGTGGGATCGTGATAAAATCTTAACTGTTTTGAAAAATGAGAAGGTATATTTGGTTTTTAGCTTGCTATTTATTCATCTACCAAATGGAACTTTTATTTATTCAATGATGCCCATTTTTATAAAAAACAACTTGTTTCTGGTACTAGAAGAAGGCTTACCCCGTTTGAGGTTGAATATGTTAAACCATACTTGTCAAGATTTTCACAGATTAATGTCCATAAAAGCTATCCAAAATTATATTTCAAAAACTCGTGTAGTCAATCATTTGATATGATGTTGTTACTCACTTACTCTAGCTAGTTTCTTCACGGGTTTCCCCAGCAGCCATGAAAATTTTAAATTTAGCACTCCTAAGATGACAGAATAGTTGCTAATTTGCACTAATGGAAAAAGCTAATGATTTTATCATTTTTAGGATAGTATTGAAGTATTCTAGAAAATGACATTCATTGAGATTAAAATATCTCTAACTGTAGGTTAATGGGGACTTTGTGGTGCATACCCCACCGGTCATCACCATCATTTGTAAAATGTATCATCCTCTTACAGTGAATGAATGGCTTGACTCCAGTTTTTTTTTTTAAATTCATTTTTCCTTTTATGTCACTGGCCATAGGGAACGAGAAATATTCAGGGCATTGCGTTGGACATTGAAAAGAAGGACGAGTTGAGCTCTGAGAAACGCTATTGGATGAACATTAAAATGAAGCCTACCTTTACATCTGCAATTACTTACTTGAAGGAAATCATATACAAGAATTTTTTTCAACATTTAACAGATAATGGGACAGGCGTGATGTTGCACACTAATTCATTCAAACCTTTGGTTAACTTGAGGCTTCTTCAGATCAATCATGTGGAATTAAATGGAAGTTTCAGAGTTATGCCTGCTGAATTGAAGTGGTTGCAATGGAGGGGATGCTCTTTGAAAACTCTTCCTTTTGAGTTTTCTTCCCAGCATATTGCTGTCCTTGATCTCTCCAAAAGCAAAATCACTAAGGTCTGGGGATGGAGATGGTGGAATTGGTTCTCTGAAAACAAGGTAAGTTCACTAACTAAATAGTAAATACATCATTTTGATGATATCTGAGCAGTCAAGTGAGAGCTGGCTCATTTCTCACTGGTCATATAGGGTTCAAGTAATTTCTGACATTTCAGTAAATGAATTATTCATTTTGTTTTCTAAATACATACTCCTTTCTCTTGTAAGTGGTGATATTATGGAAGCGCGCATGGGTGAATTAGTACCAATTAGGACTAGTGATGCACTGAGATTGGTAAAAGATCAGGCTCACAAATTAAACCCAAAAAAATTATAAAAATTAGTTATATTTGACTTACCTATTATTAAGTACGTGATCTATTACTGGTTTGTGTAGTACTTTCTTGAATTTTTACAAATTTTAGGAGTTATACAAATGAATCCATATTATTTTGAAGTTTTGTAGCATTCCATGTCCAATGATTAAAATTTGCCTGGATGTTATCCTTGAGCATCAATTTTAAAGATCTTTGGTTAATGCTCTTAAGATTTTAAAGCCTCTTGATAGGAGGAATTGGTTTTTGTTTTCTGAAGAAATCATGGCAGAATAATTCTCATATTAATATCTATCATTTTTAATGCTTGAAGAAGCACCCATAACATGTGTGATTACACTTTGTTGCATCACTGTTACATAAGTTATTAAATTGACTTGATACTCTCAGGTAGCGGGTATGATAAACGTAGGAGTTACCTGGCACACTACTTGGCTCCTTTTGCATGCTTAAATTACCTTTATTCCTGTTTATCGGATATTTTTAATATATTTGCTTTTGTCAATTGACAGATAATGGGAAGGTTATTGGTTATGAATCTATGCGATTGCTTCCATTTGACAGAGATCCCTGATTTATCGGATCACAGTTTCTTGGAAAAACTGATTCTTGAGAACTGCAGAGAGCTTGTTAAGATCCATAAATCCATTGGTGACTTGAAAACATTACGTTATTTGAACCTCAAAAACTGTTCAAACCTTGTTGAATTTCCAAGTGATGTATCTGGATTAAAACATCTTGAAAACCTTATCCTTTCTGGTTGCTCAAAATTGAAAGGATTGCCAGAGGACATGAGCAGTATGATATCTTTAAGGGAGCTTCTCATCGATGAGACTGTAATAGTTAAACTACCTAACTCCATATTCCGCCTCAGGAAACTTGAGAAGTTCAGTCTGAAAAATTGCCGGTCATTAAAACAACTTCCTGATTGTATAGGGAAATTGAGTTCACTAAAAGAGCTTTCTCTGGACAGTTCAGCCCTGGAAGAACTCCCCTATTCAATAGGATCATTGTCAGAGCTTGAGAAACTAAATCTCATGAGGTGTAAATCACTCACTGCAATTCCTGATTCCATTGGCAATCTCAAATCACTAGAAGAGCTTCTTTTTGATGGCAGTTCAATCAAAGAACTGCCAGCTTCTGTTGGTTCATTATTCCGTTTGAAGAACCTCTCACTTGGTTATTGTCAATTTCTCAGCAAATTGCCTGATTCGATTGAAGGTCTAGCATCCTTGGTTAAGCTTCGCTTGGAAGGAACGTTAATTAGAGAAGTTCCAGTTCAGATCGGTACCTTGAACTTGGTCAAGAAGCTTGAGATGGGAAATTGTCAAGTGCTCAAATATTTACCACAATCAATTGGTAAGATGTTGAGCATAACTACATTGGTCTTAGATGAAGCCAGAATAACAGAGTTGCCAGAGTCCATAGGGATGTTGGAGAGACTTATTGTGTTGAAACTAAACAAATGTAAACAGCTCCAACGCTTGCCAAGTTCGATTGGAAATTTAAAAAGTCTGCAGTACCTTCTAATGACAGAAACTTCAGTGACATATTTACCTAATGAATTCGGGATGCTCTCGAGTTTAATAGTACTGCAGATGGGAAAAGTGCCCCAAACTGGATCGCATCAAGACACCGTAGAACACTCAGACCCGACAAATTCAAATGCACAAGAGGGCCTGCTTATAGTTCTTCCACGGTCTTTCTCAAACCTCTCCTCTCTGAAAGAATTGGATGCCTATGCATTTAAATTATCTGGCATGATTTCTGATGAATTTGAGAAGCTGTCATCATTGGAGGTATTGAATCTGAGTCGCAACAATTTTTGCAGCCTTCCATCTAGTCTGAGAGGTCTTTCACTTCTCAAAGATCTGGCTTTGTCCCACTGTAGAGAGCTGAAGTCTCTTCCTCCATTTCCTTCAAGTTTGCTGAAGTTGGACGTGGCAAACTGCTCTGCATTGGAAAGTATATCCGATCTGTCGAACTTAGAGAGTTTACATTATCTGAATCTCACAAATTGCACCAAGATAATGGATATCCCAGGCGTTCAGTGCTTGAAGTCTTTGAGAAGATTGTACCTGAGTGGGTGCAATGCAAGCTTTCCAGCAGTGAAGAGAAGACTTGCCAAGGTTCTCTCTTCTCGTACACCCATTTGTTAATTAAATATTTATGCTAGTAAATTATTCTTCATGCATATATATTGTATTACAAATGACTTCCTTCTTCCTCTGACACCAATGCAGGTTGCTTTAAAGTACTTGCACAATCTGAGTGTCCCAGGAAGTGAGATTCCAAATTGGTTTGTTCAAGAGATCCCACGTTTTGACAAAAACCGTGCAATCAAAGGCATCATAATCGGTGTTGTCGTCTCCCTTGATCAGAGTACACAGGATGCTTTCAGGGATAAGCTACCTGCAATAGTAGACATCCATGCAACGATTTTCAGACTCGGTGTTCCAATATATACTACAGTTCTCTACTTAATGGGAGTTCCTGAAACAGATGAAGATCAACTCTACCTGTGTCTATATGTGGACTTCAGCTCGCTGGCTTTACTGCTTCAAGACGGTGATAAGATACAAATTGCAAGACGTGAGAGACCATATTTCCATGGGCTCAAACTGAAAAAATATGGGATTCATCTCGTTTTCGAAAACGATGATGATATTGATGAAAACGACGACGAAGAATCTTTAGATGAATCCCAACAGTCAGTATCCATGAAACTAGCCAAATTTATTGGTTCCCTGTAAACCAATAATATTATACCATTTGTACCACCTTGTAGATACCAAAAAACCACTACCTATATCATAACAACATTTAAAATGATGCGTTCTTTAGTATATATATAAAGAAACATAGAGGTTGTACAAGTCATATCTCTTCTTCAAATATTGTAATAGTTCAAAAAGCTACACCTACTAAATCATATCTCTTTCTGCTTCGCGGAGAAACAACCTCCACAAAGATTTATTCTTTGTTCTTCTATCCAGTCTACTAACAACGACGACTTTAACTCCAACATGGGAGATGCTGCAGACGCTGCCGTTTCGTCCAGGCTCCGTTGGGACGTGTTTTTGAGCTTAATAGGTGAAGACACGCGCCACACGTGTTTCTAAGGCAATTTTTTAATCATATCATGTAATTCCCAACTATCTTCATCGTATCGTATGTTTCTTATGTGTTTTATTATATTGTCGCAGTAATAATTAATTGTTGTTTAATGTTGTTATCATCTCATTTATAGACATTAGGTCGCTGTTAAAGACAAAAAGACTGACTTTTTAAGTCCTAGTGCAAATTCTTTTTGTTTTGTCTGACTATACATCAAACATTTGTCGGTTGTTATTTTTAATTAATGGTGTAGGGGATTTAGAGAAATTTCAATTTTCATGTAATGATGATCTCTGTTCTTGCTCATTTTTGTCATCAGAAAAAGGAAATTGTGATCTCTCTTGATGTCATTTGACCAGTACCAAAATTTCAAAATTTCATATTGTTAATATGCAAGTCCTTTATGCTACTAATGCTTTTGGAATGACATCTATTGCAGTGATGAAGAGCTGTTGGTTCAACTATTAGTGAAAAAGGTATTGACAGAATTGAGTAATACTCCAATGCGGGTTGCTGCTTACACAGTTGGAATTGATTCTCGTGTGGAAGAACTCATGAAGTTGCTAGATGTGAAATCCAGTGGCGTTCGAGTTCTGGGACTTCATGGAATGGGAAGGGTTGGTAAGACAACCCTTGCCAAGGCTGTTTACAATAAACTAGTCGGAAAACCCTTGCCAAGACTTCATGGAATGGGAGGGATGATGTAATTTACGTATTGAAAGGCTGTTGATTCAGACCTCAGTTAGCTATCACAGTTCTCACAGCAAAATCACTCATCAAGGTTACAAAGGATGATACTTTGTGGATGCATGATCAACTTAGAGACATGGGCAGACAAATTGTTTGGCAGGAGAACCTTCAAGATCCTGGAAATTGTAGTAGACTCTGGGATCGCGATCGCGATGAAATCACAACTGTGTTAAAGCTCCAAAAGGTATTGGACCTCAGAATAACAAGTTAGCACGCTTCATCTTCTTGTTTTGCACTTTTATGTTTTCAGATTTAGAGTTCAGATTTTTTCTGCAGGAAATGCCCTAACAACAGATGCTGGATGTGCATGCATGTATCACTTATGCACCTAGGGAATGAGATTTTATTTATTTATTTGTATTTGTTCAAATAATCAGAACAATATTTATGTATTTGACCATATAGGGAACAAGAAATATACAAGGGATTGTCTTAGACTTAAAAAGAAAGATGGTGATGGATTCAAGTGTTGATCACACAAGTTGGGAAAATCTTTGGAGAGGGCGAAGTCTAACCTCTGCAATATTTACATACTTGAAAGAAAGATGTAAGAAATTTCTGCAACATAGAGAAGAAATTGAAAGGGAGCTAGTACTATGCACTAAACCCTTCGAATCAATGATCAATCTAAGACTGCTTCAAATCAATCAAGTAAAATTGGAAGGGAAGTTTAAATTTCTTCCAGCTGAATTGAAGTGGCTACAGTGGAAACAGAGTACTGAGAAAACTCTTCCTTCTGACTTTTCTCCCTCTCAGCTCACAGTACTTGATCTCTCAGAGAGTGGAATTGAACGAGTGTGGGATTCTAACACTAACAAGGTATGCTTCACTCGTATTGAATTGTTTGTCTTGATTTTGCTCTACGCAATTCATTATGACGATTGCCTTTTGCCTGGTGGCTAAAAACTTGATGGTCTTAAACCTGCGTGGTTGCTGGAATCTAGCTGATGTTCCTGATTTATCAGAGCATCCGATCCTGGAAAAGCTTGTACTTGAAGGTTGTCTTAGGCTTACTAAGATTCGTGGATTAGTTGGTGACATAAGTACATTACTTCACTTGAACCTGAACGGCTGCTCAAACCTTATTGAAATTCCAAGAGATGTCTCAGCGCTGAAACATCTTGAAACCCTTGTCTTCTCTGGATGCTCTAAATTAAGAGAATTATCAGAAGACATTGGCAATATGGAATCTTTGAAAGAACTTCTTCTTGACAAAACTGCTATAGCAAAGCTGCCTCAGTCTGTAATCTGCCTTGGAAAACTTGGGAAAACTTGAGAAGCTAAATCTAGGTGGTTGCATATTTCTGAAAGAACTACCCCAAAGCATAGGCAAGCTGGTTTCTCTGAAAGATTTCTCTCTTGACCATTCTGAAATAGAAGAACTTCCTGATTCTGTTGCATATTTGGGAAACCCTGAGAAACTAAAATTTGCTTGGGTGTGTTGGTTTTTTTTATAAAATCTGAAAAACATTTATGGGTGTAGAGAATTCAAAAGCATATATAAAACATTTATAGAGACAATAAAAAGAAGAAGAGAAGAAACATGTGAAGAACAATTTTAATAAAACATATATATACATCACACGCCATCTTTCTCTTTCTCTTTTGATGGCATACATTTTCTTTGCCCAAATGGGCTATATATAGACACACACACACAACAAGAACCTTACACACCCATACTAGGGACATATTGGCCATACTTGGGACCATGCTATAATACATCATTTCTTACACATTTTCATCATGCATTACATCACATTTATTACATCATTTCTTACACATCTTGCATCATCATAAGCTTAACCATGATTTAATCATAACCATAGTTAAGTTAAGTATAATACATGTCATGAGCCACATCATAATCCATACAAGAAAAGTTTCATATTTTCCAACAGGGTGTAGTGCAGTGACAGCAATTCCTGGTTCTGTTGGAAATATCAGGTCCTTGACAGAGTTCTTGATAGATGGAACTGCAGTCAAAGAACTGCCTCCTACTATCGGTCAATTGTCATATTTGAAGACCTTCTCAGTCTCAAACTGTAGATTCCTGAGCAAATTGCCCGAATCAATTGAAAGATTAGCATCTATTGTTGAGTTGCATTTAAATGGATTGTCAATCACAGATCTGCCAGATCAGATTGGTGGCTTGAAAATGGTTGACAAGCTTGAGATAAGGAATTGTAGCTCTCTTAGAAAGTTACCAGAATCAATTGGAAGCATGTTGAATCTCACTACTCTCACATTATTCAATGCCAATATCACGGAATTGCCATTATCCATTGGTATGTTGGAAAACCTTGTTTTTTTAAGATTGAACAAATGTAAACAACTCCAGAAATTTCCAGCTTCAATAGGGAAATTGAAGTCTCTGGTCCATTTGCTAATGGAGGAAACTGCCATGACAGAATTACCAGAAAGCTTTGGGATGCTCTCAAGGTTGATGGTTTTGAGAATGGCAAAAAGGCCACCTCTCGGAATGCTTGAAAATGGTGATAGTGCAACCCAAGTTGGTAGTACTACCGACCTCTTTCTCAAATCTTTCCTTGCTTGAAGAACTGGATGCTCGTGCTTGGAGAATAGGCGGCAAAATTCCTGGTGATTTTGAGAAACTGTCGTCATTAGAAATCTTGAATCTAGGCGAAAACAATTTTCACAGCCTTCCATCAAGCCTGAGGGGCCTCTCACTTCACAAAAAGCTTCTGTTGCCCCCTCTGTGAAGAACTCAAGTCTCTCCCTCCTCTTCCCTCAAGTTTACAAGAGGTGGATATTGCAAACTGTTTTGCATTGGAAAGCGTATATGATCTTTCAAACTTGGGGACTTATACGACCTGAATCTTACCAACTGAGAGAAAGTTATGGTCTTATGGATATTCCAGGCCTCGAGTGCTTGAATTCCTTGAGAACGCTTTACATGAGTGGCTGCAACTCTTGCTTTGTGCCGGTTCAAAGAAGACTTTCCAAAGTTAATTTGAAGAAACTAAACAATCTAAGTATGCCTGGAAGCAAAATTCCAAGTTGGTTTTCTAAAGAGGTTACCATTTCCAAACACAAAAACCGCGAGATAAAAGGTGTGATTATTGCTGTAGTCGTTGACAATGAGATACCAGTTGATTTGAGATATCAACTCCCTGCCGTAGTTGACATTCATGTAAAGATCCTTGCACAGAATAAAACTAGACTCACAACCGCATTGAATCTACTTGGAGTACCAAAAACAAATCAGGATCATGTTCACCTGTGTCGGTATCCAGCCTGTCACCCCTTGGTTTCTATGCTTAAAGATGGTTATAAGATACAGGTAGTACTCCAAAACCCACCATTTCTGAAGGGGGTTGAGCTAAAGAAATGTGGCATTTATCTGGTTTTTGTAAATGATGATGATTATGATGGAGATGAGGAGTCATTAGATGAAAATCAAAAACTTGCAAAAATTTTCGGTTCATTGAAAGATGAACATTGATCAAGTAGATAATTCTCCAAATCTTTGGAATAAATGATTGTGCTTGTGAATTTCTTGAACTATCTGATAATTAAATTGTATGTATCTTTGGTATCAAAATAGTCTCTTTTATTTCAATTCGTATGTGTGTGTGTGCGTTTTTTTTTTTTTTTTTTCCAAAGACAATTAGTATCAAATTTGTCACATTACAGTTTACAGCTAGTATTTTCATTAACTTTTTGTTGAAAGATTTTATAACTAGATCGGTAATATTAATCATTGACAATTACGAAGACCTACAAAAAAAAGTCTCCATACCATAGAAATTATATGAACTTAAACCACCAAAATTCCCTTAATAGCAAACTTAATATAAGAGGGCCAGAGGAACTATTTTGACTTCATTTGAAACAATGACCATGAATATTTGATGTAGGACCAACAATAGAAATATGAAATAAATAGAGACTTTAGAAAGAAATAGATAGAAACATGGAGAATTAGGGATCAGAAGCAGAAAGGGGAAAAACACAGAAAAAATATCGATTGGAAAACTAATCAGTCAATTCATATATTAATTTTTGAGCTTTGTTTTGGGTCATGTAACACTACTATTTTTAAAAAAATTTGATACGCCGCTATGACGATTCGAATTTAATATTGTCTGATTGAGTGAACATTTTTTATCACCAAACCATATTATATGGTAACACTAAGGCTAGACAACCCAAAAATTTAGTCCAAATTTCAACCAAATGATGTGGCAAATGGTTTTTTTCATTAACCATATCATCCCATGTTGTGTGTGATGATGACAACTCACTTGCTATATCATTTGAGTTAATTATTTGAATTGTATAACATTACTCTAGATGGTAATCGTAAAATTACTGTTTTATTATATATAATATCCTATTACTTCTGTCCAATCTTTCTGCATAAAGGCAAATGATTGAAGCTAAAGTGCAATTAACCAATATTAAGGAAAATAACATTTTAGCCCAACACGACTATCAATTCAAAATATTTGTGTGCCCATGTTTACACCATGAGTTTCAAATTTCATTGTGCACATCTTAAAAATATTTGTAGATGGTTTTATCTCTAATTTTATGGGAATAAATATCTTTCGATTATGGGTAATATTCAAACTTTGTTTGTATTGTTTGATGTCGACAAGTGTCAATAAGTTTTTAATATGTTCAATTATTTTATTATTATTTTTTAAAGAAATAATCCTTAAATACTGCATTTATGGCGTACGAGTATATGACTTTGTAAAAGAAATATTTTTTTTTAATTAACGTGGATATCAGATATAAGTAAAGTATCTGATATCCACGTTAATTAAACATAATTTCATAATTTTACTACTTACTAGTACGAACAGCAGAATCGCATTTTGTGGCCGCCAGGTCTTGCTCTCCTTGCAAAGACGATGGACGATGACGTTGGCGAAGACGAACCCCGTTCAACTCCTTCGTTCCGGTACCGTTGGGACGTGTTCTTGAGCTTCAGAGGCGAAGACACTCGCCACGGCTTCACCGATCGCCTCTACAGGCAGCTCACACTCAACGGCGTACGGACATTCCGCGACGACGAGGAGTTGGAGAGAGGAGAGGAGATCAATCCCAGCCTCGGGGAAGCGATCGAGGATTCCGCCGCCACAATAGCCGTCATTTCCAGGAGGTACGCTGATTCGAGATGGTGTCTTGAGGAGCTTGCTAGAGTCATCGACTACCGGAAGCTGCTGCTTCCGGTGTTTTATCAGGTCGATCCCTCTCACGTCAGGAAGCAAAAAGGACCGTTTGAGCAGGATTTTCTCAACCTCGAGGAACGATTCGGTGTCAAAATGGTTGCTCGGTGGAGGAGAGCTATGGAAAAGGCTGGTGGAATTTCCGGTTGGGATTCTAGGATTTGGTACTTCTTTTAATTAATTAATTTATTTATTTTATACTTTCTCATTCGCATCTAATTAATTGTTACATTATTTAGCATACGAATCATGATAAACAACTTGATTTGATTAATATTGCAATTTCTTGTTTAGTGTTGATTTTATGAATGTAGGGATTAGTGATTGACTTGGAAGTTTCAAGAAGAATTTTAGGTGTTATAGAATCATTTTATGTCAATGTTTGATCAAGTGAATTATAGAAATAAGGAAAAAAAAATCAATGACAATCATGACTATAAACAGTTGTATAAAATGGCCGCAACTTGCAAGCTTATATTGATACTATAAACTTTTAATTTTTAATTTTTTATATTTTTAAGGGTGGTACTATAACTTTTTCAAAGTGTAATACTTATCATAATAATCTTGAGAACTATTCATTATCATTACAGGTCCACTAACGTTAATGAACTAGTAATAATCATTGCATTGGGTGCAATTCAATAGGTAAAAAAAAAAGAAGCAAAAACAATATAATACTGAAAAGAAGAAAAAAGGATTGGAAAAGGTCAGAGAGCCCTATAATAACTATAGTGTCAGTATACCACTTGAATCCTAAAAAAATGATTATGCGGAGTAGTGATCAATAATACATCTTCTTTAATGAAAGTGTAAAGAATTCCACTGAGTTTTTAACGTTTCTCATTTTCATATTAGTTATATGAATTGTAGGCAAGGGGTTGTGTAGAAAGGCTAATGAAGATTTTTGGACTGGAGAAAATCTTTTGATGTTTCATTTTGATTTGGTGATTATAATACTAAGGTCTTTGAGTTGCGTTTTAGTATAGAGTGAGGTTCTAACTTCTAAGAGTTGACTATTCACTTTTTAATTATTTCCCTTTACAGAATTTTTAAATATGAAGGTGGATCTTTGTATGAGCATTTCTTTAGTTTTTTATTGGCATTTAGCTTTATTTTATTACAACTATCACTCTCTTTACACCTTTGTTTATAATATTGAAAGTTTAAAGCAGTCTCTATCGTTAACATCAAAATTGAGCTGTTAGTTGTTTATACTTTAGATTCAGTTGATCATACAATAATAATAATATATAAGACAGAAGGATGAACGTCATTATACGTGTGAATTATAATATAACGTGCAGTCTAAAGAACAATTCGAGGTGCAAGGCATTCCAAGAGCAATAGCTAAACATTTTGATCACCATGCTGGGTTTAAAGGACAAGTATTAGTTTCAGCATGAAACTTAGACACGGTAGCAATAGACCCTAATATAACTGGAACAATCTTATGACATATAATGTGAATAGTATTTGAACTTCACTCTATAATCTGTTTTATAATCTTATATTATTGCATTCTTAAGATTTAGATGTCTCTTTAGTTGCATAGGACCTCACGAAAGAAAGTTGCCTGGCCATTTTTAAATTCCAAGTAAAATAGGGATATAGCACTTTCTAAGTTATGCATAACTAAAATTTTATTTTTCTTATCTGTGCATATCTTCCATCAGTGAATTATTGCTGTAATTTTATTTAGCTTGTTTTCTGGGTCTGATGTCAGAGACAGTAGACAATCCTCCCGTTCGAGCTTAAATTTTTTGCTGGAAATGTCCTTCATACAATGTCTTCAGCATTTCAGTTGTTGCTTTCTGAAGTAGTAGTCTTGTAAAGTCCCCCAGAAAACAAAAATGCTTTGTGTTAACAGTAGAAAGTTGTTTCAAATGCTGTTTATAGCATAATAAATAATAACTTTTTTTAAGTAAAAGAGAAAATTATAAACTTGATTATTCTAGAAACTATAATAAAGTTTCTTGGTTATTTTCAATTTCTATTATTTCAGCACAAGAGCTCTGTCATTTAAATGCTAGCCTATTGGTTGAGTTTTATTAAGCAGACCAGGATGCTTCCTCTGTAAGACTTCCCAGATGATCAAAATCACAAACCATAATCTAATCGGTTCATCGACATTATCCTATATCATGAATGCTAAATATGTTGGCATGTTGATACATAGAACAATTTGACCACGTACGATGGCCTATTCGAGACTGTAAAAATCTGCTGCAATATTCTCACTCTTTTGTTTCTCATTTTTGGTTCACTATCCTCACTTATTTTCTTCTATTCGCGTTATTGTCAGGGATGATGAGGAAGAGTTGATTCAATCTTTAGTCAAGAAGGTTCTGAATAAATTGAGTAATACTCCATTAGGTGCAGCAAAATATCCTGTTGGACTCGATTGTCAACTAGAAGAATTGATGAGGATGCTAGATGTTAAAGCAAATGGTGTACGAGTATTAGGATTTTATGGAATGGGTGGAGTTGGAAAAACCACCCTTTCCAAGGCCCTTTATAATAAGCTTGTCATACACTTCAAGCGCCGCAGCTTTATTTCAAATATTAAGGAAACTTGGAGACATCACAATGGTTTAATGGATCTTCAAAATAAAATTATACGTGACCTTTCCGCAAATGAAGCAGAACACGTGAATGAGGTTAGCCAATATATTATAAAATTCAAAAAGCTAATCGATGAGGAGCCAGTTTTGATCGTTCTAGATGATGTTGATGATGTAAGGCAACTTGATGCACTGGCTGGCAAGAGAAATAGGTTTTATGAAGGAACTCGGATCATCATTACCACAAGGAACAAAGAAACTCTAGTTGAAAGCATTGTGAATACAACTTATGAGGTGAAAGAGTTACAGTTCCAGGAGTCGCTGCAGCTATTCAGTTATCATGCCTTTGGAAAAGAGAAACCAGCAAAAGATTTTGCAGCCGTGTCCATGGAAATTGTGCATCTTGCAGGAGGACTACCTTTGGCTTTGGAAGTTATTGGTTCCTCTCTGTTTGATAAGAGGAGGACATTGGATTGGGAAGCAGCCTTGGAAAAGTTGAAACAGATTCGTCCAGGTCGTCTTCATGGTGTCTTGCAGATAAGTTATGATGACTTAGATGAAGAAGAAAAGTGTGTATTCCTCGACATTGCATGTTTCTTTGTTAAGATGAGGATGAAGAGAGAAGATGCAATTGATATATTGAGGGGTTGTGGTTTCAGTGCTGAGATAGTGCTGACAGTTCTTACCGGAAAATGTCTGATTAAATTTATTGAGGACAATATTTTGTGGATGCATGACCAACTTAAAGACATGGGAAGACAAATTGTTCAGCAGGGAAGTCTTGGAGACCCTGGCCAGTGGAGTAGGCTGTGGGATCGTGATAAAATCTTAACTGTTTTGAAAAATGAGAAGGTATATTTGATTTTTAGCTTGCGATTTATTCATCTACAATGATGCCCATTTTTATTAAAAAAAAAAACCAACTTGTTTCCAGTACTAGAAGAAGCCTTACCGGTTTGAGGTTGAATATGCTAAAAAATACTTGTCAAGATTTTCCCAGATTAATGTCCATAAAAGTATCCAAACTTATATTTCAAAAACTCATGGTCAATCATTTGATATGATGTTGTTACTCACTTACTTTAGCTAGTTTGTTCACGGGGTTTCCCCAGCAGCCATGAATTTGTGGTGACATTCATTGGGATTAAAATATCTCTGACTGTAGGTTAATGGAGACTTTGTGGTGCATACCCCACCGGTCATCACCATCATTTCTAAAATGTATCATCCTCTTACGGTGAATGGCTTGACTCCAGGTGTTTTTTTTTTTTTTTTTTTTTTATGTTACTGGCCATAGGGAACAAGAAATATTCAGGGCATTGCGTTGGACGTTGAAAAGAAGGAGCACGAGTTGAGCGCTGAGAAACGCTATTGGATGAACTTTAAAATGAAGCCTACCTTTACATCTGCAATTACTTACTTGAAGGAAATCATATACAAGAATTTTTTTCAACATTTAACAGATAATGGGACAGGCGTGATTTTGCACACTAATTCATTCAAACCTTTGGTTAACTTGAGGCTTCTTCAGATCAATCATGTGAAATTGAATGGAAGTTTCAGAGTTATGCCTGCTGAATTGAAGTGGTTGCAATGGAGGGGATGCTCTTTGAAAACTCTTCCTTTCGAGTTTTCTTCCCAGCATATTGCTGTCCTTGATCTCTCCAAAAGCAAAATCACTAAGGTCTGGGGATGGAGATGGTGGAATTGGTTCTCTGAAAACAAGGTAAGTTCACTAACTAATAGCTAGTAAATACATCATTTTGATGATATCTGAGCAGTCAAGTCAGAGTTAGCTCATTTCTCACTGGTCATATAGGGTTCAAGTAATTTCTGACATTTCAGTATTAAATGAAGCATTCAATTTGTTTTCTAAACACATACTCCTTTCAGTAAATGAAGCATTCAATTTGTTCTGATATTATGGAAGCGCGCATGGGTGAATTAGTATCAATTAGGACTCGTGATGCACTGAGATCAGTAAAAGATCAGGCTCACAATTTAAACCCAAAAAAATTATAAAGATTAGTTATATCTGACTTACCTGTTATCAAGTACGTGATCTATTATTGGCTTGTGTAGTACTTTCTTGAATTTTTACAAAGTTTAGGAGTTATAAAAATGGATCCTTATTATTTTGAAGTTTTACAGCATTCAACGTCCAATGATTAAAATTTGCCTGAATGTTATCCTTGAGCATCAATTTTAAAGATCTTTGGTTAAAGCTCATAAGGTTTTAAAGCCTCTTGAATCTTGATATATAGGAGGAATTGGTTTTTGTTTTCTAAAGAAATCATGGCAGAATAATTCTCATATTAATATCAATCATTTTTAATGCTTGAAGAAGCACCCATAACATGTGTGATTAGTGATTACACTTTGTTGCATCACTGTTACATAAAGTTATTAAATTGACTTGATACTCTCAAGTAGCGGGTATGATAAACGTAGGAGTTACCTGGCACACTATTTGGCTCCTTTTGCATGCTTAAATTACCTTTATTCCTGTTTATTGGATATTTTTAATATATTTGCTTTTGTCAATTGACAGATAATGGGAAGATTATTGGTTATGAATCTATGCGATTGCTTCCATTTGATAGAGATCCCCGATTTATCGGATCACGGTTTCTTGGAAAAACTGATTCTTGAGAACTGCAGAGAGCTTGTTAAGATTCATAAATCCATTGGTGACTTGAAAACATTACGTTATTTGAACCTCAAAAACTGTTCAAACCTTGTTGAATTTCCAAGTGATGTATCTGGATTAAAACATCTTGAAAACCTTATCCTCTCTGGTTGCTCAAAATTGAAAGGATTGCCAGAGGATATGAGCAGTATGATATCTTTAAAGGAGCTTCTCATCGATGAGACTGTAATAGTTAAACTACCTAACTCCATATTCCGCCTCAGGAAACTTGAGAAGTTCAGTCTGAAAAATTGCCGGTCATTAAAACGACTTCCTGATTGTATAGGGAAACTGAGTTCACTAAAAGAGCTTTCTCTGGACAGTTCAGCCCTGGAAGAACTTCCCTATTCAATAGGATCATTGGCAGAGCTTGAGAAACTAAATCTCATGAGGTGTAAATCACTCACTGCAATTCCTGATTCCATTGGCAATCTCAAATCACTAGAAGAGCTTCTTTTTGATGGCAGTTCAATCAAAGAACTGCCAGCTTCTGTTGGTTCATTATCCCGTTTGAAGTACCTCTCACTTGGTTATTGTCGATTTCTCAGCAAATTGCCTGATTCGATTGAAGGTCTAGCATCCTTGGTTAAGCTTCGCTTGGAAGGAATGTTAATTACAGAAGTTCCAGTTCAGATCGGTACCTTGAACTTGGTCAAGAAGCTTGAGATGGGAAATTGTCAATTGCTCAAATATTTACCACAATCAATTGGTAAGATGTTGAGCATCACTACATTGGTCTTAGATGAAGCCAGAATAACAGAGTTGCCAGAGTCCATAGGGATGTTGAAGAGACTTATTATGTTGAAACTAAATAAATGTAAACAGCTCCAACGTTTGCCAAGTTCAATTGGAAATTTAAAAAGTCTGCAGTACCTTCTAATGACAGAAACTTCAGTGACACATTTACCTGATGAATTCGGGATGCTCTCGAGTTTAATAGTACTGCAGATGGGAAAAGAGCCTCGAACTGGATTACATCAAGACACTGTTGAACACTCAGGGCCAACGAATTCAAATGCACAAGATGGTCAGCTTATAGTTCTTCCGCGGTCTTTCTCAAACCTCTCCTCTCTGAAAGAATTGGATGCTCATGCATGGAAATTATCTGGCATGATTTCTGATGAATTTGAGAAGCTGTCATCATTGGAGGTATTGAATCTGAGTCGCAACAATTTTTGCAGCCTTCCATCTAGTCTGAGAGGTCTTTCACTTCTCAAAGATCTAGCTTTGTCCCACTGCAGAGAGCTGAAGTCTCTTCCTCCATTTCCTTCAAGTTTGCTAAAGTTGGACGTGGCAAACTGCTCTGCATTGGAAAGTATATCCGATCTGTCGAACTTGGAGAGTTTACATTATCTGAATCTCACAAATTGCACCAAGATAATGGATATCCCAGGCCTTCAATGCTTGAAGTCTATGAGAAGATTGTACCTGAGTGGGTGTAATGCAAGCATTCCAGTAGTGAAGAGAAGACTTGCCAAGGTTCTCTTCTTGTACACCCATTTGCGAATTAAATATTTATGTTAAAGTAAATTATTCTGCATGCATATAGGTTGTATTACAAATGACTTCCTTCTTCCTCTCACACCAATACAGGTTGCTTTAAAGCATTTGCGCAATCTGAGTGTCCCTGGAAGTGAGATTCCAAATTGGTTTGTTCAAGAGATCCCATGTTTTGCAAGCCACAAAAACCGTGAAATCAAAGGCATCATAATTGGTGTTGTCGTCTCCCTTGATCAGAGTATACAGGATGGTTTCAGGGATAAGCTACCTGCAATAGTAGACATCCAGGCAAAGATTCTCAGACTAGGTGATCCAATATACACTACAGTTCTCTACTTAATGGGAGTACCTGAAACAGATGAAGATCAACTCTACTTGTGTCGATATGTGGACTTCAGCTCGCTGGTTTTACTGCTCCAAGATGGTGATAAGATACAAATTGCAAGACGTGAGAAACCATATTTCCATGGGCTCAAACTGAAAAAATTTGGGATTCATCTCGTTTTCGAAAACGATGATGATATTGATGAAAACGACGACGAAGAATCTTTAGATGAATCCCAACAGTCAGTATCCATGAAACTATCCAAATTTATTGGTTCCCTGTAAACCAATCATATTATACCATTTGTACCACCTTGTAGATACCAAAAAACCACTACCTACATCATAACAACATTAAAAATGATGCGTTCTTTAGTATATCTATCTATCTATTATCTATTATCTGCATAAAAAGAGGCAGTTGGTCGGTTGGATTATAGACCCCTTGTTTTTGTTTGAATTTGTTTGAGTTTTTATTTTATTTTTATTTTAAATTATTTCTTTAAAAGTATAATTACAAGTACAACCCTTAAAGTTTATATAATTACTTAATAGATAGGTTTTAATAAGATTTTAATTATATCATTTGAAAGTCTATCTTAGTAATAGTAGCAAAACAGGAATTGTATAGTAATTTGCTTGCCGTGAAAGGGATTTATCCCGGGAAAAGTTTAAGGTATTTGGATTGATGATTATTTTATAGGGTGATTATCATTTGGGTCCCTAACTTTTTTTGAAACATCCATTTTTTAAACAAGTTTGCTTTTTTATCAAAACGTTCCTTGACTTTTGAAAAGTATATCAAATAGGTCCATCGGTTAGTCAATTGTCAGTTAAACTTAACGTTTGTAAGGGTATTTTTGTCTTTGAACCAAGAACTTGCCATGTGTCACAAAAATAAAAATAAAATAAAACTAATTAAAACTAATTAAGAGAAAACAATTTTTTTTACAAAAAAAAAAAAAAAGAAAAAAAAGAAAAAAAGAAAAGGAATTAATAAAAATTAATATTTAAAAAATATAAAAATCTTATCATCTTCTCCCAATCTCTTTACCAAATCTTATCATCTTCTCCCAATCACTTTACCAAAATCCAAAATCTTATCTTCTCCCTTTCTAGATTATCACGTTCTCCCTCTCCACCAGTTAACTCTCTTTTCTTTCTTCTCCCCGTCTCTTTTCTGTCTCCGGCGAGCTCTACGCCATCTCCTTCTACGGCCTCGGTCGAGTCGACGAACTCGAAGGCACCATACAGGGTCACTACCAACGGCTCCCTATTTAGCTAACGCCAGAGAATCAAGAATCGATAACTGCGGCGGCGGAGGCGTATCTTGCGAAGACTAGTTACGATGAGGAGCTTTGGAGGAAGAGCGAGAAGATGGGGTTTTCTTGTTATTCGAAGAAAGAAGCCAAAGGGTATGTGAAAAAAGGAATAAAAATCAAACTAATGATGATTGGATTTCAAAAAAAATCATGTTTGCTTGTTTGGTGGTGGTGGTGGTGGTGGTGGTGGCGACGGCAGCCTGGTAGGTAGGTTTTGCTTATGTTGGATGTTTGGTTGATGGGTTTGGATGGTTGTGTTGGGTTATCTGGGTTTGATTTCGGTGTTGGGAGATGAAGGATTTGGTGGGTTTATGGGTTTGGTACTGGTGTTGGTGATGATGGCTGTCTGGGTTTTGGTCTAAGTGTGATGGTGATGAACTGATGAAGATGTTAGATTCATCTAGATTTCAATTTTTAAGCTATTATACTTTAATTTGGATGCATAATAGTTGCAATTGATTTTTTGTTACCTGTAATTTTTTGCATAATTTGGATGGAGAGAATTATGATGGTTTGCTTGATGATTTCCGATTTCAATTTTTAAGCTATTATACTTTAATTTGGATGCATAATAGTTGCAATTGATTTTTTGTTACCTGTAATTTTTTGCATAATTTGGATGGAGAGAATTATGATGGTTTGCTTGATGATTTCCAGAATTTTGATTAATTTTAATTAGTTTTAAATTTTTTAGTTTGGTAGGATTTTTTTTTTCATTTTTTTAAATAAATAAATCTCCACCATCAATCTAAGATTTGAATGGTAGAGATTTACAACAATTTATTTTTGTATTATATAAATATTTTTTTAAAATTGTATTATTTATATCTTTAATTTAAAATTAAAGATAAATTGTTTAAATTTTAAATGTTAGAGGGTAAAACAGTCTTTTCAGCCGTTAATAATGCATACAGGGGCAAAATAGATATTTTACCAATTCTGTGATGTTTGACTGTTAAAAAAAAAAGTCAAAAGGACCTATTTGATATACTTTTCAAAAGTCAGGGAAAGTTTTGATAAAAAAGCAAACTTATTTAAAAAATGGATGTTTCAGAAAAAAGTTAGGGACCCAAATGATAATCCCCCTATTTTATATTGTAAAATGAGATGGGGGATGAAAATATAATTTTCTATGCATTTAATGACTTCAAAAAGAATAAGAAATAATATAAGGGTATAAGTGTAATTTGTTATGCCACTTTATGACTTTAATATAAAATATATACGGTGGAAGTTTGTAAAGTGAAAGAAAAAAAATCAAAAATAAATAAAAGAGAGATTTGACAGGCGGTGGCCTTATCTGATAAGGAAAAAGAGTTAAAAAAAAAAAAAAAAGATTTAATTTCTTTTAAGTCATATTTCTCATTGGCTTTATAATCTTAGTTCTATATAAAAAGAGTCTATAGTTTTTTTAATTATAACTTACTTAATTTGTTGTAACTTTATATGCCTATAATGTCCTTACTAGAACTTTAAATTACTTTTATTGATTGATATAGTTACATAAAATCTATAAAGAATAAAGGGTATATATGATATTTTATTATTTTATTTTATTTACAATTATTATCACAGTAAAATGATATTTATATCATTGAAGAATTCTAGAATGACATAATATTTTTTATAGCAAAAAGTATAAACAAGGGTAGAAGGGTCTTTCGCATTATATGGTTAGGGATTATTTTAAAATTCTACTTGTAATTTACCATATGATTTTTTTATTAGTAATGATATTGGTTTTAAAAACTTATCAATCAAATATAGGAATGTATATATAAAAGATCAAATATAAATTGAAACAAATTTTATATTAAACAGTCACTTTTAAATTGTGTTTGATTTAAAACGTATTTATTTAAAATATTATTATAAAATATGTATTTAGGAAGCACATGTCCTTGCATTGCATGTAGAGATGCACATTTTTCCCCGGGGCCCCAATTCCCCGCGTCCCCATCCCCATCCCCATTTGGGGAATTTTTTTTGAGGAAAAATGGGGAAATGAGGAGGGATGGGGATGAAAATCATCCCCACATTGAAATGGAAATGGGGATGGGGATGGGGATGGGGATGGGGATGGGGGGACCCCTCCCCCTCCCCATCCCCATTTCCCCATTTTCCCCGCAATTATATTAAAATAGGGATGGGGATGGGGGGTCCCCCATCCCCATTTCCCCATTTCCCCTAAACATATATAAATATAATTATAATATATATTTTTAATTTTTTTTTTATTCTTTGAAAACCCTAACTCTCTAAGTATATATACACATTTTATATAAAATGCACTAATGAATTTTATTTTGTATTTGTAATGGAATGTATATTTTTTTAGAATTTGTAGGTTTTAGTCAAATGGGGAAATGGAGGAATGGGGAACAACGGGAAAAATGGGGAATTGGGGATGATGATGGATATAGGTCCCCCGAAAATTCCCCATCCTAGTATATAAAGAAACATAGAGGTTGCACAAGTCATCTCTTCTTCAAATGTTGTAATAGCTCAAAAGGCTACACCTACTAAATCATATCTGTTAGGGAGAATCGCAAATACCCCCCCGACTTTTAACCAAATGGCAAATCAAACCCTCTGGTTTGAACAATCAGCAAACAACCCCCTACCGTTAAGAACCCTTGCATTTTTTGCTGCATGTAGGGGGTTATTTGCTGATTTGTAGGGGGTTATTTGCTGATTGTTCAAATTTGTAGGGGGTTGTTTGCTGATTGTTCAAACCAGAGGGTTTGATTTGCCATTAGCTTAAAAGTCAGGGGGTATTTGCGATTCTCCCTATCTGTTAAGACTGTTACTCTTTAGTAGGTGTAGCTTCGCGAAGAAACAACCTCCACAAAGATATATTCTTTGTTCTTCTATCCAGTCTACTAACAACAACGACTTTAACGCCAACATGGGAGATGCTGCTGACGCCGCCGTTTCGTCCAGGCTCCGTTGGGACGTGTTTTTGAGTTTCATAGGTGAAGACACGCGCCACACCGCGCATAGCCTCTACAAGTCGTTTGACGAACAAGGAGTCAGAGCGTTTAGAGACGATGAGGACGTTGACGAGCGGGGGATGAGTCGAGGGAACGAGATGACTCTGAGTCTGAGTCCGATCGACGCCATCTATGACTCGGCTGCTTCCATTATCATTCTCTCCCCAAAATACGGCTCTTCCAGGCGGTGCCTTGAAGGACTGGCCAAGATATGCGAGTTAAACAGACTGATCCTGCCTGTGTTCTACCAAGTCGATCCATCGAATGTTAGGCGCCAGGAAGGGCCTTTCAAAGAGGATTTTAAGAGGCATGAAGAGAGGTTTGGAAAAGAAGTGGTGTCGAAATGGCGGGAAGCTATGGAAAAAGTTGGCGGTATTTCTGGTTGGGTTTTTATTAACAGGTGATTGATCTGCTTTTAACTTGATGTTGTGGTTGTAGTAGATGATTTGTTTGTTTGTTTGTTTGGTTTGTCTTACTTTTAAATGGATTTTATAAAGATTTAAGTTTCAGATCTGTATTTCCATTTAGGGTTTTCATTATGGGAATGGCTAATGAATTTTATATGCTTGTTGACTTGCTCAAGTAAGGCAATTTTTTAATCATATCATGTAATTCCCAACTATCTTCATCATATGATATGTTTCTTATGTGTTTTATTATATTGTCGCAGTAATAATTAATTGTTGTTTAATGTTGTTATCATCTCATTTTTAGACATTAGGTTGCTGTTAAAGACAAAAAGACTGACTTTTAAAGTCTTAGTGCAAAACTGCAAATTCTATTAGTTTTGTCTGACTATACATCAAACATTTGTCAGTAGTTATTTTTAACTAATGGTGTAGGGGATTTAGAGAAATTTCAGTTTTCATGTAATGATGATCTCTGTTCTTGCACATTTTTGTCATCAGAAAAGGGAAATTGTGATCTCTCTTGATGCCGTTTGACCAGTACCAAAATTTCAAAATTTCATATTGTTAATATGCAAGTCCTTTATGCTACTAATGCTTTTGGAATCACATCTATTTGCAGTGATGAAGAGCCATTGGTTCAACTATTAGTGAAAGAGGTATTGAAAGAATTGAGTAATACTCCAATGAGGGTGGCTGCTTACACAGTTGGAATTGATTCTCGTGTGGAAGAACTCATGAAGTTGCTAGATGTGAAATCCAGTGGCGTTCGAGTTCTGGGACTTCATGGAATGGGAGGGGTTGGTAAGACAACCCTTGCCAAGGCTGTTTACAATAAACTAGTCGGAAAATTCGAGTGTCGCAGTTTCATTGCAAACGTCAGAGAAATTTCAAGACAAACTGATGGTTTGATATCTCTTCAACAAAAACTCATTGATGATCTTTCACGTGATAACACGGTGCTTAAAAGAAATGAGATTGAAGCTAATATTTCAGCCATCAAAGTTACTGTTGTTTTAGATGATGTTGATGATATAGGCCAACTTAATGCACTACTTGGAAAGAAAGAACAGTTTTGTGAAGGAAGCCGAATCATTATTACCACAAGAGACAGAGATGTTTTGCAGGAAAATTATGTGACCCTGTTATACGAAGTCCAGAAGTTGGATTCTGATCAGGCCTTGCAGCTTTTCAGTTACCATGCACTCAGAAGAGAGAAACCTACAGACAAGTTTCTGAATCTGTCCAAGCAGATTGTGTCACTTACAGGAGGATTACCTTTGGCTCTGGAAGTATTTGGTGCCTTTCTGTTTGATAAAAGGAGGATCGTGGAATGGGAAGATGTTGTGGGAAAGTTGAGAAAGATTCGTCCTGATAATCTTCAGGGGGTGTTGAAGATAAGTTTTGATGGGCTAGATGAGCAATATAAGTGTATATTCCTTGACATTGCATGTCTGTTTGTCGGAATGGAAATGAAGAGAGATGATGTAATTTACGTATTGAAAGGCTGTGGATTCAGAGCTGAGTTAGCTATCACAGTTCTCACAGCAAAATCTCTCATCAAGGTTACAAAGGAGGATACTTTGTGGATGCATGATCAACTTAGAGACATGGGCAGACAAATTGTTTGGCAGGAGAACCTTCAAGATCCTGGAAATCGTAGTAGACTCTGGGATCGCGATGAAATCACAACTGTGTTAAAGCTCCAAAAGGTATTGGATCTCAGAATAACAAGTTAGCACGCTTCATCTTCTTGTTTTGCACTTTTATGTTTTCAGATTTAGAGTTTAGATTTTTTTCTGCAGGAAATGCCCTATTAACAGATGCTGCATGTGCATTTTTTTTTTATTTGTATTTGTTCAAATAATCATAACAATATTTATGTATTTGACCGTATAGGGAACAAGAAATATACAAGGGATTGTCTTAGACTTAAAAAGAAAGATGGTGATGGATTTAAGTGTTGGTCGCACAAGTTGGGAAAATCTTCGGAGAGGGCGAAGTCTAACCTCTGCAATATTTACATACTTGAAAGAAAGATGTAAGAAATTTCTGCAACATAGAGCAGAAATTGAAAGAGAGCTAGTACTATGCACTAAACCCTTCGAATCAATGGTCAATCTAAGACTGCTTCAAATCAATCACGTAAAATTGGAAGGGAAGTTTAAATTTCTTCCAGCGGAATTGAAGTGGCTACAGTGGAAACAGTGTACTAAGAAAACTCTTCCTTCTGACTTTTCTCCCTCTCAGCTCACAGTACTTGATCTCTCGGAGAGTGGAATTGAACGAGTGTGGGATTCTAACACTAACAAGGTATGCTTCACTCGTATTTTTAGTCATCATTATATTTGCTACCCTTGTCTGAACAGGCTTCTCACTCACATTTAAACAAGAAAATTGAATTGTTTGTCCTGCTTTTGCTCCACGCAATTCATTATGACGATTGCCTTTTGCCAGGTGGCTAAAAACTTGATGGTCTTAAACCTGCATGGTTGCTGGAATCTAGCTGATGTTCCTGATTTATCAGAGCATCCGATCCTGGAAAAGCTTGTACTTGAAGGTTGTCTTAGGCTTACTAAGATTCATGAATCAGTTGGTGACATAAGTACATTACTTCACTTGAACCTGAGCGGCTGCTCAAACCTTATTGAATTTCCAAGAGATGTCTCAGCGCTGAAACATCTTGAAACCCTTGTCTTCTCTGGGTGCTCTAAACTAAGAGAATTATCAGAAGACATAGGCAATATGGAATCTTTGAAAGAACTTCTTCTTGACAAAACTGCTATAGCAAAGCTGCCTCGGTCTGTAATCCGCCTTGGAAAACTTGAGAAGCTAAATCTGGGTGGTTGCAAATTTCTGAAAGAACTACCCCAAAGCATAGGGAAGCTGGTTTCTCTGAAAGAGTTCTCTCTTGACCATTCTGCAATAGAAGAACTTCCTGATTCTGTTGGATATTTGGGAAACCTTGAGAAACTAAGTTTGCTTGGGTGTAGTGCAGTGACAGCAATTCCCGGTTCTGTTGGAAATCTCAGGTCCTTGACAGAGTTCTTGATAGATGGAACTGCAGTCAAAGAACTGCCTCCTACTATCGGTCAATTGTCATATTTGAAGGCCTTCTCAGTCTCAAACTGTAGATTCCTGAGCAAATTGCCAGAATCAATTGAAAGATTAGCTTCTATTGTTGAGTTGCATTTAAATGGATTGTCAATCACAGATCTGCCAGATCAGATTGGTGGCTTGAAAATGGTTGACAAGCTTGAGATAAGGAATTGTAGCTCTCTTAGAAAGTTACCAGAATCAATAGGAAGCATGTTGAATCTCACTACTCTCACATTATTCAATGCCAATATCACGGAGTTGCCATTATCCATTGGTATGTTGGAAAACCTTGTTTTTTTAAGATTGAACAAATGTAAACAACTCCAGAAATTTCCAGCTTCAATAGGGAAATTGAAGTCTCTGGTCCATTTGCTAATGGAGGAAACTGCCATGACAGAATTACCAGAAAGCTTTGGGATGCTCTCAAGTTTGATGGTTTTGAGAATGGCAAAAAGGCCACCTCTCGGAATGCTTGAAAATGGTGAGACAGTGCAACCCAAGTTGGTAGTACTACCGACCTCTTTCTCGAATCTTTCCTTGCTTGAAGAACTGGATGCTCGTGCTTGGAGAATAGGCGGTAAAATTCCTGATGATTTTGAGAAACTGTCATCATTAGAAATCCTGAAGCTAGGCAAAAACAATTTTCACAGCCTTCCATCAAGCCTGAGGGGTCTCTCACTTCTCAAAAAGCTTCTGTTGCCTGACTGTGAAGAACTCAAGTCTCTCCCTCCTCTTCCCTCAAGTTTACAAGAGGTGAATATTGCAAACTGTTTTGCATTGGAAAGCATATATGATCTTTCAAACTTGGGAGACTTATACTACCTGAATCTTACCAACTGTGAGAAAGTTGTGGATATTCCAGGCCTCGAGTGCTTGAATTCCTTGAATACGCTTTGCATGAGTGGCTGCAACTCTTGCTTTGCTCCGGTACAGAGAAGACTTTCCAAAGTTAATTTGAAGAAACTAAACAATCTAAGTATGCCTGGAAGCAAAATTCCAAGTTGGTTTTCTCAAGAAGTTACCTTTTCCAAACACAAAAACCGCGAGATAAAAGGTGTGATTATTGCTGTAGTCGTCTCTGTCAACAATGAGATACCAGTTGATTTGAGATATCAACTCCCTGCAGTAGTTGACATTCATGCAAAGATCCTTGCACAGAATAAAACTAGACTCACAACCGCATTGAATCTACTTGGAGTACCAAAAACAAATCAGGATCATGTTCACCTGTGTCGGTATCCAGCCTGTCACCCCTTGGTTTCTATGCTTAAAGATGGTTATAAGATACAGGTAGTACTCCAAAACCCACCATTTCTGAAGGGGGTTGAGCTAAAGAAATGTGGCATTTATCTGGTTTTTGAAAATGATGATGATTATGATGGAGATGAGGAGTCATTAGATGAAAATCAACAATCTGTGTCGGCAAAACTAGCAAAATTTTTTGGTTCTTTGGAAGATGAACATTGATCAATAGATAATTCTTCTAATCTTTGGATAAATGCTTGTGCTTGTGAATTTCCTGAACTATCTGATAATTAAATTGTATCTTTGGTATCAAAATAGTCTCTCTTATTTCAATTCGTATCAATTTTTTTTTTTTTACGACAATCAGTAACAAATTAGTCATATTACAGTTTACGGCTAGTATTTTCATTAACTTTTTGTTGAAAGATTTTATAACTAGATTGGTCATACTAATCATTGACAATTACAAAGACCTACAAAAAAAATTTCCTCCCCATAATAAAAATTATATGAACTTAAACTACCAAAATTCCCTTAATAGCACAACTTAATAGAATAGGGCCAAAAGGAACTATTTTGACTTCATTTGAAACAAATACAATGAAATTTGATGTGGAATATATAATGACTAAATTTATAATTATTTAAACAAAAAGAATGATTGTTAAATTATCACTATTGAAAGCCAGACTTGTAATAGATGCTTAAACACATTTAATAACTTTTAAGAATGTGTAGAATTAATATCAAATTCCAGATACATTTCAAATTGGAAAGAGACGGGATTGCACTATCAAAAACATTAACCTCTCGTAGTCTTTAAATTTCAATAACTGTACATCCATGGCAAACCTGATAACTACAGTAGTTCTTAAATGCAACAATTTTTGGGATGAACAAAATTGAAAAAAGAAAATATATATATATATATATATTACAAATTTCTCTAAAGCAGACCATCAAAAAGAATTTGTACACTAAAATTATGTGATTTAATTCTTTTTTCCTATCCTCAGCTTTGATCTCATGCTGGCTCTCCGAGCAACATCCCATGCCTTCTGTGGTGCATATATACCTAACTGTGCGGCGAAAAATGACTCATACCCAGGTGAATCAAAAGCAAACCCAGTATGTTTCGATATTTCTCGTGGGAGTTGAGCTATTGCCAAGCTTCTAGCTTCTTCAGGTGTAAGCTGATTACCAATCTCCATCTCCAGCATCTGAGTCCTTTCATCCCCATGCTCATGCTTGTGGATTTCCTGAACTATCTGATAATTATATGGGGAAAACCACCTCTGAACACTGCATTGATACAAAAATTTGTAAGAAAAAATTCAAGAAACACAAAATATAAAAGGAGTGACTCAATATGATCAGGTGCACGAATGAATTTGGTGGCAATACTACCTCTATGGCCAAGTTTTCGGCAAAAGGTATTCTTCCTTAAACAAAATACCTAAAATCAGCCAGAAGCATAATACCCAACAACAATGAAACCCCGACCCAGCACAAGTTATCGTTTCATACAATTTATCTATTGGCTAAAAGAGTTTTTTTTTGCCAAAGATTTTTGTGAAATTTTTCTCATCTGATCTTAATATTACTAGAGCTTTTGGAGGATTACGAAAGTTGTTTAAATTTACTAGGAGAAACAAAAATTATGAGCTTCTTCTCTCTAATATGTCAAATCTATTTCAATGAAAAAACCCTTAAACAACCAAAAACTCTATTGTGTCAAAAGAACTTTTTCAACTGATAATCAAACCATCATCAACTTTTTTCCAAAAGCTCAAGTTGCAAAAGAAAGAGACCTGCCCTTTTTGCTCAAAATTGTCAGCCTAGGCAATAGATTCCAACCCACCCTCAGTTTGGGCATGATAAGTGTTTTATTCCCAACAGATAGCATCACCATAGGGCTGAGCTTATGGTTGATCCCTACTACAGCTGCCTAGGTTGCAGCCTGAATCAATTATTACATATGCATGAACTGTCTTGACAATGCAACAAACACACATGACATTTCAGATATTAAAGCTCTAATGCTTCACAATATAGCTGGACCTTACCCTTGGTAAAATGAAGTCAGCAAGAAGTGCAACAACAGGAACAAGGAGGAGTGTAAAGTAGAAATAGAATGTACTCATTAAGACATATATGATGAAGTAAACATTCTCCTGCAGTGAATATAAACAATGAAAAAGTCAGCAGGCAGAACAACTCAATAAGGGTATTGGTGATTAAAACCCCAACCAAAAAAATAACAATAAAGAAAGGATTAACCTGTCTATCTTGTTTGTGGAGTCATGATACCACAGTATATGAAGGCAAATATGAACCATGCTAAAATGCTTCCTCCAACAGTTATATAATGATATCTCATAATTGTATTGCACATCATAAGAAGACGCAAATTAACAGTTACTACAACACAAGAGAAAGCTATTGTGCTGACATCCCAGAGACCAAAGATTTTGCCTGATGAATTCTGAGCACTACAACTAGAAATGGCCACAAAGTAATAAAGGACTAGAGATTGGTAGACAGAAAAGAAAGCCCATATTGCCACAATTCTCCAAGTAAAAAAGACATTTCTCATTCCCTCATTGTAGAGTTCAGGATACTTTTTTGAAAGGGATGCACTGACATCCTGGCAAATACCATAAATATACATTCAGAACAATAATCCATAAATAAATATAAAAAAATGATGGTGCAATTGATCACAAAAAAAGTAATAAACCAAACTAATGGTATTTGCTTTGCTGCAGTATAATGTTCTAATCAAAAGTAATTGAAAAGATTGTGGTACCTTCTCAAAAAGTCCAAGCATGATCACAGGCAAGGATGTGAATATGACATTATATAATGACTGGAACCAATCGTCATAGTATCTTTGACCAGAAAATCCACATTGAAAGCTAAACCAAAATTGAGTTAGAGTGAATGTAAGATTCTTGTAGAAGAAGTATACCACAACCTGCAATCAGAAAATGTCACAATTTAGTCACCCAGACAGCATTTAACAAGTTTTGAAGGTGGAGGGAAAGTCAAACCTTGCATATTCTAAGATATGACCAGCGTCCATGCACAAGCAGCAAATCTGTAAGGAAGCGAAACTGGGCAATTGCAAAATCACTAGCCATCACTGCTTGCATCCCTTCCTGTTGAACTAAGTGAAACTTTTCCAAATACTCCCTGGCTTAGAGTTATGTTATGGTTATGGTATGGTTATGTTAGTTTAGTTTAATTAGAATTAATTGTACTATTTAGTTTCTTTTTAGATTACTTTGAAATGTGTTAGATTTACTTTTAGATTTCTCAGATGTTGTTGGCGGCTGTGCCAGTTCTTTTTGTCAGTAGATCAGGTCTGGCAGAGTGCCAGTTTATTGTAGCACATTGTCCGTTGGATGGCAATGATGGTGTGCGATCTAATGGTTGCACTTTCCCTTGTATTTTGTATATATACCTTCTGTCAGTTTTATCTGAAAAGAAGATTGTAAGTAACGAATGGAAAGTAATTTTTTAGCAAAAAACTCTCTATATTTCTCCTCTCAACTGAGAGTGGTTTTTTATGTTTATTGATGGTATGGATGGTTGTTATTGATGGTATTTATGGATGTTTAATGGTCTGATTTTCCAACAGTGGTATCAGAGCATTGTTCTTGAGGGATTGTGAGGTTTGCTTTCAGTTTATTGAGTGCTTGTGAGGTTTCAAACACTAGAGAGTGAGTGTTAAACACCCATGAGTGCAGAAATGGCTACTGGAAGCAGTGCTGCTCTTCCTGTTCCTCGGTTTTCTAGGGAAAATTATCAAGTATGGACTGTTAAGATGAAGTCATATTTGAAGTCTTTTGGCTTCTGGGAATTTGTAGATCAAGACAAGCAAATTCCACCATTGAGAGCTAATCCAACAATAGCTCAAATGAAGCAACATGAAGAGGAGAAGATGAAGAGAGACAAGGCTGTCACTTGTCTACACTCAACATTAACAGACTCTGTTTTCACTAGCATCATGCACCTGGAAACAGCAAAAGAAATATGGGATGAGCTGAAGGAAAGGTATGAAGGCAGTGAAAGAGTAAGAAATGTGAAGATGTTAACTCTCAAGAGAGAGTTTGAAATGTTGAAAATGAAAGAGAGTGAATCTGTCAAAGATTACTCCTCTAAGCTGTCAGACTTGGTGAATCAAATGAGGCTATATGGTGAGACAGTGGAGGATTATAAGGTTGTGGAGAAAATGTTGATCAGCTTGCCAGAAAAATTTGAAGCTAAAGTTGCAGCTATTGAGGAGTCCTGTGACTTGAAAAAGATGACAATTTCAGAGATGATCAGCAAGCTGCAGGCTCAAGAGCAAAGGATGTCTATGAGAAGCAATGATGCAACTGAAGGTGCTTTCCAAGCAAGACATAAAGGGAAGCAGCCTGTCAAAAGGGACCAACAAAAACAAAACTTTGACAGGAAAAATGGTGATCAAAAGGGAAAAGGCAAGATGGATGGGGGCTCATCAGAATCTACAGGAAAAGTCAATTTTCCACCTTGTTCAACCTGCAAGAGAACAAATCACCTGTCAAAGGATTGTTGGTATAAAGGCAAGCAACAAATCCAGTGTAATTATTGCAAAAAATGGGGTCACAGAGAGAACTTCTGTAGATCAAAGCAAAATCAATCTCAACCACAACCTGCTCAGCAAGCTAACTTCACCGATGAACAACCCGAAGTTGGAGATCACTTGTTCATGGCTTCTCAAGGAAGTCGTTCAGCTTCAAAGGATGTATGGTATGTGGATAGTGGTTGCACAAGCCACATGGTAAAAGATTCAAGCCTCTTCACTTCACTGGACAGCACTGACAGAACCAATGTCAAGCTTGGAAATGGAGAAATGGTTCAAGCTACAGGAAAAGGTACTGTCTCTGTTCACACTAGCAAGGGTCCAAAATTAATTCATGATGTATTGTTGGTTCCTGAATTGGATCAGAATTTGCTTAGTGTTGCACAACTATTGAAGAAAGGTTATTCATGCTCATTTAAGAATAATTTCTGCACTATAGTTGATTCATGTGGTGTAGAAGTTGTTAAGGTAGAAATGCATGATAATAGTTTTCCATTGTACTTGGATCAAGTGAATCACATAGCACTTGTTTCCAAGCAAGATGATTCAGTCATATGGCATAAAAGATATGGTCATTTTAATTTGGATGCATTGAAGTATTTGCAAGAGCATAATATGGTCAGGGATATGCAAGCATTAAGTCGCACTTCTGATGACTTATGTGATGCTTGTCAATTGGGAAAAATGCATAGGAAGTCTTTTTCATCAGAAAATGTTACGAGGGCTAAGGACAAGCTGGAACTTGTTCATACTGATTTGTGTGGCCCTATGAGTGTTTCCTCCTTAAATGAAAACAAGTATTTTATCTTGTTCATTGATGACTTGACTAGAATGACATGGGTATATTTTCTGTCAAGTAAAGCTCAAACTTTCAGTGTTTTCAAAAGGTTTAGAGCTATGGTGGAGTCTGAGAGTGGCTGCAAGATTAAGAAGTTACGATCAGATAATGGCAAGGAGTATACCTCCAATGAATTTAATATGTTCTGTGAAGATATGGGGATAACTCATCAATTGACAGTCAGTTATACGCCTCAGCAGAATGGTGTCTCTGAGAGGAAGAACATAACAGTTATGGAAATGGCTAGATGTTTGATGGCTGAAAAGAAGTTGCGAAAGAATTTCTGGGCTGAAGCAGTATATACAGATGTGTATCTCTAGAATATGCTTCCAACTAGAGCTGTTCATAGAGCTGTTCAAGGGATAACACCAATTGAAGCTTGGTCAGGAGTGAAGCCCTCTGCCAAACATTTAAAAGTCTTTGGATCAATCTGCTATAGTCATGTTGCAGATGCAAAGAGATCCAAATTGGATGACAAAGCTGAAATGGGAATCTTTTTGGGTTATGCAACAAACTCAAAAGGTTACAGAGTGTTCAATTTGCAGGCAAAGAAGCTTATCATCAGCAGAGATATTCAAGTTGATGAAGATGCTTATTGGGATTGGGAGAATGATCAGATTCAAATGAGTGTAAAGTCATCACAGTTGACAGACATTCCAGCTGCAATTGAGGAGGAAGAGTCTATGACAGAATCTGATTCTCCAGTGTTAAAGACTAAGTCTTTAGCTGAAATTTATGAGAGATGTAACTTTGCTGTGAATGAACCCTCTAGCTTTGAAGAAGCATCATTGAAGGTTGAATGGAATGATGCAATGAAGGAGGAGTTGGCAATGATCAACAAAAATGGCACATAGGAACTCACTTCAAGGCCTGAAGACAGAAAAGTGATTGGTGTTAAATGGGTTTACAGGACAAAGTTAAATCCTGATGGTTCCATTCACAAGCACAAGGCTAGACTTGTAGTGAAGGGATATTCTCAAATGGCAGGAGTTGATTATGGTGATACCTTTGCACCAGTTGCAAGGCATGAAACAATTCGGTTACTTGTTGCTTTAGCAGCTCAATGTGAGTGGAAAATCTTTCATTTGGATGTGAAGTCAGCTTTTTTGAATGGAATTCTGGAAGAAGAAATTTATGTTGAGCAGCCAATTGGTTTCTTGGTTGCTGGCCATGAAGACAAGGTCTACAAGCTTCATAAAGCCTTGTATGGATTGAAGCAGGCTCCAAGAGCCTGGTACAGCAGAATTGATGATCATTTTCTGCAGAATGGCTTCAGGAGGAGTCCAAATGAGCCTACTATTTATGTGAAAGCTTGTGAAAATGGTAAGAAACTTATAGTTTCTTTATATGTTGATGATTTGCTGGTGACTGGTGATGATATTCAAGAAATTGACAAGTTCAAGATGAGAATGCTGCAAGTTTTTGAGATGACAGATCTTGGCATGATGAAATATTTTCTTGGAATGGAAGTGCACCAGTCAAGTAATGGAATTTTCCTTTCACAAAGGAAATATGGTATGGATTTGCTAAGAAAGTTCAAGATGGAGAGTTGCAATCCAGTAGCAACTCCATTGGCAGTAAATGAGAAGCTTTCAAAGGCTGATGGGGATGCAAGGGCTGATGTAACTCATTTTAGAAGTTTGGTTGGCAGCCTTCTTTACTTGACTGCAACCAGACCAGATTTAATGTTCTCAGCAAGTTTGCTTTCAAGGTTCATGCATTCGCCAAGTTTGACACATCTTGGTGTTGGCAAAAGAGTGTTGAGGTACCTTAAAGGCACCATTGATTATGGAATATGGTATGGCAGTGGAAATGGAAAGCTGGATGGGTATGTTGACAGTGATTGGGCAGGTTCTGTGGATGACTCCAAGAGCACAACTGGTTATGTTTTTTCACTTAGAAGTTGTGTGTTTTCTTGGAACTCAAAGAAGCAAGAGGTGGTGGCTCAATCCTCTGCAGAAGCTGAGTATGTTGCTGCAGCAGCTGCCACAAATCAAGCCATTTGGGTAAGAAAGGTCCTTACATACCTGAATTATATGCAAGAAGAACCTACTGTAATATGGTGTGACAATTTGTCAGCAATTTCAATGGCAAAAAATCCTGTCCAGCATGGGAGAACAAAGCATATTAATGTCAAGTTCCATGCCATCAGAGAAGCTGAGAAAAATGGTGAAATTAAATTGTTGCATTGCAAGTCAGGAGAACAGCAAGCAGATATTCTCACTAAGGCACTTGCAAGCAGCCAATTTAATGTCTTAAGGAGCAAGCTTGGAGTCTTAAAGAAAAGTTTCAAGGAGGAGTGTTGAACTAAGTGAAACTTTTCCAAATACTCCCTGGCTTAGAGTTATGTTATGGTTATGGTATGGTTATGTTAGTTTAGTTTAATTAGAATTAATTGTACTATTTAGTTTCTTTTTAGATTACTTTGAAATGTGTTAGATTTACTTTTAGATTTCTCAGATGTTGTTGGCGGCTGTGCCAGTTCTTTTTGTCAGTAGATCAGGTCTGGCAGAGTGCCAGTTTATTGTAGCACATTGTCCGTTGGATGGCAATGATGGTGTGCGATCTAATGGTTGCACTTTCCCCCGTATTTTGTATATATACCTTCTGTCAGTTTTATCTGAAAAGAAGATTGTAAGTAACGAATGGAAAGTAATTTTTTAGCAAAAAACTCTCTATATTTCTCCTCTCAACTGAGAGTGGTTTTTTATGTTTATTGATGGTATGGATGGTTGTTATTGATGGTATTTATGGATGTTTAATGGTCTGATTTTCCAACACTTCCTGCCCACTAATTCCAAGACCAATATGAGCAGCTTGAATCATGCTAACATCGTTGGCACCATCACCAATACTAAGTGTTATTTTTTTTCAACTTTCTTCACCAAATTTGTCACCTAAAAACAGTGACGAAACAGTAAGAAATGGCTTCTAACTCAAAACTTGTACACAAAATAATCTCCTTTACAATTACAATTCCATATTGAGTAAATTCAACTGTAACAACATTAATCTAGAACTTTTAATTCTCACAACAAAGCTCATCCAGATGTTTTCAGTAACATGTCCTAAAACTGGTGTAAAAGCAATGGATTGGAGAGACAGGTACCTAGGGATCATAGATTATGCAGCAATTATTCTGTGGGTGTTAGAGAGTGCAGAACTTGCTGCTCTTGCTTTATCAGACAGCAGTGCAACAACAGCTGGTGTAGGTGCGGGAGCCATTGGTGCTCTTGGAGCACTAGCATTGGGGGCGACAGGTCCTGCTGCAGTTGCTGGAATAACCGTTGCTGCAGTAGGTGCCACTGTGGCTGGGGGAGTGGCTACAGATAAAGGGGCACGAAAAGATGCTCCTACGGCTACTGATAAACTTGGCGAAGACTTCTAAAAAATTATCCTTAAAGAAGAACCCTTCAAGTCAACCACTGTAAGCTCAATTTTGTCATATAGTCTCCAGATCATCAATGGTCTCTCATGTATACATACATATTGTTCAGCGCCACAAATGCATGCATTGACCTATATCTCTTTGTAGTGAAATGGTATCAAATCTTTTCTTTCAGGTTAGGTCAATACTTAGGTCCTACCGCTGGGCTCCTATCCTTCCAGTTGCAACAGATAGTTCTATGTTAACTGTGTTGCTGCTACTATCAAAATATAGGCTGAGAAACGTACCCGTAATAGAACCAGGCAATCCAGGTATGAAGAACTTCATTACTCAATCTGCAGTTATTCAGGGTCTGGAAGGATGCAAAGGAAGGGATTGGTTTGACTGCATTGCTACAAGGCCTATTTCTGATCTAGGACTTCCTTTCATATATGATTATCTTCCAGTGAGGTGAGGAGAGGATATGATGGTAATTACATGAGAATATGTAAATATCCCAGTTTGCCATTAAATTTTGTTTTTCTTCTTGGCCAGGTTATTAGCATCCAGAGCGATGAACTGATTCTGGAAGCTTTCAAGCAAATGAGAGAGAACCAAATTGGTGGCCATCCGGTCATGGAGGGACCGCATATGAAGATTATAGGAAACGTTAGTATAAGAGACATCAGAAGCTGCTCAAACCAGAACTCTTTTCTAACTTCAGGTAGGAATAGGATGTACTATATATATGCTTTAAACCCATATTCCATCTACTGACTATTCTTGTTAATTACTTTCAGGCAGCTAACTGTGAGGGATTTCATGAATAATGTTGTGTCAACAACCCCGGATTCTGGTAGAGTCATGCCACCAGTAACATGCAGGATGGAATCAACCCTCGGCAGTGTGATCCACAGCCTTGATTCCAAGTCTGTTCATAGGATCAATGTAGTAGCTGATCACAAGGAAGATGAAGTTGTTGGTGTGATTACACTAAGAGATGTCATCTCTCTTGCTTCATATATGAGCCCCCTGACCATCAAGACAACCACTTTGGGTTTTCGGCTAAAGAAATGTTGAATCAGTGATACTCTTTGGATCTAATTATTTCTTTTATCATGCAACTCTAGTTGAACTACCGGGGAATTTTCTCAATCCCCTATCATTTATTATCTGCCTAGTCCTTTCCACATCCTCCCACCTTCCCAGGCTGGCATAAATGTTGGACAGAATGACAAAGGGAGCGGGGTTTTCTGGTTCTAATTCTGAGAGTTTCATGGTTATTTCTTGTCCCAACTCAGAATTCGAGTGAGACCTACAGGCACCGAGCAGAGAATGTAAGAGAGAAGCAGGAGGCTCAGGCAGTTCTTGTATAAGTTTTTGAGCTTCATCTAGCCTTCCAGATCGACCTAAAAGGTCAACAATGCAACCAAAATGCTCCGCATTTGGGTTCAAATCATATTTATCCTTCATCATTCTAAACAAATGCCATCCTTTATCAACCTGGCCAGTGTGACTACAAGCAGATAGGACACCAACAAAACTTGCTGAATTTGGTTTCACCTTCTCCTTCTGCATTAGGTCAAAAACTTCAATTGCAGAATCATAATCTCCATTCCTTCCATATCCAGATATCATAGCATTCCAAAATGCAGGACCGTAAGGTCTTGTCTCAAACTGCTCAAAAATGTTCCGCGCCAGAGAAGGATGTCCACATTTCATATACATATAAATAAGTGTAGTAGCCATGAATTCATCGTTATCGATATCAGTTCTTATAACATGCCCATGAATCTCTTTTCCAAACTGTAGGGCACACATGTCTGCGCAAGCTGATAAGAGACTTGTTATGCATTTTAAGCTTGGGACGTTGCCAGCTAATTGCATTTTCTCTAAATACTTCACAGCTTCAAATCCCTTTCCTACTTGAGCGAACCCGCTGATCATTGAATTCCATGATGCAGAATCAGGCTTCAGTTCTTCATGTTCTAATTTTTCAAATAACTCAACGGCCTTCTCACTCTGACCATTTAACATCAACCCAGCTATCATTGAATTCCATGTCATTAAGTTCCTGCTGCCGTTGAGTTCTTTGAATAAGTTGTAAGCCAGATGCCAACAACCACATTTTGAATACATGTCAACAAGTGCAGTACCAACCATAGTATCAAACTGCATCTCAAATTTCACTATAAGCCCATGAATCTGTCTACCAAATCGAAGATATAGAAGACTTGCACATGCAGAAATAACAGAAACGAAAGTAACTGAATTGGGTTTTTCACTTAATGACTCCTTCATGTCCTTAAACACATTCAACACCACCCGTGGAACCCCATTGTGCAAAAGCCCGGTAAAAAAAGCATTATAGCTCACAACATTCTTATTAGGCGTCTCTGCAAACACTCTTGTAGCCAAAACCATCTCTTCAAAATTCGAATACATTGTCACCAACGAAGTTGCAACGTACACATCCATCTCCACACCCAACTTTATCGCCAAACAATGCATTTGCTTGACATTTACAACTCTCTCGCAAGCAGACAACACACTAGCTATGGTAACCGAATTGGGCCTGAACAACAATCCAAGCCCCGCTTCTTTAAAGGCCCTCAAAGCCTCTCCACAATGGCCCTTTTGCGAAAACCCAGATATAACAGCGTTTAAAGACGCCAAGTTTCGGTCAGGCATTTCATCAAACACTTTAAGACCATCACTGAATCGATTGAGTTTCATGTACATATCGGTTAGAGCAGTGGCTGCATAAACGTCAATGGAAAAGCCGGTTTTGATGAGATGGGTATGGAGGATTTGGCCTTGGATTGGTGATTTGAGCTTGGCACATACTTTGAGGAGAGGAGGGAAGGTGAACTTGTGAGGAGGCAGGGAGGCAGACTGGTGTTGCGCGTATAAAAGAAGGGCTTCTTCTTTGTAGAAGCCATTTGTAACTAGCTTTTGTATTTGTTGTTTCATGGGATCATACCAAGTGTAATGCGGAGGACAACACTCAACACATTTGTAAGATTATCAACTGATATTGGTGTTACTAATTACTAAAAATAGTAAATACAAATAGTCAAAGTTTGACTTCTTATTGATATCTTGGGCTTAATGGTCTAATTATAGGTTACTTGTTTGGACTTGGGCCCAATTACGGAATTGGGACACTAGACAGTGGACAGAACTCAGCAAAGCATGAGAAAATCTTCCGGGATGCACCAATTCTTATGTTTGTCAACTAAAAATTTGACCAGTAACAATGTTTGGTGTAGGGATGGCAAAAACCGGGGTCCGGGTCGGGTACCCGGGTTTTAACAGTCCAGGTACCCGGCCGGGAAATACCCGGATTTTCGAATCCGGGTACCCGGTCCGGAAAAACCCGGCCGGGTTTCCAAGTATCCATACCCAGATTTTGCTCGGGTTTTACTTTTTTTTTTATTATTATTTTTAATTTTTTTTATTAATATTATTTGTGAATTTTTACACCTAGAGAAGTTTATGTAAAGCAGAATTGTATTTGTGCGTGTGAAATTACAAATAGAGCAAGAGTTTGTTGAATGTAGGAAAGGTGTTTGACAAAAGTTCTAGGAGAACTCCATCAAAGAAAGCTTAAGAAAATAAAAGGTGTTGAAGAGCAGAGCATGCTCTGATTTCGTTTCTATTGAATGAATTGTTTTTACAAACTAAGCTCAATATTTATACAACATTTTACAAGAAGGTTAACAAACAAAACTCCTGGAAATCAAGAATAATTAGAAACGCATTTCCTAACTAACTCATAATAAGTGAACTTCATTCTGTATACATATTTAGATGGAGTAATAATATTTTATAGAACTTGGTTTCATGTATCGGAGAACAAATGTTCTATTTTTCCAACTCCTATATTTTTGCATATAGCATTACAAAAACATCAACGAGATTAATATCACAACTTGATTAGTACTCCTCCTATTTGCTTGACTAGTTTGCCTTCCAATTTCACACTCGATGTCATCTACATCAACGAGATTAATATCACAACTTGGAGCTTGACTTTGAGTGTTCAATGGGTTATTACTATCGAAATCCAGATTTGGTTGTGATGTAGACATTTCAACCTGCAAAATTTAATCAAAACTGTAACTTAAGCACTTTTCAATATGGTTTCAACACTATCAAAGACATAAAAATTACTAAAGCAAAAGTAAAATCACTATAAGTGCAGCTGGTGAATTGGTGAATTTTCAGAACCACTAAAATCACTAAAATCACTATCAAGCATTTTCAGAACCACACAAATTTGAAATTTATCTTTGGTGAATTGGTGTCAACATTTTCTGCTATAAGTGCAGCTGCCAATAACCACTATAAGTGTGGGACACAAAAGATGTTAGAGGGACACGAGATATTTTTACATTTCACAATAACTGATACTTCAAAAATTCCAGGATATTGCAAAACAGATGCATGATTTCCTAATTGGCTCTGCACTTGCTGCTCTGCTGGTATTTTATACATACTACTTGTTCACTTTAATTATTTCTCAATCTTCTCTAAATTAACATAATTGTCTCTGCACAGGCAACTAATCTTTCCAAATACCCAACAACTAATCTTACAAACAAAATTAACCAAAATGTCGGCCAATAATTCAACCAAAATTTTCGGCCCGGGTAAAGCCAGGTACCCTGCCCGGCCGGGTAAATTTGCCATCCCTAGTTTGGTGTAAAAAAATGTTGAAAAAAGTTAATGGAGAGAAAGAGAATGTTTTTGGATATTATATTTATTTACTCTTATTTAAAATACAAAGCAGATGAAGAGTTTGAAAAGGGAAATAAAATTCTAGTGAAGAAAATTATTTCAAGAGAAAAAAAAAAGGGGGACATCACCTTTTAGCAGAGATGGTAGTGCACATTCCTTTCATATATGGTGGTTAGGGCTTCAAGTCTCACCATGCGCATTTTATAAGTATGTGTGAGAAGTTTTCTCCTGATTACATAAATTCAAGATTTTTGGGGGATGGGAAGAACTTGAACTTGCCACAACTTATTGGTGCAGGTGTGAGAGATTTATCACCGGACCAACCTAATATAAGTCGGTCCAATTATTTCAAGAGAGAAAAAAAAACGGCATATCACCTTTCAACACAGATGGTAGTGAACCTTCATTTCATACATGTATGCGCATTTTACAAGCATGTATTCGAAGTTTTTTCCTAGTTACATAAATTTGGGATTTTTTGGGAGGGGAAAAATTTAAACCCGCAATCTCGTGGTTCAAGTGTGAGGTGTTTACCACCGGATCAACCTCATCTTGTCAAATTAATAACAAACATTACACACTATTAAACATAATTCAATCTACTAATCTAGTATAAGTCTAATATGATATGCCAAAAATGGTCTTAATAGTCTTTTCATGAAAAAGATGTTTGTGCTAGAATCTTTTCCTAACGCAACCAAGTGATTTGCCATTTCATTGTCTTTTAATTCTGTATGCCAAAAGCATTTTACTTTGGACAATGAGACGGAACCAAAAAAGCAGACAACTGACAACTCATATGACGAATCCTTTTATTTTCTTTATTTTTTCGTCCACGGAAAACTACTTCTTTACAAGAAAAACTTCCTTCTTCCTTGCACCACCAACTTAAATGTTAAACGACTTAATGGTGCACCTCTCGACTAATTTGACACGTGAGGAATTTTAAATAAATATCTTCTACACAACAAAAAATATATATATATATATATTAAAAAATCAATAACACTAAAAATCTCACCTAAAATCCCACATTTTTCATCCCACTATATGTGGCATGTGAAGTGTTAAATTATGAGTGGATACACATTAATGATGATTTATTTCACATACCCCATGTATCTACTCAACATTTAACACCTCACATACTACATATAGTGGGATGAAAAATGTGAAATTTTAGATAAAATGTGAAATTTTAGATGGGATGTGTAGCATTCCTATTAAAAAATATAAAAAGTATCTCTCTATTTTTTTTTTTTTTTATTATTATTATTTTTTTAATCCAAGCTCTTTTTATTTATACTAGTTTTGGAAGCACATGCAAGGCATGTGCTTGATTTGGTCTACCTTTGGTCTTGCCTTTTGTGATTGCTACAATAAATCTGAGTGTGAGGACGCAAAAACTTAGGAACCTTCACAGAAGACTCAAAAGGAGTAGGTGCAAGAGGTGTGCATCACTTGGCCCTGCATAAAAGAAGAAGACCACATGAAAACTTTATGTATTCACATTATAGCTGAATCACTTATAGCAAATACAAAATAAAAGGGCAGCATGGTGACAACTAACATGCAGACCTTCAAACAGTCATTCAAGAAGGAAATAAAATAATGTGTGATCAGAGTTATATATATATATATATTGGAGGAGTGATCAAGTTATATAACAATTAGGAAATACATCCATTTTTATATCTAAAAATAGTTAGTACTTAATCTGATAAATGAAATTTGATTTTATGTATTCATCGATCTACAAAACATACAAACTGACAAGACAAAACAATAAAAAAAAATAAAAATAAAATAAAAAAAAAGTGGAGTAACATCTTTTGCGCTGACCTTAACAACAGTATATATCCATATATACCACTAAAATAATATCAAAACTACATCGCATATTCAAGCTGAATTTCCACCGATCAACTACACTGATAATATCAACCTAAATACAATGTACATTCAATAGTTGTCAAATGAACTTTGAGTTTTGATGGACCTTAAAATCATAAATCACACCACTTATAAGAACTCCATTAAAAGAGTAGATTCAGATCATGAACCAATACATTCACATACTAAATAGCACGTAACTTTCAATTTGGCTTTTCCTAGATACAACCAATTAATTGTAAGGTCCAAAGTCCACGGTCAGCATATAGAAAATACTCGAGGTAATCACAGAAAGGGTTAAGATGAAAATCACTTAAATAAAGAGTAGAATGAAAATATATGATATAAATGGTAACATCTTATCATAGGATCTAGAGAAGTAAGGTAATAGATTCATCCCAGAATAGTAAGTGGTTAAAACACGAGCATCTGGAGCATAACCATGAAGTTCAGTGGCCATATTATGAAAAGAATCATATTGTTCCATGTTCAGTGGCTGCATAAAGTAATGTATACACATCAATCTATCAAGTAGATCATTATAAAATATAGCGATTCCCATTAACATAATTTTCAAAAAATCCCAGGGAACTACTGTTCATACTCATCCCATAAGTAAAAGTAGGCTTTCTTCCAGTGAGGTTTTGTCCTCAAGATCTCTACTTCTTTCTTCAAATACTCCTTCACTGCAACATCACTATTGCACATCAACATTTCGTTGGAATTTCATCAATTATAAATGTTTACATACTTTATAGAAGAAAGAGAGTACAACTGACCGAATACCTAGGGACTACCGGACTATTTGGTACAGCATATGCTGTTAGTCGTGGATCTGAAAAATATATTCATTTGATTTCGGATGATCAGTTACAACAGCAAGCAGGAAACATAAATATGAAAATGAGAAACAGGAAACATTCTGTCGATTTTGTAGAAGCAGATTAATGAAGATGTATGACCGTATTCAGCTTTCTGTGGACGAGATTACCTGGCCATGGACATGTGTTCCTCTTTTTCTGAACTCAGATATGTGTCCATATATCATGTTCTATTTTCAATTATCACAGAACCAAATCCCTAAACTCCCAATAAAAGCAGTGGACTTTAATCCCCAAAATTACAAAATCCTCCACATGCAATCAACAACCAATAGCTCAATTGAATAACTCCCCAGGAAATCAAAATAAAAATTGATGAATAAAAGAATGTGAATCACCTGTAGTGAGACTTGGAGTCAAAGATTTTTTTCTTTTGTTTGTTTGCTGGACCTCTGATCAAAGTTCCCTAGTTTTTTGTCTGGATCTCAGATATATATTACTATTCATGTGTATCCCTAAATTTCATACTTATCTTTACACCTCTTGACTTTTGTTTTGACCCCTACTCTCTCTTTTCTCTCATAGTTATCCGACCACCTGTTGACTCTCTGTTTTAATCTCTTCTCTCTCTTTTCTCCCTGCTCTCTCTTTTCTCTCATAGTTATCTGATCACCATTTGACTCTCTGTTTTAATCTCTGCCTTTTTGTTTTTTTTTTTTAAATTGTTGATGAGCCAATGGGAAACAAGACTTAAAAGTTCAAAGAAATTAAAAATGAAAAAAAGGGGATGCTATAAATAAAATCCGACCACCTTTTGACACTCTGTTAATCTCTGTCTTTTTTCTTTTTTTTTTAATTGTTGATTATTAATTATAAAGGCAATGGGAAACAAGACTTAAAGTTCAAAGAAATTAAAATGGGATGCTATAAATAAAAAGTCATTCGGCTCTTTTATATATAGTATAGGATATATATATATAAGTATTACATAATTAAATTTGGGGATTTTTGTAAAGAGAAAAAAGACTCGAACCCATTATCTCGTGGTGTAGGTGTGAAAGGTATACCACCGGACTAACCTCATCTCGTTTAATCAAAGCATCACTACTCGTCAAATTTTCGAAAGACAGGTTCAATGAATAGTACTAGACTACTACTGAGAGCTTGGTTTTACCAAGTGAGTAATGCTAGGCTTCCCGATTTTTTTCTCAAATGATGTTGGCACGTGAGGTGTCAACATCTTGTAAATCATGAGATTATATCGACATCAATGATATGATGTTGACACCTCACGTACCAACATTATTTGGAAAAAATTTTGGATATTACCCTTAACAAGTACAAGAAGATGCTTCAGAAGGAAAGTTGCTGACATGAGACGTTTCAGATGTCGGCAAGTTGTCATCTGCTGCTAAAGAGAGGAAATCGTCAAAGACATGAGGCATCAGAATTAATGAGGGATTAGAAAGGGGCAACTTGATGGAGGTAGAACCTTATGCGGGTCAAACCAAGTCTTTAGGCTCTAATTGTGGACCACCAGCTCATATAGAGGATATAAGGCCCATAGTAGGGATGGGAATGGGGGCCCAATGGGGCGGGGGAGGGTCCCCCCACCCCCACCCCCATTCCTAAAACCTCCCTCCACCCCCGCCCCCAAACCCCATTTGGGGGAACTGGGGATGGGGGTGTTTGGGGGGAGGTTCCCCTGCCCCCACCCCCGTCCCTCATTTCCCCCATTTCTAGTCTAAAAATTTTCAATCCGAAATTCAGAATTCGATTGGACCAAACTTTTGTTTCATCCTATTTCAATATCCAATCCAATAATTAACAAAATATACAATCTAAAAAATATATAATTGATTTAATTTAATCCAAAATTAATACAAATAACTATAATAATATAGTGTTAGTGTATTACACTATTACATATAAAAGTTAAAACAAATTTAAAGCTTTCGATCAATCCAAAATATAAGTAATAGATTAATAGAGTTAGAGGTTTTTTTTTTTTTTTTTTTTTTTTTAAGAAAATAAAATTAAAAATAAATAAATAAATAAATATGGGGGATTTGGGGCCCCACCCCCGTTTAGGTTTTGGGGGAATGGGGAAATGGGGTGGGGGGAGGTTCCCCCACCCCCACCCCAAAACTTTTGCCCCCAAATGGGGGTGGGGCCCCATGGGGGAAATTCCCATCCCTAGCCCATAGAGATATCTAAGGATCAGCCTATGGGGCCGCCAGTGCTGAAACAGGATAATACGCCCATTGAAGTATCAGTGGTTCAGTCAGTTGTCATAGAGCCTTCACTTGAACCCAACCAGGTCAACCAAATTAGTGATGACCCAAAAGCTATAGAAACTCAATTCTTTAAAAAGTGGAAACGTGCGGCTTGTGATAAGAAAAAGGATAGAAGGACAGCAGAATTGAGGGAAAGTTCAAAATTAGGCAAGAGAGGGTCGGTCGGTAGAGAAGATAACAATCAACCTATGGTCAAAAAGGTGAAGAGCTCAAGTCAAGTAAGAGTGGAAGTCCCGATTCTGGGCGAATCACATGTGGCAGACAATACTGAGAAATGAATTATGCAGAATGTTGAAGTTAGGGAGAAAGGGATCCTATTGGTTTAAGAAGCAGTTCAAGTAATGGTGTCACAACTGAAGCTGGTTACCTCTTCTTCTGAGGTTTCACCTTTGGTGGAGGAAGCTCTAAATCACTTACAATCGACCGACCGGTCTTTATCGGCCCATCGGGTCCAATGAAGATCCTAGCTTGGAACGCCCGAGGACTGGGAAGCGCTCGGGCGTTCAATACCCTGCTTACTCACAAGCAGGATTAGAAACTAGAACTAATTTTTCTTCTTGAAACTCGCTGTCAGTATGAGAAGTTGGAACAATGAAAAATTATTAGGATTTAATAGTAAACTAGTTATCAACAGTGTGGGAAATTCAGGTGGTTTGTGTATGTACTGGTCGAATGAAACAATAGTTGATCTGTTAACTTATTCTTAGGAGCATATTGATGTCAGGATTAATCAGAATAATAACAAGAGCTGGAGGTTCATTGGGTTCTACGGGCATCCGATTCGAACACAGATATCTTACTCTTGGACGTTACTAAAGAGGCTTTCAGATATGAACAACCTTCCCTGGATTTGCATGGGGGATTTTAATGAGGTTTTTTGGGATAGTGAAAAGGCTGGGGGTTGAACTAAGAACTAGAGAGATATAGTCAATTTTAGAGAAGTTGTGCAAGACAGTAATTTAGAAGACATGGGTTATCGGGGTCCTAAATTCACATGGAGCAACAAGCGTGATGATTTCACTCTAATTTTAGAGAAGTTGGATAGAGGGCTGTGCAACAAGGCTTGGAAAAAATCATTTCCTTTCTACTTTATCAGGCACCTAGAATTTTGGGGCTCCAACCATCGGCCCTTGTTGTTGGATTTTTCGGATAGGCCGTATCCAAATCTGTGTCAGTATGAGGCAATTTTTCTTTGAAGTCTGTTGGGCGGAAGATAATGAATGCAAAGAAATTATTTCCTCAGAGTGGGATTATGGTGGCGAAAATGGTAATATTCAAGATGTCCTTGGCAAAATTACAAATTATGGTAAAAAACTTGACTTGTGAAATGCAAAGAAGAGGAAATGGCACTGTAAAGATATCAGTCTGAGTATAAAAAATCTTAAAGAAGCTAGCAAGATGAAGTATCCCAGCAACTAAAAAGTTATAAGGCAGTTGTAGGACAGGCTTGATGAAGCCTTATCTATTGAAAAATCTTATTGGAGGCAAAGGGCGAAAGCAGACTGGATGAAGAAAGATGATCAAAACTCTCGCTTCTTCCATGCCAAAGCCTCAGATAGGAGAGGGCGTAACGGAATTATAGGTTTGATGGACAGTAATGGTGCTTGGCATGAATCTAAGGATAATATGGTGACTATTATTACCAAGTATTTCTCTAAGCTCTTCACTTCTTTCAATCCTAGTGTTCACGACATGGAGGTAGTTTCAAGTACGGTTCAGGCTCAGCTCCCTCACCATACGGTGCGCTATCTAGAGAAGGAATTTACTGCAGCATAGATAAAAAAAGTAGTCTTCGACATGAACCCTTTGAAAGCCCCAAGAGCATATGGTATGTTAGCGAACTTCTTTCAAAAATTTTGGGGAAAAATTGGGAACAATATCACTTAGAGTTGCTTAAAAGTTTTAAAAAAAGAGGGCTCGGTGGCAAAGTTCAACAGTACAATTATCGCTCGGGTTCCAAAGGTTCAATCGCCTAAAAATGTCTCTCATTTCAGGCCAATCAATCTTTGTATTGTCTTTTACAAAATCATTGCTAAGGCAATTGCTAGTAAGCTTCGAAACGTCTTGAGTGGGATTATTTTGGAAGAGCAATATGCATTCATTCCAGGCCGGCTAATATCAGACAACACTATTGTGGAATTCGAATGCCTTCATAGAATCAAAATAAGGAGGAGGAAGAAAGGTTCTATGACCTTAAAGCTAGACATGTCTAAAGCTTTTGACAGAGTAGAGTGGGATTTTGTTGGCAATATGATGCTTAGTCTTGGTTTTCCTGTGAGTTGGATAAATTTAATCAATAGATGTATCTTGTCGGTTAAGTACTCTTTCTTGCTGAACGGAGAGGTGTGTAGAGAAATTATTCCTACGCGTAGGCTTAGACAGAGAGATCCATTGTCTCCGTATCTTTTTATTTTATGTGCCCAAGGGTTTTCTGGTATGATTAAAATAGCTCAGGATGTTGGCAACTTTGATGAGTTTAGATGCAGTAGAAAAGGGCTTACTATCTCTCACCTATTCTTCGTAGATGATAGCATGGTATTTGCTAAAGCTGATGAGAAAAACTGTCTGTCTATCTGAAATATCCTGGAATTGTATGGTAAAGCCTCTGGTCAAATCATAAATTTCGACAAATCATTTATGTGTGTTAGCCCCTCATTGTCTACTTCTGATGGTGAAAGGCTGGCTTCTCTTATTGGTGTGAAATTGGTGGCTTGCCATGAGAAATACATAGGCCTCCCTTGCTTTACTGGAAGGAATAAGAGGGTTGTTTTTAATGAAATAGTTGACAGAGTTTGGAATAGGCTTAAAGGTTGGGAGGAAAAGTCACTCTCTATCGGAGGTAAAGACATACTTATTAAGACAGTCATCCAATCTCTTCCAGTATACGCAATGGGCATGTTCAAGCTCCCTAAAGGTCTAATTAAAGAGATTTAGAGGTTATGCGCTCGTTTTTGGTGGGGTGACACTTCAAACAAACGCAAGATCCACTGGTGCTCGTGGAACAGACTTTGCTCTAAAAAAGAAGAAGGTGGTCTTGGCTTTAGAAATCTTAAAACCTTCAACAGAGCCCTCTTGGCTAAGCAAGGGTGGAGGAAACTAAAACAGCCAGAATCTCTTGCGACAAGAACTTTGAAAGGCTGCTATTTTTAGAATTCTTCTTTCATGACTGCCCCCTATAATAACTCAAGCTCTTTTGTTTGGCACAGCCTATTTTGGGGAAGACATATTATTAGTGTTAGCTCAAGATAGAGGATTGGGAATGGTTCCACAGTTGCTATTCATAAAGACAGTTGGATCCCAATGCCTCATCATTTTAAGATTTTATCTCAACCTACTTTAGATTTGGATGCCACAGTTGACAGCCTCCTCTCTAGCTCAGGGGGTGGGATAGTGCTCACATAAAACATCATTTCTATAAGGTTGATGTAGCTGATATTCTGAGTATTCCGTTGGGGACGATTAGTTACAATGATACATTAATTTGTCACTATGAGGAGTCTGGCAACTACTCTGTAAGTAGAGGCTACAAGATTGGTCAGAATATTGAGATTTCGATAAAGGCTCCTAGCTCTAGTTCCAGTGCTTCAACCAGCTGGTGGAAGTCCTTTTGGAAAGTGCCTATCCCCCTAAAAATTAAGATATTCATTTGGAAAGCTTGGCATAATTGGATCCCGACTAGAGTTAATCTAGCCAAAAGAGGTATCCAGCTCGATGAGAAGTGTCCGAGGTGCAATTCCGATATTGAGACAACTCTGCATGCTCTTTGGAATTGTAGGAAGCTGTGCCATGTTCGCAGAGATTGGGAGGAGCATCATCTTGTTATTTCAGGTATTTACATTACCTTTCAGGATTTTATTTTTAATTTTTTCAGGATGTTAAGTTTAGATGAGTTTGGGCTGCTCTGTGTCTTTTTATGTATGATTTGGTATACTATGAACTCCTTACTCTTTAAATTTTCCTCTAGGGTGGATCTCAAATTCACTGCCGATTGGTGTAGTAATTTCTTGAACAACTTTTCTAGGAGTAATGTCAAGAATCCTACTTCTTCTGCTGTTGGTTCACTTGCTAGATTGGCCTCCCTTTGGTCCCCTCCTAACTTTGGCTCTCTCAAGATTAATTGTATGGCTCTCCCTGATCTGAAAAATGGGAAAACGGGTTTCGGTATTGCAATCAGGAACCATATAGGCCTCTCAATTCTCTCTTGCAGCCTGTTCCTTAATTCGGGTTTGGAGTTCTTATCGGCTAATGCGGTTGCTATCCTCAAAGGGTTATTGCTGGGTAACTTGCTTGGCCTCCTTCCTTACTTTGTTGAATCAGATGTCTGCAAAGTTGTGAATATGATCAATAACAGATCTCATTCTAACTTTAGTGGTGGAAATGTTATTTGCGATGTTGTGAACCTTCTGGAGCATTTTGACATTCACTCGGTTTCTCTTGGCAAGAAAGGGTCTAATAAGGAGGCAGTGAAGCGGGCGATACAGGCGCTTTTCAATGGTTTTGATCAAGCCTGGAAAGAGGGGCTTCCTTACATGTTCCCCAATATCCTTTCTTTTGGTAGACATGGTTGATTCTGTGTCTCTTTGCTTTTCGGGTTGTTTTCCTGGTTTGTGTTTTTCTTCCCAGCTGCGTCTGGGTCTTTTGGTTCTTCTTTTTGCTTAGGTGAGCTGTCAAAAAAAAAAAAAAAAAGTACAAGAAGATAAATTATAGTAATATTTGTTAATAATGAATTAATGATGGAGGATTTTTTAATATTTAATAATTATTATTCATAATTAGCTGATTTTTTATATTTATAGACATGAAGGTATTGAGATATATATATATATATAAAGTTATTATTTTTATATATCAGTATTATCGGTTGTTCTTTGTTAACTGAGGTTCCTAATTACAGGTACAAACAAATTTTTTAAAAATTGAAATTGATCTTCCCTAGTTAGTCAAAGTTAATTAATCAAACTTAATTGTGGGTGGATTATTTCCATCCTTTCATCGTATATTTTTTTTCTTTGAAAAATGAAAGCTAAACTAGGTTTTTAATTGATTTTATGATTGTGGACGGTGTGTTTGTTTGGTGAAGATGAAGATGAACTGAGGGGTGGCCGGTTTTGAGTTTTGTTGGATGAAGTTAGCTGAAAAAGTTGATTTTTTCTTAAAAAAAATTACATTGTTTTTTATTTTTATTTTTTAATTTCGTTTTTTTCATATGCTTTTTTCAACGGTGGATATTATTTCTCATTCCTTTTTTTATATATATATATTTGATATGTACCGTCCATCTCAAGATGAATGGTGGAGATCCATATTTTTTATTTAATTTTTTATTTTAATTTTATTAAATTAAAGGTAATATGGATATTCAAGTCTTCTTAGCACTTTTATGTCTTCAATCGTGAAGTTTACGGTTAAACATTGGGAGGTCAATGTTGGTTTTTGAAAAAGTTGTTTCCATTTAATTACTTAACTTTAACTTGAATGAATTAAATTTCAGGTTAATGTCATTTAGGTTCGAGATATTTTTCGAGATTTCCAATTAACTATTTTTTTTTTTTTTTTTTTTTGACATTATCTAGACCAGGTATATATATATATATATATGAGCTTTTAATCATTTGTATGATTTGAGTCACTTATTTGTAAGTTATTTATTTAAACCCTAAACTCGCCTGATTCACTATTTATTGTGGAGTTTCACTTTATTTTTAGAGAGACTGATTTAGTAGGTTATTACTTATCGAGGGACTAAGGGTGTGTCGTTATTTATAAAATAATCACTTATTTTATAAGTTTAAAACAATAAAATATTTGAAAAGCTTTTCATAATTATCACCTTATTTATAATTTGTTTATCCAACATTTAAGCAATAAAATATTTGAAAAGCTTTTCATCATTATCACCTTATTTATAATTTGACTTTGAGAGGTTAGTTGGTGGTTAATGGTTATTACATATGGAATGTTCATAGGGTGACTCTATTGTTCTCCAAAAAAATATCTTGCTACACTCGTATTACTTCCTCCACCCATATTAAAAAATTAAAATAATTACTTTTACTTCTTAAAGTATCTCCAATTCAAAAGTGGATTGCATATTAATAATTGTTGACATGACAACATTGTCAAGGGACTTGCTTTTTATGTGGTATAAAAATAGACTTAATAGACAATCAACTCAAAATTTGGTCTCCAATACTTCCGTCTAAAACACAATTTTTGTAATGATGTGTCCATATTTTTTTCCTATTTTTTTTATTTTATTTCATTACCAAAAATATATGAAAAATTAATGTCAATTTTAAATGTTTACTGAGTCAACCTAAAAAATAGTTGTGCAATAGATCGTCTGAAAGTGGACGGTCATGTTGACAATGTCTAATATTTTTTTTGTCACGTCAGCTTGAGGTTGAATATGCACGATTGCATTGGAGACACAATTATTAACATAATGTCTGTTTATCCTACGTGACATTTTTTTTTTTCACAAGTCATGCTTACATTGGAGATGCTCTTAGATCTTTCTAAATACCAAAACTATGCTTTAAGTAATATTAATAAATTTAAACATTTTTTTTTCTCATTACACCCAATTTTCTTATTACATCCAATTTGCTAACTAAGAGAAACAAAGTAGCTAGGAAAAAAAAAAAAATCCATGAATTCGTTACATGCCCAAAGTTCATTATGCCCTCCACAACGGTTTAGGGTAGAATAGAAATTTGTGACATATATCAACAGCTTTGAACCTAAAAAATTTTCAAGCAATCAAACTTCTTGATATAATTACTTGTCATTATTTTTCTCATTCTCGTATTGCTCATAAGTCATAACGACGCTTAAATTTGACACACCGGTTGCAGCAACCTTGTAAGTAGGTTATTTATTTATTTATTTATTTTATTTTTAACTATTTTTATTCAATCATAAAACGATGATAAAAAATTAAAGTAAACACACATATATGTATTCGGAATCCATCAAATAAATTCTTTGTTGATCTATTCCTAGATTATATGTGAAAATTATATTTCTTTATTGATGTTAGTTTTGATTTTATGTCTATTCTTAGAGCATCTCTAATGCAAAAGTGGTTTGCATACCAATAATTGTTGGCATGACAACAATGTTAAGAGACTTGCTTCCTATGTGGCATAAAAATAGACTTGATAGACAATCAACTCAAAATTTGGTCTAAAATACAATTTTTTTAATGACGTATCCATCTTTTTTTCCTATTTTATTTTTTATTTTATTTTCTTACCAAAAATATATGAAAAATTAATGTTAGTTTTAAATATTTGCTGAGTCAACCTAAAAAATAGCTGTGCAACAGACCGTTTGAAAGTGGACGGTCATATTGACAATGTGTAATATTTTTTTTACCACGTCAGCTTGAAATTGAATATGCACGGTTGCATTAGAGACACAATTGTTAACATAATGTCTATTTATCCTACGTGGCATCTCTTTTTTTCACAAGCCACATTTATATTGGAGATGCTCTTAGGGTTTATGATAAATTGGGTGTTCAACCTATAAGTGTATGTAGTAAATTTAAATTTTCAATTATATATGCAACCATGCATTTTAAATAATTAAATGCAAGGGTATTTTAGAAATAAAAAAGTTTCCTTAAACACTGATGCTAGTCAATCAAAAAATTGAGTCAAAAACCAACACAAATGATATGGCAAACTTACCATATCATTTAGAGTAATGCTATACAACCCAAATAATTAACCAAAATGATGTAGTAAGTGGATTGTCATCATTAGTTCACCACATACAACATAAGATAATGTGTTTAATGAAAAAACCAAAACCACTTAAATTGCTTGTCACATTATCTGTGTTGAAATTTTTGTTAAATTTTTTGGATTGTTTAGCATTATTATATCATTCACCACATCACCTCATGGTTTGTGTGGTGATGACAACTCATTTGACACATCATTTGGATTGTATAACATTACACTTCATTAAAACATGGGTGTAGCAAGATATTTTTAAAAAATAGGTCTAAATAGCACCAAATCCTTATCGACTTTTGAGATTAGCACTTGATTTATAATTTGAGTTTAAATGGCACCAAAGACAAAAATATCCTCATCCTTTTCTTTTAGTACTTTCTCTATCCTTTTTGTTAATTTTTTTTCTTTCAAAAACCTCAATCAAACGGACCTCCAATGGAGGTTGTATGAACCTCTAATGGAGGTCGAATTAGTCGAACAAACCTCCGATTGAGGTCGATGAAGAAGATGAAAAAAAAGGTATGGAAAATTTCTATTTTGTACGGTAAGTCTCGAAATTTGTAAAAATATCTAATAAGTTTCAGAAATACTAAAATAAATCTAGAAAATACAAAATAAAGTTTAGAAATATCAAAATAAGTCTCGGAAAGATACAATAATAAGTTTTAGAAAGAAAAAAAAAAAAACAAAGGGACTTATTTTTGTGATTGTGTTTTAAGTGTATTTTTGTTGAAAACACACTTTTGGTGCTATTAAAACTAAAGAAAATTATAATTATTTTTTAAAATAAATAAATTGAAAAAAAGAAACTTGAGTATTCATCTCTAGTGGTCACCGATGACAATAATTGCTAGAGAACTGATCTGATGTCGACATCGCTGGAGGTGGCTGATTCTCCTTCGACAGTAGAGGAGGCGAAAAGCCTCCCTCCATTCTCGGGATCCCATTGCGAATTCGTTTTATGAATCCATTAAAAAAAAAGGGTTAATAGCACCAGTGCCCCCTGAACATATAACGAAATCACATAGTGCCCCCTAAATTAAAAATCCTGGCATTAAACCCCTCAAACTTCAATAAATTGGCAAAAATGGACGGAATGCTAACTTCCATCCATTTTTTGGTCACGTGACCTTCTCGTGCAGCTACAGTTAGGGGTAAAGTTGGAATTAAAAATAATAATTAATAATAATTTAAATAAAACAATTAAAACAATTAAAACACTTAGTTCATCTTCTTCGTTCCTTCTTTGTTCCTTCTTCTTCCTTCACCACCAGATTCAACAAACCTAGTTCTTCTACACAACCCAGATTCAACAAACCCGGTTGTTCATCTACACAAACCCAGAAATTCCAAACCAGAAATTTCAGTCAAAAACCCCAAAATCAAATCACAAATTTCAGTAAAAAACACCAAAAATCCTAACCGAAATTGACACTACCCAACCCAGCCACTCTCTCTCCAAGAAATTCCAAACCCATAAATTTTAGTCAAAAACCCCAAAATCAAATCACAAATTTCAGTAAAAAACCCCAGAAATCCACAAACAGAGAAACCGGAAACAATAAACCACAAGGTCCATACTCGCTTGGGAGGATTGTATTCTGACTTGCAGTTTATCAAGAATTCAACAACATAATCAAGATTACAAACAATCGATAATGTAATCTGTCCAAAAAAGAAAGAAATGAACCATATAATATGCAGAGATAATGTTATATTTCACCAAGAAAATGCACCAAATTAATTAAATCAAATTAAAGAAAAGGAGACTAGAAGTTCCACTAAATCAAAACAATAGACTTATTCATCCAAGAAATTCCAAACCCAGAAATTTCAGTCCAAAGCCCCAAAATCAAAACACAAATTTCAGTCAAAAACCCCAAAAATCCTAATCGAAATCGACCCCAAACCACAATCATCCAACATTAACGCAAATCAAACCTCCACTACCACTGAAATCGTCATCGCCACCTGACCTAGACCTCATCACCACCACAAGAACCCAAAATCGAACTAAACAGGAATATGAGAGAAAGAGAGTCTGTGAGTTGAAAACGAAAGAGAGAGAGAGAGAGAGAGAGAGAGAGAGAGAGAGAGAGAGAGAGAGAGAGAGAGAGAGAGTTTGTACACAACCACCACAAACCGATTGCCGTAAAAATCGAACTACACGACCACCACAGAGAGAGAGAGAGACGCCGTCAACGGGAAGAAGAGAGAGAGATAATCTGTGAGTTAGAAAACGAAAGAGAGAGAGAAAGTTGTTTGGGAGAGACTGAGAAAGAGTGTTTTTTAGTTTTTAGTTTTTAATTTTTTAAATTGTTTTTATTATTATTATTATTTTTTTTTTTTTTTGAAAACAATTGTTTTTATTATTTGATTGTATGGGTTTTTAGTTTTTAATTTTTGATTGTATGGGTTTAGTGAAGAGATGCAGGGAGAGAGGAGAAAAGATAGAGGGTGGCGGTGGGTATGGCGTATGGGTGAAGATGAATTTGGTGAAATTTGAAGTTTTTTTTTTTTTTTTGGTTGCTGATATAATAAAAGAAAAAGAATGAAAAGATATATATATATATATATTTTTGAAATGTTTCTTTTCAGTTTTTTACTTTTCCTGTAATGTTTTTCTTTATTTTTAAATTTTTTATTTTTTATTTTTTAAGTTTTGATCTCCACCGTAAGATTAAGATTTTTTTTTTAATATATATGTAATATTTTTTATGTTATTATTTTTCTTTTATAATTTTTTTTAATTCCAACTTTACCCCTAACTGTACCTGCACATGACAAAAAAATGGACAGAAGTTAGTAATCTGTCAATTTTTGACAATTTATGGGAGTTCGAGGGGTTTAATGCCAGGATTTTTAATTCAGGGGGCACTATGCGATTTCGCCATATGTTCAGGGGGTACTGGTGCTATTAACCAAAAAAAAAAAACGGTGTGTGGCTAAAAACGATCATAGATTAATTTGATGGTAAACATTTCACACATATATCTAATATTGTGATATCGAATCATATCTCCTCTCACGATCTTAAAATATCATAATTGTTAAAAAAATAAAAATAAAAGTTCTAAAAAGGTTGCTGCGTAAGCTATACGGCGACGTTTAAAAAGAAGAAAATACACGTAGACACAGTAGTACACGGTATGTCGCCACTCGCTAGCTAGCTAGCAACTTGTCAACACGTCACTCAAAAATTATATTATTTTTTTACTCTAATAAACGGAAGAAACATATTAAACGACCGCTGACCTAAAGCTGTATATCCTCTGATCAATTGTGTGCCATGGAATTCTATCTCTGATATCAAACAACTTACTGTTTGTTTCCCGAGTAAATCTCGCTGCGATTCTGAAGCTTTTATTTTTTGGAGGATCAACGCTACTCGCCGCGTCAGCTCACAAGTGAGAATTTCTTAGCCAATTCTGATGTTTCTTATCATGTTCTTTTTTTGTGTGATTTTTATTTTCTGATGAACTTTGTTGTCTCGAATTAGACCGAATCGTGTTCACAGCTCATTTATTACGAAGAAACCCTAGCTTTTGCCGATTGGTTGATTAATACGAGCTTCTAGTCATGGATCTATGATTCTCGTGTTCAATTACGTTTGATTTTAGCTAGGTTGATCTGTATATTTTGTTTTTGGTTTGAATGGGTCGATTTTTAATGCTATCTATAGTAAATTTTAAGGAATGAACGATGAACAGTAATTTCTGTGGTTATTGTTTTTTAATTTATGATCTGAATATGTAAGACAGTAATACGTGTTGTTCATCTGCTTTGTTCGAGTCTATAACTTCGTATGTGCTCAATCAGTCTTGTGTTTCCCACCTAACAGACATGAATTTGGATTTGTATGGAGAATACATACAGATTACAAGTTTTGGATTGGATTTTAGCAGCAATAGGTTTAGGTAAATTTCTAGAAAGTTGTCTTTGAATATATTTTCAGGTGAAGCTCAAGTAATGAGAATTACTTGTTTAGTTACAAGATAATGTGCTTTGCTCTCTCCAAGTGTAGTTGTTTGAAAACTTTAATTTAGGACTTGTTGGATGGTAACTTTGAGGAATTGTCAATATTGCAATTTTGCTTAAGCAGTAGATGTTCATTTGTGCTCTCATGTGTGTGTGAGTTACTTAGTAGTGTTCTTAGGCATTTTATTGAACTTGTAGGCGGTGAGGATGTCGACTCCTGCAAGAAAGAGGTTGATGAGGGATTTTAAGAGGTTGCAACAAGACCCTCCTGCAGGAATTAGTGGTGCTCCTCAAGACAACAATATTATGCTCTGGAATGCTGTTATATTTGGGTATTTAAATAAAGGATTTAACGTTGAACATATCCTTTATTATAATAATTATCATTTTAACGGTTCTAAATGTTCTATCGGGGTTGGTTGTACTAATGTCCTTTACTGAATTACTTGCAGGCCTGATGACACCCCATGGGATGGAGGTAAAGTTTATTATTGCATATTCCAATTGTGTATTATTTTATTTTGTCATTGTTATGCAGTTACGCTGCATGATGTGTACTGATGGTATTATTGTCTTCTATAAACTTTATGAATGAGGCTATATTAACTTACATTTGTAATTTATACATTTTAAGTTCATCATTCAACAATCTAGTTTTTCTTAATTCATGGTTGATACTTTTGCCAAGATAGCATCCACTTACCCTTTCCATCCCTTGGATTAAATGTTCATGAATTGTTTAGATATTGAAGTTGGAACTTTAAGTTAATATATCCCCATCCTTTCTTCAATATCAAAGATTTATTGTTTACTAGATGTGGGTGGTTTTAGTTGCTATTCTCTCTTTGCTTGCAGTTTGTCTTCCTCATTGTTTAACAAGATTGGTTGTTCTGTTATGTTATATTCTAGTATTAGATATACTGAATATTATTTAATCTAGGATTGATATCATCCACGTCCATTGAAAATTAAACTGAGAAACAATATTGTTTAACGTTTCAGAAACCATCCTTTTGTGACCATTTGTTCAAGTTAAATTGATAAAGGGTTATCATTGGCTGTATTCAACTTATATGTGTTTAAATATTTTGAGCTCTTCAGGTACGTTCAAGTTGACGCTTCAGTTTACGGAGGATTATCCAAATAAGCCACCAACAGTGCGTTTTGTTTCTCGGATGTTCCATCCAAATAGTAAGTTGGATACAAGAACTTCTTACTTCATCTTTTCCTTACATCAATCTTTTTCCTAATTAGTGCTTACACCGAATCCCATGTTATAAATGTAGGTGTTGTTTTCAATTCTCCTAACATTCTTTTTGGAACGAAATCGTTCTTGCCAGTTTTATTGTTCACAGTAGATGCATACTTAATTTACCAACTGTGTGGTAGTGTGCTGCTTTTAGGAAAATTAAAACTTTTCACACTTCAAAACCCTGGGGATCAGTATTTTTTTGATTTCTTATTTATTTAATTTGATGAGTAAAGGCTTTAATTTGGGTCCAATTCTAGAATATCCAAAGTATAGGAGAAAAAGCTCTATATAAGTGAAGATGGAACTGGAATAGCTAGTGCCTGAAACTAAACACATCCACACACACAAAAAGGCAAAAATAAAGGCTATGGCAATTTATTTTATCTTTCAGTAAAAAATTGATGGGAAGATGAATACTCTAAATGTCCTAGTGTTTCTTTCATGCGACTGATAAGCCACCACATAAGGCACAATGAGCAACTCATAAGTCATAACATATAACTTTAATACCGACAAACCTCCTTTCTTGCTACTCAACCTCCCAAACAAGAAGAAAATATAAGCCTGCTTTCCCTAGCAGTTGAGTAATTATGTGATTCCTTCTCTCTTCTGGCACATATAGCACTGAGCTCTTGTATTTTTGACTTTTCACCTTCATGCAGCCTTGTGTTCTGGCTTCTTTCCATGCTTCTTTGCTTGTATTATTATTTTATCTTTTTTTTAGTAACTTGTAACTTATATAATTTTGATAAGAAATATCATATGTTATTGCTTTAAATATCTATGTCTGTTTTCCCTTTCTGCAGTTTATGCGGATGGAAGCATTTGTTTGGACATCCTACAAAACCAGTGGAGTCCAATTTATGATGTAGCAGCAATCCTTACGTCAATCCAGGTGTTTGATTTTTTCTTTCATCTCTCTTTCTTTTTATATCTTTTATCTCTTTTGTTTCCTAGTTAATTGACTGTAGAGTTTTTTTTAGTGAAAGAGGAGAAAATGATATTAAATCTTGGAATTTGATTTGATTGTTTTTTAGTTTAGAATCATCCGACCCTTGTGTGTCATGGGTTCTGTTAGTAAGGGGGTAAATTCCAGCATGAGTTTGTAGCTTCTCATCTTCCAATTATGAGGTGTCTGTACTCAGTAGAGCTAGAGCCGATTACATCATCTATTTTTTGATTGGAGAACAAGCTGCATCTTCTTGTTTTCTCCTATTAAAAAAACCATTGGTGTTATTTAAGTATTATTGTTTTTTTTTTTAAATGTAAAAAACTTCATTAAACAACAACAGAATTACAAGGAGGAATTCCTATTAGCTGACAAAACCAGCCAATCTGGAAAAGAAATACTTCAAACAATAAATTAATATTTAATATGCATTGGAATCTCCTTCCACGATTCTTTTCTCAACCATCTTACCATTGAATGGTCCACCTGTTTATAAATATGGTAATAGTTTTATTATTTTTAAAAATAATTTTTTAGGGAAAGGGAGGGCCACGGACCCCCCCGCTCCCCCCAGTTCAGTTCGACAAACTCCTCAGGTGTCACCGTTTGCCCTTTACTGTTTGTTAGTATGTTGAATCTTAGAACAGTGATGTGTGTGCCTATCATTGAATCGTTCTGAGATTGCATAAAAAATCTATTTGCTCCTTTAATCTATACTTGGTGGCTCTTTTTGTATGGGAAGATGACCTTTTACTACATTCTATATGTTCTGACCATTTGTTAACTCTGATTGCAGTCATTGCTCTGTGATCCAAATCCAAACTCCCCTGCAAATTCAGAAGCTGCACGGATGTTTAGTGAGAACAAGCGTGAATACAATAGGAGAGTACGGGAGATTGTTGAGCAGAGTTGGACTGCCGATTAATTGCAACACGTTCGGTGGTAGGGAACTTCAAAAATAGTCCAATGGCTTGTTTTTAAATAACATTGAGATTTAACGATTGCTTTGCAAATCGTGTGACTAGTTATATGTTTGCTTGGCTTATGACGATGGATGCTTGGCTTCATTGTTATATTTGCTGTTCGTGGCTGTGTTGTATTTGTTCAGAATTAGTTTACATGAAAATGTTTCCTATAGCTTGTGGCCTAGCCGGTAGCCTTGGACTTGTGTCATTTTTGGAAGTAGTTCAGATCGACACGTCACGCAATTATAGTAGTTAGCACTTTGCCGTCGTCGTGAAATTACCGGCACCGTGATAGAATGTTTTTGAAGACATGAATAATGAACTTGTGGTTAGCACCTAATAATAGTGGAAGTTGGTATGTGGTATGTTGATAAACATTCTATACTCGACTCAAACAAAATGAAGTGAGAAAAAAATGGTAGAAACTCAAATTTATTGGAATATATTAGGTACTTACAAAAGGATGAAATTATATTACAATGTAGCATAACGAAAGTGGAAAGAACTACATTTGAGTACTAAGATTTCCGCTGCTGGTCCATCCTTCCTGAACTTGAACCGAATACTGTAAGTTCCATAAAACATCTTCGATTGAAGGGCGCTTGGCCGGATCCCTGCTTAAACAATTGACGGTGATTTTGACTGTCGTTCTTAATGAATCATATGCGTAAGTGCCACGAACAGATGGATCGGTCACTCCCCTTAATTTGGATGGAGCTTCTGCTAAGCTCTCCTCAATCTGTTGTGAACAGAAGTCAATTTTGTTTGAGCCCTTGTTTGATTGTGTTTACCAAAACTAGAACCCTAGAAGTATTCTCAAGTAAATATAGTAATTATTACCTGATGCTTTAAGTCATCCAATTCACTAGTGTTTTTGATGAGTCTGCCAGTAATAACTTGAAGGAGAATAACACCCAGCTGGTAAACATCTTCCTTTTCTGCATTTTCGACGACGTTGGAGGCATCTTGTACATGGAGAGGGCTCTCTGAACCGATCTGCAGAAATTCAAAGAGCAATCGCAATTCATAAAACAACGATGACAGATTTGATTGCTGAATGTGAATGTTTTTATATATGAAGAATGTGCGTAGCCGGTTAATTCTGACCTTAGTTGGCAAGGGGATGTTATAGCCACTGATTTTTGCAGTGAGACTCTCATCCAACAAAATGTTTTCAATCTTCAAATTGTTCCCGAAAACGCCAGGCGCTACTCCAGTGTGCAAGAACTGAATTCCCCTCGCAGCCCCAATAATAATTGCCATTCTCTCCGGCCATTTCAACATCTCCTTCTTTTTCCAGTCTGCCAAATCAAAAGAAAAAAAAATTGGTTACATTTCTCTTTTAAAAATGATTGGTATCTAGCTTTATAATATGATCTTTGCCATTTTGCTTACCGTTAAAGTAATCACGTAACGATCCCTTCGAGATGTGCTCAAGAACAATGAACACTGTGCTGGCTGTGTTGGGATGATCCTGATAAGTAACAATACAATGTCCAAGAACACTGACCAAATGCCGATGTCTCAGCTTCGACGTAACTTCCATGTGTTGCATCAAGCTCTGTGGTAGATTTCTCTGTTTTAGCTTAATGCATTTCACCAGAGCTATTGAGCCATCTCTTAGGCAACCTCTATAGAGCTGTAAAATTAGAGAGATTATTACTTGATTGTTTTTTATCCTCAAAATCAATCCTGAAAGGAAAATATTTATACCTGTCCCTGAGATCCTTCCCCCATCAAATTTGTCGGGTCAAAATTGTTCGTTGCATCTTCGATTTCCTCCAAAGTGAAAACGCGATATGGTGGAAGTCCTATTGCTGCTGATCTCATTGTCTGAGGCACACGCCCTGCAGAAAATTCATCTTTCGTTGTCTGAATTTATTCCAGTTAAAACAATATTGATATATGACAGCCTTACTTGATTCAATAGCTGGTTTTGGGAAGCTACGAACAGACATTTTATCCGCAACAGATCTCTCATATTTCCCATCTCCAGTTGACGTTGTTGTTGCTGTTCCTGATCTTTTGAGTAGCACCAACACCAACGCCGCGGAAACCACCACAATTCCAATAACACCTCCTATAATACCAAGAATTAGTCCCAATTTGATGCTGGAATTCTGCTGCTCACTCTTAACTGGAGGCTTGACAGCCAATGCTTCTTTGTGACAAAACGAATACGGGTGCTGATTTCTTGAGTTCCCACTAGACAAGCAATTCCACGAACTAACGACTGTCCTGTTCGAAGAATTCAATCCGATGCAGGATGGCAATTTTCCTATCAGAAGGTTGTGAGAGATGTCTACAGAATTTAGCTTTGCAGTGCAGGAAATGTTCATTGGAAGGGCACCACTCAATTGATTTTCAGCCAAATTAAGGTACTCAATTGAAGGAAGAGAGAAAAGAAAAGATGGGATTGGTCCAACAAACTTATTAGAAGAAATGTCCAATTGTTTAAGCTGATCAAAGCTTTTGAGTCCTAAAGGAATGTCAGATCTCAAAGAGTTGTTTTTCAGTACAACACTTACAAGCTTGTTGCTCAGTGAAGGAAACTTAGGACCAAGATTGTTACCACCCAAGTTCAGCTCTCTAAGAAGTAACAAGTTCTGGAGATCAGGAACACTCCCATTGAACAGGTTGTCAGCTAAAACAAGACTTGTAAGATTCTTGAATGATGTGATCTGCTTTGGAATCTCCCCATATATGAAATTTGAGCTGATGTTGAGCATCTCCAGCGACCAAAATCTGTTGATCTTACCAGGTAGTGGACCCCATAAACCTAGAGACACTAGAGACAAAACTCTCAAGTTTGAAAGCTTTGTCAGAGTAGTGAAAAATGAATCAATGTTGAAATTAGCAGAGAGAGTTTGTTGAGAAACTGAGAATTTCCCAGATCCTGGTTTCGGACTATAAGCAGCAGGAGAGCTTCTGTTTCCGATGACAGTTAATTCGGTTACACGATTGTTTGAGCAGACAATCTTGATAGAAGAAGAAGAAGGCAAATAGCAGAAGTTGGTCCAATTTGTCCAATTTTGAAGAACTTGTGGATATTCAAGCAGTTTCTGGAATTGTAAAAGAATCCGAGTTTCGCTTGGACTGAGCTGTCCAAGTGAAACTGGAACAAGCATCACAAAAATCACTAGAACAACCACCTTGAATTTCTCCATACTTGAGGAAAATAATCTCATCAATATATGGTTACAATTTTTGTACTTCACAGAATCAAACAAATGAAATAAAAATAATGGACTAGGCTAGTTAGTGCAGAAAACTGTTTGTAAGAACAGAGACAACTGAGAATTATTTAATTTTCTCGGGAAAGTTAAAGTGAGAAAACTTTTATGAGGATGTAATGAATTCAATGAAAAGAAGAAGAGGGCCCAGTTGTGGAGGGAATCAGAGAAAGTGGAAATATTATTGGATGTCAATCGCATCAAATTTAATATATGTAACAATCTGGATTAATCTATATGCAAACAAACTATCAACTATGATGATGATGAGGACTCCGGTCGACTCACTTGATCGTACGTTACGCAGAGCATTGTATTAAATTGCATACGGGTTTTCTGTTCTTGATTGTCACGCATCAACGGGAAAGTCAACTCAACTGAGCTCTGAATTCAAACGCTTGCAAATTGCAATTCGCGAGAACCTTGGTGTTTGTTGACCACGTTTATTATGGTAGACTCGCCGGTATCTCAGACTCACGCGCCTGGGGCACGTGGCCTTCGTGATGGTTACAAAAGAAGTGCTTCTCCCTCCTTTTCATGCACATAAAATCACGAGACGCTCTCATACACAAATTGACCAAATTACCCTTATATATATAAAACGAGTCTTTCGTAAGAGATCATTTATTTTAATTTCGGTAAATATCTTGATGAAATCACATCGAATTTTATGAATTTTTATTTGATTTGATTTTATATATATATATATATTTTTTTTTTTTGTGGATGATAAGTTTATTGAAACCAACATATTAATCAAATTTGAGAATTTTTCAAGTACTATAACTATTTTTCTTGATTTTTCCTATATTTCGTCTATTTTCCTGATGAGTTCATATTTAATAAAATCATGATATTTCAAGTCAGTATGTATTGATATAACTTCATTAAGGCATTGGATGTGGACCATTAGATTTACATGATTTGACTCAAAGTGTATGATGCACGTACTTGTGAAAACTTCTCCATAACAAGTGGTTCACATGCATTGGTATTGACGTAGTTGCATATATGAACTTCTCTTATACATACCACCTTATGTCCAAACTCATCCATACCATGGTTTAAATCTTGAAGAAATTTTATGAATTTTGATTAGATTTTTTGTATGAATATTAAGATCAATAAGATATGGTTGTGGTTCATTTCAATTACATAATGATTTTTTTTTTTTTTTTTTTTTTTTTTTTTTAGTTTGTGATAAAATGTTTTTCTCCTTTTTACAAAACCAATGTATAATCTTACATAGTTGAGAATGGCATTTTTTTTTTTAAAATAGTTTTCATCTAATAAAATATAAATTTTAATAGCATTTTTAAAACATTAAAAAAAGACTGATAATAAATATTCAATAATTTAAATGACAAGAGACATAAAACAAATATATTCATAATATTAATATATTTGTAATCATAAATATTTAAATATTTGTAATTTAATTTTATAATATAGTATTCATCCCAAATCAAATTAACTTAAAATAAATTTAAATAAATAAAGATTTAAAGAAAAGAGTAATGCTAGGCGTTCCAATTTTTTTTTCCTAAATTCTGTCCCAAATGATGTGGCATATGAGGTGTCAACATCACATCAATCACCATATAATCTCATGATTTATAAGATGCTGACACCTTACGTGCCATATCATTTGGAAAAAAAATTTGGGACGTCTAGCATTATTCTAAAGAAAAATTAATAAGGGATCATGCATTTTAAGTGTACTTCCAAAAATGGGTGATAATCCAATGGTCAAAACAAAATCAGATTTTTTTTTTATAAATAAAATAATAAAGTCAAGTTTATTTAAAAAATAAAAATTAATGTCCAACACACCAACTACCGAATCAGATACACACTTCAAAATATTATCTCTCCTCTCTCACAAGTCACAACTCACAAGTTCTCTCTATTAATTCTCTCTATTTTTTTCAAGGTCTCTAACCTTTACTCAAAACTTTTTCTTCTGCAATTTTTTTAACTGTTTTTTTTTTTTTTTTTTTTTTTTTTTTGTTGAAATTTCTTGGGGGGTCATGGCCTCTGTCGGTCCCCCCCTAGATCCGCCCCTGTAAACATTGATGTAAATTCATTTAATTGAGATTTAATTTTTACAAAAAAAATATATGGAATTACTCCCACCTAATAATATTCGTATATATAGTGGTGATCTCCCAATGAATTTTTTATTTTAACTTTCATAACGACCTTAATGAAATTCAATCAATTTTAATATGAATTTTTTTTTGTCGATAAATTTAATGAAATATACTTATACAGCAGTTATCAGGTCAAGTATACCTGACGATAATATCGTTACCGAGAATTAGTGTAAAAAAATTTACACTATTTCTCAGTAACAAGAATTAGTGAAATTGCATGGGCAGTCAAATATACCTAACCTGATAATTTCTATATATTTATAATGAATTTTTTTTTATATAAAAACTCGAGTCCGGTAACAGTGTAACTATTTTTCCTAATTTTATGAGTACGACACATCAGAAAAAAGGTCTAAAAAATGGATTTTTTTTTTCTTCTTCCTTCTGATGCTAGTTAGTATAAGTAGTTACTCGGCGACAACGTAATAATAGATGGATGGAGATGGAGACATGAGATGAGAGAAACACATGCAAGTTGCTGTGATACACCTGTAACCAGTTTATTAATTTCAAACAACGTATGATGGCCCTGACTCCTTTTAATATAATTAGGATGAAATACCGATTATGGCCTTCATGTCAGTGACCTGTGAGCTTCTGTCGGTGTGAGGTTGTCGTTAAACAGATGGATTATTACATGTTAGTTTTACCTAATCTTTTCTTAATTTCATTTTATTTTTTCCGATCCATTACTGCTGTTTTCACCCAAATCCTTGCAATTTTCTGCATGTTTTTGTTCTGTTTTATTTGTCTTAGCATAATTCAGACAACAAGTGAAAAAAAAAATCTTGATCTTCAACAGTGAACAACACATTGGCTGTTACAAAGGATGTGGAGCTGGAAAGTGGAATATATATCTCCAAATCTCACTGCAACATGAGAGATATCTATTCTCACAACACCTAAGAGAACTTCACACGCATGTTTATAAAATACGTATGGTAAAACTCGAATCCTCATCACTAATGTGGAAAGGGAGGTTCACTCAAAAGCGGAGTCAGAAATTCAAGTTTGGAGGACCATTATTATATTAAAAAAAAATTGGGGGGTCAAAATGAAAAAAGTTTAAAATTTAATAATACTTTTATAGTTTTTATAATAAAAAATAGGGTTTATTTTATTTTATTTAGGTAATGTACTTAAAACGCTTTTATTAGCTCGTGAGATATGGTGAGTAGCTAGAGACAAGAGAGGCGAGATTCAATTCAAACATATAGATTTTATTCTATATAAAAATTGTAAGAGAAATTGAGAAAATAGGGCAAGGAGGTGGGGATGCACATGAAATGCCTTGAATGAGTAAATAATCAATTAAAATAACACAATAAAAATAGTAAGTAGTCGTGCATATATTTATTAATCTTGTAGTGGGTATTGTTTTATGGAAGGGGACTTTTTGTAATCTTGTAAAAATATTATTAGGATTCCTAACACATGCATTGATCCCACCCTTCTCAGTTTTTATTCTTGTTTTTAAAGCATTCAAGTTTGAAGAATCGTCTTTAACTCTTAAGCAAAAAGCCCACTTTCCATAAAACTTTTTTTTTTTTTTTTTTTTTTTTTTAGAGATATACACCATATTCTTCTGGCAGCCTCATAAATACAACTTCCTGCAAATGCACATTTAAGAAGGCATGATTTGATGACGAGATGAGGTTGGTCTGATGGTAAACTCCTCACACATGTACCACGAGGTTGCTGGTTTATGTTCACCCCTTCCCCAAAAAATCCCGAATTTATATGATAGTATAATACCTATAAAAATTTTTTTTTAAAAAAAGGCATGATTTGATGAAAACTTTTGGCCACCAATTGGGACTCATGCCTTTGATCAATAGTCCCATAAACCTTGTGAGATTCAGTAGCCGGAATTTGGAAAGGTGTATACGACTAGAACCATAACTTGTGTAAGTCGGGTGTGAAAACAGCGGATTATATTTCACTTGATTTCAAATAAAAGAAAGAAAAAATTGATCTATGTTGGAGTTTTGCCGCCAAATGCAAGCACACAAAGTTATATTCAAATCCAGATCCTTAATTAATCAGTTGCATTAATTCTACATCATTATTTAATCTAAAAGTTTGTGATTCTATTTGGCACTTTATTTCATATATACTGTGAGCATTTATGGTGCAGAACCAAGGAGTAGTTGATTATTGATATCAACTTCATCCATGTCAAGTAGAAAAAAAAAAAACAAAAACAAAAACAAAAACCAGTGAAGTCACAAGTAGAGAAACATGATACAGTTGCACAATGCCTGCTCTGTTTTATTTTCCAATTGATTTCCTCCAAGTAGTCTATAAATCAAACAACACATCTTGTTAGAAGGGCATGCACATGTACGTATTCATCAGTAGAACATCCGTCCAACTTCATTATTATTATCGTTGCCTAGTAGTACTCGTGGTGCATTCGATACATTCGTTGTGTTATTATTATTATCTTGATGATGATCATGAGCCTCTTTATTATTACTAGCATTCAGATTATTCTTCTCCACCAGCTCTTTGAATATAGAAGACCTGAGGAGGAGGCTGAGTGCAGTTGGTGAAGAATTAGATGATGATGACATCTTAGTTTGAAACATGTCTTGATTTCTAGTGTTCAAGGGTACTGGTTCTACTACGAAAGGTGTCGAATTGAAGATGGATAGATCGGTGATCTTTTGATCTCTTGTAAAATGGTTGATCATGGGCTGATGATGATGAGGAGGTTCCATTAGAGTTGAATTTGGTTCTTGAAAAGATGGAACAAGAGGATGATCAGGAGCTCCACCTGGTTTTAGCCATCTTATGTATGTGCTCAAGTCGAAGTTGGTTACTGCATTGATCCCTCTGTATTCAATTGCCGCAATATCGTATGCATGAGCTGCCTCCTCCTGAGTACCTATAATTATATAATTTGTACCTATGTCATTATTGATCGAGTACTACTTTTAAATAATTACAAGTTGTAATGTAATTAGAAGTTGATAGTTGGAATTAATTAATTAAAAAGTTGTAGTACTCACTGTAAGTGCCAAGGTAGAGATATTTGTTTCCAAACACCCTGCCAATTCTAGCCTCCCATCTCCCATTATGATGGTGCCTGCTGTGCACACAACATTCATCATCATGAGTTCCAATAATTCTTAATTTCACTGTTAATTAATTAATTAATTAATTAATTATATATATTAACACCAAATTGATTAATTAAAAAAAGATAAAAAATAATCAAGGTGCATGATCAGATGTGAGTTAATTAATTACCTTGCAACTCCTCTGTACTTGGATACACCCCTTGAGAAACCACTGCTTCTTCTAATAATTAATTAGTTATCAGTAATATATTATATGATCACAATTCACAATAAGCAATATTGTTACTAATTAAGATAACAATAATTGTTAATTTGGGTAAATTGATTGATTATTACCTTCTTAAAGAGGCCAAGTACTCCTCTTTTGTCACTGATTTCATTATGTCAATTTCTTTTTCATAATCAGAAACCTGCATGAATAAAATGTTTGTCAAAATATTCGATTTTTCGACTGAACCCCATATATAATGAATAAAACTTTTGTAGTATACCGGAAAATTTGTGAAAGTTGATGTGCCCCAGTACTTAAGAGCAGCCAAATCATATGCTCTAGCTGCAGATTCTTCTTCATCATAGGCACCTGATCATGATCATTAAAGATCCGTAAAACTTTAATTAGTTTCTCTCTAAGTTGAGTTGATTCTATTTAAAAAAAAAAAAGGTTTCAAAGAAGAGAGATTGAATAAGTACTCACGTACCAAGATACACTGCTCCATTGAATCAGCAATCATTTTCAATACATGACACAAACAATTCACATTAGAAAAATAAGCAAAATACAAATTACATAAATTAAGCTGTGAATTAAAGTTGTAAAAGCTATATATATATATATACACACCTTGTTTTCCCTTCTTTCTCTGTGTTGGATTCCAGGATCCTTTATCCCACAAATGAGCTTCGTACCTTCCAGTCCATCGATGTCTGAATATATATGCATGGCATATTAGAGACATTATCAGTTTCAAGTATATATAATTTCATTGACAAATTAAACAATGAAGATATTGATCGAGTATATGTCACAAATAATTAATTACCTGCTCACCCCGCGAAACTTGGAACTTCTTTTAACAGTAGTAGCCGTAGTAGTAGTAGTAGTAGTTTGATCAACCTGTAATTGCTGTAGCTGGTTGTTATTGGAAACCGCAGAGGGCTCTCGTCGCCTTCTCTTAACAGACACAGTCTCCATACTCCCACCTTCCGCCATGCACAGGCGACGCCTTCCTGGGCTAATTATTTCAGAAACTGCCGCATTATTTGTCTTCATTTCCATTTCTATTTCTTCAATTATAATTCTGATATATAAGAAGCTATATAATTATTAACTATGATTAATGCATATATATATGTCTACAAGTATCATAGTTTGTTTTGTTTTCGTCAGTGTTGAGACAAATGTTGTCGATGAACACAATCTTATCATATAACAAAAAATATTAAAATGAACATGCACACTCTACTATATTAGTGTTCATCAAAGAGAGTCTTCATGTAATAAAGTTTAATTATACACCTTCAAAATCTCATCGGTGTTTTCAAGACTCTTGAAATCAATTTGTTTTACTTAGGCCTCTAATGTAGAGCAAGTCACTAAAGTACTTTTTGTTGTATCCAATGTGTTGTGGGATAATGAGCAGTGCCGCAAAGTGCAAACAATTCGCCGATTCTCATCAGTAGGTGGCACATAATTGAAAAATAAAAACTGGTCGATCGTGTAGGACTGTAGGAGTATTGGAGTAACCAACCTGACAAATTACATTAATTTAATGTAGAGATACAAACCAACCCAAAATTTTGTTTTCTCTGGGATAAGAGACATAAACACGAACCTGCAGCCAATTCCCATGTCTATAATTACAAGACAAAACTTGTGTGTCTTGTAATGTTTATCTCTGCTTAGTTTTCTTCGTCAGTTTTGACTCTTCTGTCAGATTCCATTTTAACAGTTGATAACTACTACTGCGGAGTCAAAGAGGACGGAGAGATTGCTTCAACTATGTCGATTAAGCTATCTAACGATGTTTCCAATGTAATTTTTTCTTTAATTATAATAGGACTTTCGGACTAGCAATAATCAAACAATACATGTGCGGTTTGGATATCTACTCCTACATATATATTTCTAAAATGCGCTTAGTGGGATTCAATTAAAGATGGAACTGCTGGCCACCAATATGGAAGGGAGGTGCACAACCACCCGTGTCCCGATATCTACTCCCTCAAACCGGGTAAAAACTCCTCACACATGCTTTTAAAATGCGTATGGTGAGACTCGAACCTCTAACCATCAAAGTGGAAGGGAGATGCACAACCACCCTCATTAAAAGGTTATGTACTAATAATGTCTGTTTAATGTTGTATTAGTCCATAGTTATATAATTGTATTCATACTTTACTATTGTTGATAACAATCACTGTACTAAATTGATATGATTAATTGATTGATATGTTTATATATATATATATATACACTACTGTAATGACGGTCTCTCGAACTTGGAACAATACCACATGCAGTGGCAGAACTAAAAATAAAATAAAAAATAAAAAAAATTGAAGGTGGGGGGCGCGCGGGGGCAAAATGAAAAACTTTTAAAATGTAATAATAATTTCATAATTTGTAAAACTTTTTTGTGGGAAGGGGGACTATGGCCCCTTCTGCCCCTAGCCAATCAGTTATCATTGAGCCACATTATGCGGTGGTATTCAATTACTATATTTAAGTATTCATGATTGAATAAGATTGGATTGGACAATATGTATATGATATATTGAATTGAATTGATATGTTTTAAGAAACAAATTTGTAGAAAAAAAGAAAAATGAAAAAAAAAGGATAATTATCCTGGTGGTCATTAATTTGATGACACACTATCAAAATTGCCATTAGATTGAGAATTAGTTTCAAAATGGTCATTTTTGACGAAAAATGTGACACTAATGGTCATTTCATCCAATTTCTTCCAATAAGTGGAATTTTGGTAAATAAGGAGGATGACATTAATTTATTTTAAATGTTTTTTGAAAATCAATTTTTTTAATGACTGGCATTTTAGTAAATAAGGAGGTGACATTAATTTATTTTAGATGTTTTTTGGAAATCAATTTTTTCTTTTGTTTTTTGAAATGAATAATTATACTTAGTGTGTGTAAATATATATATATATATATGTATATATATATATATATATATATGTGTGTGTGTGATAATTATATACACACTAAATATAATTATTTATTTCTAAAAAAAAAAAAAATGGTTTAGATCAATACACGTGTCTCTTCTTTGGTTTTTAGATTTTTTAGATTTTGTAACCTTAATCTTCTCAATATATATATCTATAGTAATTTTCCAATAAGGACTTTTACAATGTATATATTTTAAGCACCTTTGATGAAATTACATGGAACATATTGAATCTTGATTTGATTTTTTGTATACATCCTAAGAAAATTAAAATACACATTTGGTAAAATTTTGGATTTTTTTTGTTTGGATTTGAGAACTATTTTTCTTATATTTCCCTATTTTTAAATGTTTTATCTTCAAAAAATTCGGAAAAAATTAGTTCTAGCACCCGAATTTTTTTTTTAAATTTTTTTCATAAATGTATTTCAATGTTTTCACCATCCATACAAAAAATCAAATCAAGATTCAATATATTTCATGCAATTTCATTAAAGGTGCATAAAGTGTGTATTATAAATTGAAAAATTACTATATATATATATTTGAGATATGCTATACATATATACACATACTAAATGTAATTATTCATTTCAAAAAATAAAAAAAAAAATTGATTTCCAAAAAGGGTGCCGATATTGACACCCATAAATATGATAAACACACCCATATTTTAATAAAAAAATTTAATTACAAAAATATCTCAATAGAAATTTACCAATAAGGACAAATTAATTTAATTAAAAATAAACTAAATACTATGTATACCCATTAATTACACCCATATCTTAGACTATATATCTTTATTTTTAAATATATATATATATGATAAACCCTAATTTAGAAATAATAAACCCTAATAGAAGATTGATGCATTTGTTCCTAATGATGGTTGCTTGAACTACATTTAAGAGAATGACGAGGTGTTGATTGTTGGATTTGATCATAAGGGTCATGCTGTTGGTGATATTTCGAGAGTTAGGTTCAAGGTAAGGTATTAAGGTATCTGGTGTTTCCCTCTTGGCCCTCCTCAAGGAAAAGAAGGAGAAGCCAAGGTCTTAAGCCAAATATACAGCAGCAAAATAGTGTTCTATTTGAAGTTGGAAAGTTACTTCTTTTTTTTAGTGAATTTTAGTTAATGTAATGGATTTTGACTCCAATCGATTTTCATATTTTGCAACTCATTTCTCACTATACAAAAATAAAATAAAAATTAATTAATAAATAAATCAAATGTATTAAAATGAACACATTTATTTAAATAAGGGTATTATTGGCATTAAGATGGGTGTATATAGTAATGATTTAATTTTAAATTTTAGACATGGGTGTACTTATAAATATGGGTGTGATTATCATATTTATGGGTGTCAATATCCGTACCCTTCCAAAAAATATCTAAAATAAATTAATATCATCTCCTTATTTACCATAATGCCACTCATTTGATGAAATTAGATAGAATGGTCATTAGTGTCACATTGTTCATAAAAAATGACTATTTTAAAACTAATTCCCAATCTAGTGACCATTTGATAGTGTGTCATCAAATTGATGGCCACCGGAGTAATTATCCCAAAAAGGAAAAATGCAATTTAAAAAATTTCTCATTCTTTTTTCGAAGATTATTCATTTGATTTTTATAAAGGTCAACCCATCAAAATTTCTAAATAGCCTAACATCTTCTCCTAGAAATTCTCAGAAACAAAGGAATTTATAATGAAAAATAAATGACAACATTCAACAAATATTGTTAAATTCAAAAGCAATAAAAACAATTAAAGATGGATGGAGCTGCTAATCAACATTCAAATCCGTTTTTGCATGTGAGAGTACCAGCAAAGCGTGTGATTAAAGTTACCATATGTCCAGGCTTGGCGGCAACCAAGGCCTCCTTGATTTTCGGGTCGTAATTTGGGTTCCCAGATTGAACGAAGAAGGCTCCGTTCATCATCAAATCTCCTTCTGATCTCCATGTCCAATTTTTCCATTCAGATTCATCGGCTTGCTCCTCTCTCTTTGTCACCTCTTTTGCACTTAGATTTGGTGGTGCAATGAATCTGTTCCCTTGGCTGATGATTGTGGGGTTTGAGCTACCACCAATTGCATACACGAGCCAATGTGTGTAGTCGTTGTTCACTACATGGAAAAATCCATGTCTGCATCTCGGCATTCTCTGAACCAATCCCTTACCAAAGTGGTTGAATGCAACTGTTATTTGCATAAATTTATCCTGTTCGTGCTTTTCATTTGCTCCAAACAACATCACCTGCATATATGAAACCAACAATTAAACATATCACACACTCTTATCAAACATACACATTCTGATTTCTGATATCCGACATCAGATATCAGATATCAGTGCATAGCACCTGCTAAGTGAAGCATCCAACCATTGAAATGATAAAATAATCGCCATGTCACCCGTATTGGCAAAGCCCCTCTATATATAATGTAGGGGTCAGTTGCAAAAATTTCCTTTAAGTCTGATTAATCAATTAAAATTTTGTCTATTTGCTTCTTGTAAAATAAAAACTCGTAAGGTTTGATCTCCCGAACTTGACAATTTTGTTTTTTCAAAATTTATTTAAATCTTACCCTAATGTTTTTGTTATTTACATTTTTCTATTAAAATTGCATTAATTTTTCAAATTGACCCCCCTAAAATCCCCTATGGGTAACTCTCCTATCAAAGATTTCCTTAAGTATCATATCATATCATAATCTGTATTAATTACTATATTAATACTAATTAATTTACCTCATTGTGATTGGTGAACTGGCTGTTGGATATGGTAATGGCAGTTGAACCCATGATGGCATCAATGAGGCCATCACCGCAACTGTACATAGAAACATGGTCAATCCAAACGTTGGTGGCTCCAAACAGCGAAATGCCATCACCATCACTCTGTGTTCTCAATCCCACATGTTCCGTTGAATCCCTGATCATACCGCCGGCACTGGGCAGAATGTCATGAATGTGGATGTTGTGGATGATAACGTTCTGGACATACTGCAGCGTAATTCCTGCACCATATGCAATGTGCACGTTGTATCCTCTTCCATCGATGGTCTTGTTACAATTCACCATCAGCTCCTCCTTAAGGGTGATTATCATGCTCCTTGCGAAAGTGATCCAAAGGGGTTTCGGTTGGATCACAGCGTGGCGCAGGGTTCCGGGTTTAGGGTTCAGAACATCGTCTGAAGTATCATTCACAATATAAAACCTTCCGTGCTTCCCACCAACTGCGTTTTTGCCGAAACCTATGGCACAGTCCGCCAACTTCATCCTGTACTTTCCCCAATTGGGGTCACACCTCCAACATTGATCAATCGGATTGGTGGCCAAGCATGGCCCTTCATATCTCTTCATCAAGTTTCTTCTCTCGAGACCCATGTTGTAGCCCCTTAGGAACCTGCATATATAAACATCAAATATAACCATTGTCCAAGTTAAAGAACGCGAAGTTGAGCCTGACAATAAATTGATTGGAACTCACCTGCCTATACTTTCGCTGACACCATTAGTGACTATCTTAGGGTTTGGATTATAAGCTTTTTGGGCTTCTTTTAAGGCTTTCTGTGCTCGCAACTCCCAGTATTTATCCATTGGATTCTTGTATTGCTTTGCATCTAAAGCTGGTAGCAACATAGCAAAAGCCAAAAAAAAGAAGAGGACGTTGAATAAACACTTGTTGAATGTCATCGCCATTGTCCTTCTTTTTGTGTATATATATATATAAAATTAGTGTACACGCAATATATATATATATATGTATATGTATATGTTATATGTTCTTCCTCTAAGCGAGCATGCAGAGGGGTTTATTGGAGTTGATAGATTTTTGTACTCGATGCAACAACCCAACAAGCGAATCTCTTCGCTTGATGTGGTGTTGGGGGCCCTGGGGAATTAATGAAATCATTGATGAGAAAGTTTTGTTTATATAAAGACAAGACTGGTCTAAAAACAATAGGAGAATAATATGCAGCATTTTGGGGATCCACCATATGTTACTTTTGAAATGGTCACCTTGCATTACTGTCTCCCTGTTCAACAGCGCTTTCCTTTCCTCTTATTTTTTCTATTTTTACTAAAGTTTTTACATTCCTGAGTTGTGAATGTTTATTTTTTCACGTCATCTCTTCACCTAGCTTGTATAGTCAACATTGAATTCTATTGTCGATAAAAACCAATGGCCTTAACTAATTATATCTTTTAGAAATTAAGGTTCTTCTTTCATCTTACAATTCATTAGGCAACTCCTACTTATAAGTTGGTTTTTAAAGACGAGTTCTACTTAATAGGTTCGTATTAAGTGGTATCAGAGTCTCTTAATTTTTTTTTT